>CM056596.1:24326574-24792643 GCA_029721355.1 Tegillarca granosa
ACTCAGCAATAGAAGCTCCATTATCCGGATCAATTATCTAGGAGAGAGAATGATTGATTGCTTAATAAAATTGGGTTTTAAATGACAGTCAAAATTATGACATATCATATTTTTGACATCAAAGTTTGATATAAATGTATTTGCAATAGACTTGTTCCTAGATGTTAGGAGTGGGATGTGATATGGGCGACAGACAAATTTCAGTGTTTATCAGGTCAGTCTGATTTTGAATTAAATATAAATTTTATAAAATATTTTTATCTCTATCTTTCATTGACGAAACATTCTACTGGAAGCAAGCACTCTAAGGTTTGGGAATAACTCTTTAATCATTTGGCCACAATTCCTCTAGCTGAGCTGTTTTAAGTTCAAATAAATACATATGTATCACTAAAGAACAAAATTTACATGGCACTAACTGCCCACACAGTCACTGTTACACATCAAATCAAGATTAGAATTTTTAGTTTTGTTATTAAGATTAAGTTATAACTCCCAATTGGTCTGACTTTTATCTTTTGAACAGCCTTTAGAACAGTGATGAGACAATTTAATTTGATATTTTGTGGACTGTCAAGAAACAATGGACAGTAAAGCAATCATCTAACTCACCAAGGACAAAGTTAAATCAAGAATCATAAAACAGAAAAAAATGTTAGAAATCAACATTATTATCTGTTTATCTATATTTCTTCAGCATCCAAAAACAGATAGTTATCCTTGTTTTAATATGACATATTATATGTACATATACTTTATATATACATATATATGTGTGTGTGTGTGTGTGTGTGTGTGTGTGTGTGTGTGTGTGTGTGTGTGTGCACGATTTAAATTAGCAAAAGATTGTTGAATTCATTCAAATGGTTTAGACCTTTCAAAAAGTTCCAAACTACTAAGTGAAAAAAAAATTGTATGTATGTAATTCCAACCAAAGCCAATGGGCCTTTTTGCTCACCTGAAGCACATTTAAAATATCTTTGCTTCTTGCAGTATTAAAAACAGTTTTCATAAATCAAAGGTCCCTTAACTAGTTCCCCTTTAGTTGTCTAACAGCTTTAAACTATACAGATTACACACTACTTACTATATGGTCCCTTAACAGTTTCCCCATTAAAAGCAAAAAACAACTAAGATTGTGCAAAATCAAATACCCGTAATTAATAGATGCTATAAGAAAGTGATATGATGTATTTCATGTCTAGCCTTTGTATGCTCAAAACTGAGAATATCTGAGTAATTTCCATGACCCTTTTCTAAAAAAGGCCCTCTACAGTCTTCCAATTTGGGACCCCATAGAAAGGGTTTGTGCAAAATCAAATACCACTATCACCAAGAATGCCAAATCTAAAATACCTAAGGTCCAGCTATTGCACATAATGTAAGATATGGTTTTATTGGGCCCAACTATATTTTCCTCATTTGGAGCACAAATTAAATACTATTTGTCTTCAGAATACAACATCTAAACTATCTAAGGTCTTCATGTTGTATGTAAGTCAGATATGATTTTTATATCACTTACAGCCGTCAAAGCTTCCCCAATTTGGGCCCAGGCCAAGAAACTACATGTCATAAGGATAATATCTGAGGTCTAGAACTTATACATATAACTCAGATAAACTTATAAATCTTGGAATGATTTTTTTTTCTATCCAGAGCAATCAATACAAATATTAGGCAGAGCTGTTAAGGAGTTTTTATTTATAGCTTACCAATGACTTTCATAAGTTAAACAATCACAATTTTTTAACCCAACAAAAAACCCAACATTACTCCTTCTGAAGTACCAATATTACTATTGATCAGAATTTGTTTCTGAAACACAAGATGTAATAAAGTATAATCTATTAAAATGGAGAAAATCAATCAAAAATTTTCAGGAGCCCAAATTTTAATTTTCAGTTACCATTCTGGAAATAAAGAATTCTGACAATTTATATTGTTTCTCTAGACATTTTATATGAATGTCAGTAGAGAAATATTTAAATGTGTGTAGCTTGACCGTGAGACATTACTGATAACTGTATATTTAATCTTATACATGTATTTCTTGGCTGATGTTTACTTCCATAATTTTAAAATTCTATGCTTGAATACAAATTTAAACATTTTACCAAGTTTAAAATATGTTTTAGAGATGTATTATGTAAATTCTGAGTCCAAACTGAATTTGAATCTTGTTTGAGTATTAAACATCTGTAATTGCAAATTTAATATTTGTGCCAAAAAAAAAAGGTGATTTTTTAAAGGTGAATTTACAAAAGTAGCCAAACCCCATTTCCTGCACAACTAACTAAATTTCTATCAATATTAACTAACTAAACTAATTTAATAGAAATTTTATGAAGTTTGTTTGCACTCAGGATCCTCACCAAAAGATAACACTATGTAAAGCATTACCAAATAATGGTCCTAAATTGATGAAAGATGCTTCAACAAAATATTGATGTCACCGGTCATTAAAAATGGGTTGATATAAATTTAAAGTTCAATCTGATGCACATTTGTTTTCTTGGGAACCAACTGAGGCCCTTACCAAAAATCCTTCTTTAATGTACTCAAAACATAAATCTCATGATTGTTTTCATAGGACTAAGATGTAATGCAATCCAATTTTATATTGCTTATAAATACTTATTTTAATAGGATTAAATATTGAAATTTTACAGACTTTAGACAGGGAACATTGTTTATACAATTGCATTTGTTTTAATATAACAAACCAACTCAACAATAAATCACTTCAGCAATAATATTATTAGCATCTGGATGGAAACTAATAAAAATAACTTATGAATTCAATACACATGAACATATTTTCCAGTTCTGTTTCATCAAGATTCTAACAACTAAATTGTAATGTGATTTTTGAATTAAAATCTTCCTTTTCTAAATTTTGTATCCAAAAACTTTGCAATAGTTTTAGCAATATTTTCAATCCTATTAAAAGACATCTTCTAAAGAAATCCTGATTGATTGCTCAAGATTGATTGTAGGGAAGTCTTTTATCAATTACAATTTTTTTTATTTCATCAACAAAGAATAATCGAAAAATTAACTTATTATTTAGCTTAAGTATACTTACCGCTTGTTGCTATATTTAGAAGCATAAAAACTGTGCTTAGATGTACATTTACCCATTCTAAATCCATAAAATTATTTGATTTTTTTTTTTGCACATATATTAATCCACAGTGTGACCTTAATAACTGAGCAGTATCATCTCTTACTGACTGACATAAAGTCCATAAAAGATTGGATAAAGAACTGTTAAGCCAAAGTGTATTCTGGCTGAATTACATTCTGGTATTGATTCATATACTATAGTTTGATTACTTCTGCAGTTTTGTTATCAAAACTGTCATTACGCCCGTTTTTAAGAAGTTATTACAATACATCTTATTTTTTTTACCAATTCCTTTTCCAACAGTTTAATGTTCAATATTCATTTTCAATTTAAAATATCCATTCACTGTCAAAGAAAGAGAAAAAAAAAAAAAATCTAATGGCGTATCTAAAATCTGTTAAAAGCTGATTTCATTAAGGGAAGTAAATAGCACATTGGAACAAATAAATATAAAGTTAAGATAGAAACATTGACGTTAAAAGTTGATCTATAGAGCCATGGAGGACCAATATATAGAATTTAATAGATTACATCTACGTAACAATCTATTTCTGAACTATGAAGGCATTATAGTAAATACAATTCTAAAATTGACAAAAGTTATTGACCAATTTAACCTAACATATGGCCTTTTTGTATAAAAAACTAAATACTTGCACTGAGATGTCACATTTCATTCTAAATTGGTTTTCTTCTGAGAAAAACTATACATACAACTTGGATTACTATAGCATTGTTTTCTTGATTATCAGAGATGACTCCGAGTCAGTATTTGTTCCGTTTTATTTTCTTCTAAGTTTTTTAACAGCTCATTGTGTTGAATTCAAAATCAAAGTCTCACGCAATTTTAGTTTTACTGTGAATCAGAATTTTTTTTCTAAACTGAACAGATTATTATTTCCCAGATATATGGCTTATATTTTAAGCTACTAAAGCCCAGATAAAATGCTATCAAACCTTTTAAGTTAATTAAAGAACAACAAGTTTGTTAAACATGGTAGGTTATCATTATATAATGATGCTATAAACTGATATTCATATATTATGAAGTGTTTCCTGTCCTAATGCTATAAATAAATCATCTAGCTACTAGGTCTATTGGTTACAAAAGCTGTTTTTAGTTTTACTATATCTGGTCATTACTACTTTAAATGAGGTTTTAGGTTAATCATCTTCACAAACTTAGTGGGGCTTCATGCACTGAGTTTCAAACTTCTGTCTTGAAGTTGTTCAAAAGTATTATTATTTAAGATCACTTTGGCCTTGTATTGGAAGCGGGTGTCAAGGTAAACCAACTTTGCAAAACTGATGAAAGGATCCTGGACAAACACAATCTCTATCAAGTTTAAATATCATTGGTTTACTGGTTCTAGAAAAGTCTTTAGGGAAAGTTTTTAGAGATAACTCATCTTGAGCATTTTAAATGAACTAACAAATATAACTTATCTTGGGCAATTTTAGATGAACTAACAAATATAACTCATCTTGAGCATTTTTAGATGAAGTAACAAATAAAACTTATCTTGAGCAATTTTAGATGAACCAACAAAGATAACTCATCTTGAGCATTTTTAGATGACCTAACAAAGATAACTCATCTTGAGCATTTTTTTAGATGACCTAACAAAGATAACTCATCTTGAGCATTTTAAGATGAAATAACAAAGTAATGTAAATGTAAATTCAGGATTTATATATTTATCTGTTTCGTAATGTGGATGCAATTTTAGTCTATGCTTCGAATTAACCAGTTATCACCGAATGGTGCTCCTTTCCAAACTTTAGACTGGATTTACTGTTTCGTTTCACTAACCAAATCTGTAATATATAGTCACTTCCAAAGATGAATACGATACAAACTTAAAGTTCTGCTATACATGGATTATCATTTGCTGTAAGTCGGTCACACTGGTCTGCAGAAAACAGTTTAAGGCAATTATATATAATAAAAACCTTAAAGAATTGGCAGGTGATAACATTTCTGTGCGAATCAGGGTTCAAATGTGAAAAAAACAGTTGAAAATGTTCCGCACAAATTTCGGGCGGAATCTGCCACGCAGATTTTTTATTCAATTATAAGAGTCCGACGTTGGCACAGTATCAAAAAATGTCTTGCCAGTGTCTCGGACTCTTATTTAATAGGAGTACACATCTAAAGCATTTTTAGATGAAATAACAAAGATAACTCATCTTGAGCATTTTTAGATGAAATAACAAAGATAACACATCTTGAGCATTTTTAGATGAAATAACAAAGATAACTCATCTTGAGCATTTTTAGATGAAATAACAAAGATAACTCATCTTGAGCATTTTTAGATGAAATAACAAAGATAACACATCTTGAGCATTTTTAGATGAAATAATAAAGATAACTCATCTTGAGCATTTTTAGATGAAATAATAAAGATAACTCATCTTGAGCATTTTAAGATGAAATAATAAAGATAACACATCTTGAGCATTTTAGATGAAATAATAAAGATAACACATCTTGAGCATTTTTAGATGAAATAAGATATAGTTATGTTATCTGATAGCTCATCAACAAACTTATAATAAATGTGACTTTTCTTAAGAAACAGAACTTAGCTCTCTACATTAAATGAAAGTGTTTCTTACTTTCAATAGTGGACTCATTCTTTTTCTTCTTTTATCAAATAGACCCAAATTCATTAAAATACTAGTTTCAAAGAACTCCTACAACAAAATTCTGAATCTTTCTTGATATTTAAATATTCTTTATCAAGTTATCTTATGGTAAAGATAATTTACTTAGTCTTTATATTTCAAATCCTTTGCAATGTCAAAGAATCTGGCCAACACAATCTATGGCATTCTTATTTCTTCAACCAGAACTTACAATCAACAAAGCATCTACATATATCAGATACCATTATACCAGAGAAAGAATGGGTGAATAGTATCAAATTTTGTCAATACAAATTCATTTCTATGAATTAAAGGTGTTTATAAAAATTTCCTCTTGTAGTTGGAATATCAAAGTTTTTTTTATTACTTTTTTTGTCAATACAAATGTACTTTATAACAAGGCAAACAAATAAAAAAAAAAAAAAGTTATAAAGCTGTTTAATTATTACAATACCGGTAAGTAAAATAAATAAAATCTTACCTTTTTAACATTTGGATTTCATTCAACAAGTGTGAAGTTTTGTCCATATGTCTAATCATATCATAACTATCTTTAATCTGAAACAATCAAACAAGAAATAATGTAATATATAGCAGAATAAGTACTGATAAAGACCTTTGATAGCTACAACAATATTTTGTTTAAAGCCTTTCAATTCTATCACAACATCAAAAGCCAAATTGAACTACAATTATGCATTTAATTATCAAAGTTTTACAGTATCTAGAAAATAACACAATGCACACATAAAAAATTATTACCAAAAATTTAGGAATTTTATTGAAAAAATTAGTAATAAGTCACATTCACCTTTTGGTTTTTATTGTGAATTGCTGCTAATTTAAAATGCTCAAAATGAAATAGTTTTAAAGTTCGACTCATTGAATCAAATTTTAATTTTCCTTCATATAACAAATTATAATCTAAACAGAAATTGTCCCCCCTTTGATTTTACAGGCTTTACATGGATATTATTGAAAAATATTCTTATTCTTCTTATTTTACATAAAAAATTGAGAAAAGTAAAGGTGATCCTACCTCTCTCTGAAGTTTTTGTCTGTGTGAGCGTTCCTGATCTAACCTGTCCTTTAGTATTAAAAGTCTTTTATCAACAGCATTTTCCATCTCTCGTTCTGAGTCTGCTAGAATGATTTTAGACTCCTCTGTTATCTTTTTTAACCTCTGATTCTCCTCTGAAAAAAAGTAATTTGAAAAGAAGGAGACTACAATTATTGGTTGAATGTGTTTTAAAATCGTATTGTGGTATGAAACATTTCATCTGTTAATAAACTGGTAAAGAAGAAAAAAAAAAAAATAAATAAGTACAAGTACTTTTAAATGTTTTTCACTCACCTTTTAATCGCTGATTTTTCCGAGATAGAAGATCCAACCTAAAATGAGAGATAAAACAGGGAAAATAATGACCATACAACATCTGCTCATTTAAGTAAGTACTAAAATCAGAAATAAGTATCTGTAAATAACTAATTATGATTCAAAAGACAAGGAAGTTATCCATGTACTTATGTTCTGTTTAAAGTCGCAGGATTCTAGGAATTTTGGTTCATGATTAGCAGTCGATTAAATGTTTCACCTATGAAATAAGATTACTGTGTCTTTAAAAGTGTTTATATCTGTTTTTAAACAAGATATCACTGTTGAAGCGCATGTGTAATGGGCATATATGGTGGGTAAAAACATTTAAGTTAACTCTTCCAAACCAATGTCACATTGTACAAACAAAGATTTTAAAGAAATTGTCAAAGAAAAAGAAAACATCTTTCCAGATTCCTGCATGAAATTGACAAGAATCACTTTTTATTGATGAAACACTAATGTCTGTATCAGAAAACCATTGATTTTTTGTAGTGGAAGAAAAGTGGCATTTCCAGCAAAGAAACAAAATATAGTTTAAGATATATTTACAATAGCACCCACTTTCCGCCTATTAAAGCTATTTCTCAACATTATCGAAAATTTGCTTCATACGGCTATGAAAACGTATGTTTAACCTTTTTGAACTGATCCAACAGTACTGCGTAATCACCAATACATTACGTCACAGACCCTTACACGACAAGTAAGTTCCCACACTTCTGGTGTATTTTCTAATTCTTCTTTTTCCAACTGTACTTTTAATTTAAATATGCAAATGTAGCTGTTAAATATTGTCAAAATTTAATCGTTTAATTCTGTCATTAAAACAACTGTATTCCATTTAATTGTTATATATTTAACGGATTATTTTTTTTTTTTTTCATCAATGGAAGTAGGCGGGGTCACTTGTCATCCCACTTATCAATGACGTCATCATTTATGGAGATGCGATAGACGGGTTCCACGATGCACTAAAACAAACGGAGGTAGTAAATAAACAAAAATTAAATGCAGTATAAGTTTTAAGTCCACATAGCAGATTAGATGTAAGAAATAAATTGTAAATATAAGAAATGACATTGTTTTGGGGGCACATCATGCTAGTATGATACCGGGTATTCCGGGTACAAATTGCATGAAGAGCGAAGCATGAAGTGCCCCCAAAACAATGTCATTTCTTAAATGAAACATGGGGTTAAAATTTCAATGAAATGAAAAAGAGGTAATGTTTACTTTTTATCAGCCATATCTTTTGCTGTGGCCAGCGTTGTAACTCTCTGAGACATTTCTTCCATTTTGACTTTAAGGCTGACTTGAAGCTGATTTGATACATCTTTAGCTAACTGCGTTCCTGGTACTTTCAAGAACTTGTCAACTTCATCCATAATTTCTGCTTGCTTTTGTCTGTATTTTTCTGTCTATAATTGCCATTTAACAATATTATGATAATGAGACTAAATTTAACTTGACACAATAATAATCAATATGTGAGCATGAAAAATATCACACAAGCTTCATTTTAGACTAAGTTATCAAGTAAAAATTTAATATTTCAAAAACCAAAACTTGACATTCATACTCAATGCTTTGATTTGAGCCGTAACTTTCAAGGATGGGTAGATTTTTTTGTTAAATCTAAATAGTCAAACTATTTAAAACAATTATTGTATAAAATTATTTTTTCAGTCAAAATGAGTCTAATAAGCAAAATAACACACAAATTTTTTACATCCAAGAACAAACTGTTACAAGCTTAAGTTATGGTTATTTATAGCATTGTCTATATAAAACTTACAAATTTGGAAATTTCCAGTGTTAATTCATCTTTAACTGATACAGAAGAGTTCTGATCACCATCCTGCTGGTCACTGCTGTCGTCATCATCATCATCACAAAGTGGTGTTATATCAAAGGATAATTCATCATGAAATTCTTTTGTACTCAAAGGAAATGGCATATACTTCTCACTCTCTATCTGTAATGTTTAAAATTGAGCATTGAAAGTTGATTTTGGTTTTGAGTAACTCAGAATTACATTTGTAAATGATCACATCTAGGTCAAACTGTGTTTCTCATAAAACATTAATTTTAATTCCGAGTTAACAAAGTTTTTCTGTGTCAAATGCATGTTCAAGAATAACACAATCATTTTCAGAAAACAAGTTGCAGCAGCCTGTGTTAATTCATCCCTTGATCCTGATTTTTTTTCCAAGGAAAAACAAGTGCAATGAATAAAACTGTTTTACAATATTTTCAATTCAGCAATTTGATCTTTAAAAGCCCTCAACATAACGATTTCCATGAAGAAAAACAACTTACCATTTGTTTGAGTTCAGCACATATAGATATGTTACCCTGTTTGATTGGGGTACTACATGCTAGAAATGCTGATACTTTTCTATTAGGAGAAGAACCCAGTTCCTGTTCATCTTCTGTATCTATTCTATCACTATTGTAATGTATGCTGGTATTATCCACTTTGGAATGTAAACTAATGAAAAAAAGATAAATGAATTACATTAAATTATGATGAAAAATTAAATCAAAAGGCCATTTAAACAGAAATCTGTCCAACTTGAACATGATATAATAATTTTCTAAACACAGATTTTAAAGTTACTTTTCTGATCTGAAAAAATATTATAATCAAACAAGAAAAAAATTTGATTAAGTTGATTCTTTTATCAAAACACACCTTTTTCTTTCAAGATTAGTTTGTAAGCAAAATAATTTCAAGTGGTTTCAATTTCCTCAAACACTACAGATGTTAAAAATCTATTTGTTTTAAGTTAAAAAATTACATACATTTTAATTTTACATTAACCGAGCTGGAAAGAGTATTAAAAAACTTGCACAAATATAAAAAGTCAACAAGTGCATTTATTTCATTTTCAATTTTTTACCAGAGCTTATATCAATGCAAGGCTAAAATGACAAAATTTAGAAGATCAGAACTATTTGTTAACTAGTATATACCACAAACCTGGCACTCTCCATCTGTACTTGTGAAAGCTGAAGTTGTAAACTATTTTTTTCTTGACGGAGTTCCTGAAATTTAAACAAATTTTAAAACATGTATTATTATTTTAATGATCAATGCCTTTGAAGATAAACAGAAATGATAATCTGTACATGCAAACACATGTCTAACAATCTTAGAAATAACATAAAAACTGACAACAAAGAGAAATAATTATAGGTTATCGTAATAATCAAAATCTTGATGATACAGAAAAAGGTTGTTAGTATTTACTAGAAACTTATAGGAAATCTAATTTTTTTTAAATAAAAAGTGTTTCAGATTATTACAAGAAGACTTTCATCTATGTGAAAAATATAAAAAAAATGTTTTTGCATAAATAAAGGCTTTAATTCTGAACAAATAAAATAGGAAAATAAATTATCTCAAGTGACTACTGGTAAATAAGAGTGTAGCAACTTTATTCAATTATAAAACTGATAAGACCCATGATTCAATAAAAAAAATTATAAAAATTGACTGAAATTAACATTAATCACTCTTGCAGTGAAGAGATTTTGAAAATGCAAATTGATATGTATCCAACTAATGTACTGACAAAGTGGAATTTAATATATGTATGCCGTTTAAATTGTTGTTGTCAATATTTTTATCTTCTTATATCCCCTTATAACAGTGCAAGAAACATATTCCTCAATTCACTCAATCTGCATATATGATTATGTATTTGGTACAAGAAAGGTTACAAAAGATAATAAAACAGTAAAGCTATAAGTCTGATAGCAATTCATCAAGAAATGCTAAATATGTGCTCCTTGTTCCCAATTTTGCTGGTAAGGTAGGGTCAGAATTTGCAAACTGGTAAATAAATGTTAATGTCATAAATTCTGATGTTCAAGATCACTATTAAACACCTACAGTTTACATCGATCCTTTTCAATGTGGCAGGACAAAAAGTAATCATAAGCAACAATTAGCTATAATAGAAAACAACAATTCCCAGATTTCTTGAAAACCTCACAAATTTTGATCTTCTGGTTATTTTTATCTAATTTTTTCTTTGAACATTAAAATATGTCTGATTAACAATTAAAACAAGGACAATAAATGTCAACAACAATATTTTTTATAATTTTAACAGACAGTACAAACCTCTACAATGTGTGATAAACTCTGAGTTTTCTCTTTGAGATCTCCAATTTCTGTAAATCTCTGAAAATATTGATGTTCAATAAATATTTATCAAATGCATAAAAAATATGGTCGACGTGTTATGGATATTTTAGGATCTAACTTTTCTGCATTCTTCTCCGATAATGTGTGGCCTCAGTGGCCAAGTGGTCTTAAGTGTGTGCTTACTCTCACCACCTAGATTTAAATTCCACTCAAGTAGATCCTAAAGTAAGAAAGTTTGTCAGTTTGATTGCTGCTAAAGGTCAAATTTTTTTTTTTTTTTTTGGATGACATTGGACTCACATTTCAAGAAAACTTCAAAACTAAAACCCCTTTATCATTATTATATCACATATTAAAGTTAAAGCAATTCAAAGACATTTTATAAAATTTAACACAAAAACATGTACCTTTTTGTTGACAAAAACTGTTCAAGACAAAGTGAACAAACTGTATGCTCAAGACCCTTCAAAATCCAAACACTGGATCAGATTTCTTGTTCAATTACCAGTTTTCAAAGAATTGTTTGAGGTTTTTGATTTCATATTAAGGATGTCATGAACAAATTTTAAATGACTTGCAAAAATGATGCTTTCTACACCTTTAATTGAACTCTAATCATTGGTTTCTGAAAAGAGGTATATGTAGAAGTTTGGACAAAATAAAACATGTTTTGTATTTTTTTTTTTTTTTTTTTTTTTTTTTTTTTTTTTTTTTTTTTTTTTGCAATAGCTTACATTTGTCTCAGATGAGCTAAACTATACTGGATCACCGGAACACTTTCAAATGAATGATGTCAACTCTCATGCTTGAGATATAATTAAGATTACTTTTATAAAATTGGGTAAATCATGTGAATATTTTACCTCAGATAACTGTTCTTCTTGTATTGATTTAATATCTTGTATTTGTGAAAGTCTGTGCTAATTTAAAACATTAATAAAACACAGTAAATACATGTATTACTAACAAAATGTAATCCTTAAACGATGCATGATAATACTTCAATAATTTATTTTAATTCCAATAATCAATAAATTCAATCTAGCTATATGTTTAGTATTTAGTTGCCAAGCATTTTAACAAAAAAACTGAATAATGAGGAAAATTATCCATTTATGAAATAGTAACAAAACAATTAAAGCATATTAAAGTTTACACTACAGTCTAAGCAGCATATTATATATGAGAATGACACAAATGATAATGACAATAAATCAATAATTTACAGGTAATACAAAAAATTCTTCAAATAAACAAGTTAATGTAACAATAATAATCTACATATACATGTATCTACTTCAAATATTTTTTGACACAAATGATAATGTTTTACAATAAATAAATAATTTAATACAAAAAATTCTTCAAATAAACAAGTTAATGTAACAATAATAATCTACATATACATGTATCTACTTCAAATATTTTTACACCATAACCAAGACATTTTTAAAAGTTTAATATTTTCAAACAAGAGGCCCAAGATGGCCCTAATTTGCTCACCTGAGTTTAAATGTAACTGGTATGTCTTGATAATACCTGGTAATTCATAACATGTTGCCTCAATAGAAGTGGTTTCAGATAACCTAATTTTTATTGTTTTGGTTTTTAGCTATATAGGTCACTGTGACCTACTTTTAGTAGCCAAAGCTACCAGAAACACAAATGAGAATGACAATGGTCTGAAGGTCTATTGACTAATATGAATGAAATGTGACCAGTAGTGTCTGAGAAGAAGTCTTTTGATGAATGTATGGATGTATGGATGGCAGAGTTCTTATCCATAACAAAAGCTCACATGAGCAATTTTCAGATCCGGATTAAAGACTTTACAGATTTCACACATTAATTCAAATATTTCAACAAAAAAAAGGTAAAATTCAACTGCAAATTATTTTTAAACAAATTGTTCAATTAATTTAAATAATGTCACATAACAATGACTTTGTAAAACAAAAAAAAAAAACAAAAAAAAAAAAAAAAAAAACCAAAACAAAAATTCAAGGTTTTAGCTAAAACTTCATATCAGTATCACATGTATTTCAATAATAATCATTCACTAAAAAAGTAAAAATTCATAACATCTCTTCCATGCACCATTGCATTGTAAGTCATAAAGTTCAGAATTTAAAAAAAATAAAGTAGCCTCAGTGGGATTTGAACCCTCGACCCTTGGGTTGCTAGAATTGAAAAAGAAAAAGGTAGAAAAAAGCGACTTGTATTTTACAGAATTTCATGGAAATTGTTAAACATATGTTTCTTCACATAAGAAAATGATGTTTGGAAAAAGAGTTCACCTAAATTTATTAATATTGTAATTTTGGTAAAAAGTACATTTGTGTACTATTTACAATGTATAAAAAATAAACGCAAAAACATGTAACCTAATTTTTCACAAAATTGTTGGAATTCACAAACTTGGTTTATAAGATGCTTTAGATGCCAAATATCAAATCAGATTTCATCTCAGTGAAGTGATTTTGGAGAAAATATTTTTTTTAGGTTTTCAACTATTTAGGTCAATGTAGCTATGGCAACCTAAAAAGTAAAAATTCATAAATTTCTACCATGCACCATTGTAAGTCATAAAAATTCAGAAAATAAAATAAAAAAAGGAAAAAAAATGTGGCTCCACTGGGATTTGAACCCTCGACCCTTGGGTTGCAGTATCACATGTATTTCAAAAAAAAAAAAAAAAAAATTACACTAAAAATTCATAAAATCTCTTCCATGCACCATTGTAAGTCAAAATATTCAGAAAATAAAAAAAAAAAATTAAAAATTAAAAAAAAAAAAGTGGCTCAACTGGGATTTGAACCCTCGACCCTTGGGTTGCTAGAATTGAAAATGAAAAAGGCCAAAAAAAGCGACTTGTGCTTTACAAAATTTCATGAAAATTGTCAAACATATGTTTCTTCACATAAGAAAATGATGTTTGGGAAAAGAGTTCACCTAAATTTATTCATTATTGTAATTTTTGTAAAAAAAAATTTACAAAATACAAAAAATAAACGCAAAAACGTGTAAGCTAATTTTTCACAAAAATTATTGAAATTCACAAACTTGGTAAATAAGATGCCAAATATTACATCAGATTTTATCTCAGTGAAGTGGTTTTTGAGAAGAAGATTTTTTTAAGTTTTTAACTATGTAGGTCATTGTGACCTACATTTGGTAGCTATGGCAACCAAAAACACAAATCTGAAAGGCAATGTTCTATAGATGCTTTTGACCAAGTTTAAACAAAATGTGACGTCGTTTGAAGCAATTGTTGACAGAGGGACAGAAGGACGGACGAAGACGGAGGGTCTGCCTCTATTGATACCAATAGCTCACAAGAGCACTTTGGCTCAGGTGAGCTAAAAACCCAAAACAAAACAAGAGGCCCATGGGCCTTAACGCTCACCTGAAGATATGTCTAATATTGTTTGCAAAGTGCAATAGACAATATATTAAGTACAGAAACTTTAAAAGTTTTCTCAAGTTAAGAACTCCCACAAAACTTAATCAGAAATATATCCACTCACATTTCATTTTTAAGTAGCTTTTATAATATGCATGAAGTAACTGTAATGCAATGAATAATTTCCAAATCATTAACAAATTTCAGTATACTTATGCAACTATGTCCTTGACCTTTGAACATATATGACTTCAAACCATATATGATTGTTATGTCAATACCTACAATATTCTAATATACATGACTATGCATGAAATAAATAGCTTTCAAGATAATTAATAATATTAGTATTCCTATGTTGATATGACCTTGAACTTTCAACATATAACCTTGAACCCTATATCAAAATGACCATCATGTCAATACCTACAATATTCTAATATACATGCCTACACAAAAAGTAATAGTTTTCAAGATAATTAGCAATTTAAGTCATCTTCTGCAGCTGTGACCTTGACCTTTCAACATATTACCTTGACCCATATATCAAAATGATCATCATGTCAATACCTACAATATTCTACTATCTATGCCTATACAAAAAGTTAATAGTTTTCAAGATAATAAGCAAGTTCAGTCTTCTTTTGCAGCTGTGACCTTGCACTTTCAACATTTGACCTTGAACCTATATCAAAATGATCGTTGTTGCAATACCTACAATATTCTAATATATATGCTTATACAAAAAGTTAATAGTTTTCAAGATAATTAGCAATTTAAGTCTTCTTTTGCAGCTGTGACCTTGACCTTTCAATATATGACCTTGAATCATATATCAAAATGATCGTTGTTGCAATACCTACAATATTCAAATATACATGCCTATACAAAAAGTTAATAGTTTTAAAGATAATTAGCAATTTAAGTCTTCTTCTGTAGCTGTGACCTTGACCTTTCAACATATTACCTTGACCCATATATCAAAATGATCATCATGTCAATACCTACAATATTCTACTATCTATGCCTATACAAAAAGTTAATAGTTTTCAAGATAATAAGCAATTTAAGTCTTCTGTTGCAGCTGTGACCTTGACCTTTCAACATATGACCTTGAACCATATATCAAAATCATCGTTGTTGCAAAACCTACAATATTCTACTATCTATGCCTTTACAAAAAGTAAATAGTTTTCAAGATAATAAGCAAGTTCAGTCTTCTTTTGCAGCTGTGACCTTGCACTTTCAACATATGACCTTGAACCATATATCAAAATGATCGCCATGTCAATACCTACAATAGTCGAATATACATGCCTATACAAACACTTAATAGTTTTCAAGATAATTAGCAATTTAAGTCTTCTGTGAAGCTGTGACCTTGACCTTTCAACATATGACCTTGAACCATATATCAATGATCGTTGTTGCAATACCTACAATATTCAAATATACATGCCTATACAAAAAATTAATAGTTTTCAAGCTTATTAGCAATTTAAGTCTTCTGTTGCAGCTGTGACCTTGACCTTTCAATATATGACCTTGACCCATATATCAAAATGTTTCTCATGTCAATACCTACAATAGTCCAATATACGTGCCTATACAAAAAGTTAATAGTTTTCAAGATAATTAGCAATTTAAGTCTTCTTTTGCAGCTGTGACCTTGACCTTTGAACATATGACCTTGTTCCATATATCAAAATGTTTCTCATTTCAATACCTACAATATTCTAGTATATATGCCTATACAAAAAGTTAATAGTTTTCAAGATAATTAGCAATTTAAGTCTTCTTCTGCAGCTGTGACCTTGACCTTTCAACATTTGACCTTGAACCATATATCAAAATGATTGTTGATGCAATACCTACAATATTCTAATATACATGCCTATACAAAAAATTAATAGTTTTCAAGATAATTAGCAATTTAAGTTTTTTTTTGCAGCTGTAACCTTGACCTTTCAACATATGACCTTGAACCATATATCAAAATGATTGTCATGTCAATACCTACAATATTCTAATATACATGCCTATACAAAAAGTTGATAGTTTTGAAGATATAGTGACAAATATATAATTTCTAGCAATTTCCTCACTCAGTGCCTTACAATTTCCCCATTTTGGGCCCCATGGCTATCATTTGTGCAAATCTGAAAATAGATGACCTAAGGATGTTATAATGAAATAACTAAGGTATATCTCTTGTAGATTCAGAGGAGAAGATTTTTAAAGTTTTTTACTTTTTCCCCCTTGTGGGGCCCCAAGGGGACATAACTCCTTCATTTCTGCAAATCTGAAAGGGCTTCACCAAGGCATGATGGTTACCAATTTTCATTAAATTTGGCCTGGTGGTTTTGGAGGAGAAGATTAAAATGTAAAAAGTTTACGCACGACGGACGACGGACGAGCTAGGTGAGCTAAAAATCAGATACTACTATCAGGTGAGCTAAAAATCAGATACTACTATCTATAAAGCAATATACAAAACACCTGAAGCATGTAACTTGGTACTCATAATATCTACAACAACCTGATGAAAATCAAGGTGGAAATAATGAGATTCTGCAAGCTACAATGTTACTTGTCAATTCAAAAACAGAAAGACAAAGATTCCCATAAAAATTTTTATTTTTTTGTTAGATATTGCCATATTGAAAAAAAGCCATGTTGTTTAAAGGAACTGAGAAAAGCCTTGAAACTGGTTGCTAATTGAATTCTTGTTAGGCTAATGAAAACTCACCATTTTCTTCAAAGCCATAATAATTATGAAAAGATTCACTTAGTCATTCTAAGGTATTAAAGCCATAATTTATGGATAATGATTAAACAATGCTCTCAGTGTGGAGGGTCAATCAAATTGGAGCACATATATACATGTAATGTATAAACAATTACACAAAATAAATAATTACTTTAGTTTCTGCTAAGTTGTTTCTTAATTCCAAAACTTTACAAGAAGCTGTCTCCAATTGGCTACTTAGTGTTTGTACCTACACAATAAAGGAATACTATGTAATAATAATAATAATGTATTTGAAAACAATATAATAAAATTATGGAAATAATACACGTATGGATGGATAAATATCACTTGTGAAACTGATTTTCTTTTTTTTTAATTTGTATATTGATTTCCTCATTAAGCATTCATATCAAGTAATCATCATCCATCATTGCAGGTTCCTAATTTCTTTTGTGGGTCCTCAGTGGTTTAGTGATTTTAAAATGTGTGTTTTTTTTATCATGGTGCCTCTCCTTGTCTTGTTTTAAATCTGACTTGGACAGATATTAGCATTAGATTAGGTTTGTGCTTTTTTTAACTAAAACCGTCATCTTCCATAAAAAAGGGTGCCTCAATAAAAGCAAAATAATCTTGCTTAGGGCAAAAAACAATATTTTTCCAACTTTTCAAGAAAATGTCAAAATCAAAGTTTTTAGAAGTCTAAGTGTGATGTAAATATCCAATTCAATCAATTTATTTTTTCTTGTTTTCAGAGACCTCATCAATGTGTCACAAAAAACTTATTTGTGATATATAGACATTTCCTATTGTTTGGTCTCCAAATGAGCCACTGAATTAATAAGATTTTTTTCAGTGGTGTACCATTAAATGCAACTTCTATGACAATTTCTATGTCAAGTTACCTTCTTTTCTAAGTCTGTGTTTCTACTTTGATACTGGTTATTTTCTCTTTCAATATGATTGAGTTTATTTTCTAAATCTTTTCTTTTATCTTGCAGCTTAGAAACAGCAGATTTCAAATCTTCATTCTCTCTTTGAATCTCTTCCTTTAAATCTACCATTTCTTGCAAACTATAGTAAAATATTTTCAAAAGTAACTGTAAAAAATTGCTTACTAAACCAGTTGAAATTTATTCTAATCATTGTAGAAGTTGGATATGTTTTTCTGATTTTTGTTGGCACATATATCAGCCATTTCACATCCATTTCACACTTACACTAAAGTCCAACACGATTAAATGTTTAATACTAGCACTTTACATGTATAGATTTGTCCATTATAGGTGGTGGTTATATCAATGGGATGATAGTTTTGCTTCACAATTTTAAAACTAACTTTGCCCTTACAAATTTAACAATTAAATTTTGAATTTAAATATATTTCAATTGCTTTTTTATCACTTGACATGGGTTATAATGTCAAATTATAAACTGTTATATATTATTATCATTATTATTATTATTATTATTGATTCTGATATACTTTTGGTTGTTGTTTTTTTTTTTTTCAAAAAGAATTTACTTCACAAATTCCATTCTTTCACAACATTTTGTCTAATGCCCAAGAGAATTCAAATAGAACATCATTTGTCAATCTTTTGTCAACCAAGTGACAAATTTTTGGTTGCATCATGAAACTTGACTAAAATATGCTTTTGATCAAGTTTTATTGAAATCTACAAGAGGTAGATAACAGTGGTAAACAAACAGGCACATGTGTACAAACAAATCCTGTGACATGCAATAATCTACAATTATGCAATTATTTTAAAGCTGCGATATTTTAAACTTTTGATTTTTCCCTGTAGACTGATAACTTTAGTAAACATTAGATTTATGAGATTTTTATCATGATTTTTTTAATTAACCCTTTTTTTAAAATCTGACCTTTTGATTTTCCTCTGTAGACTGATAATTTCAGTATAAATAAGATTTATGAGATTTTTATTATAATTTTTTTAATTAACTTTTTTTTTAAATCTGACCTTTTGATTTTCCTCTGTAGACTCATAACTTCAGTTGATGTTATATTTATGACTTCTTCCTGATGATCAAGTTGTTGTTGTAATTTGCCATTGTCTTCCAATAATTTTCTGTTCTGGTACTGTAGATCTGCCAATTTATTTTGCAATTCTACTGAATCTCTGACAGAATAGAAAATTAAATGTAAAATGATGAAGTATATATTCTAAGGACAATACTATAAGAATTAATTTTCAATAAGATCTGTAACAAAGAAAAATTTGGTTACCCCAGAGAGAAGAAGTAAGGTGAAGTTCCAGTCAAGATTCTTTCACTTATATTGAAGAGGTGAGTTTGTAGATGGTGAAGAAAACTGGAGTTTAAATTTACAAAAACTGCCATAAATTAAGTGCTATTTTTGGTTATTTTTGATTGAAGACAATACAATTAATATGTCTAACCATCATTGATAAGATACAGTACAATTATTATACCATTATTGATAAGATATACAATACAATTAATATCTATACTATTGGATTGGAAATAATAAATGTGAGTTGTTAATAGTTATTGTTAACTTTAGTCCTAAATTGTTAAGGTTTGCCAGGAAAACCTTGTGTGTTATACAGAAACTAGTTTATGAATAGTACTTCATTGTACATCTATGTAGACACTGGATATGTTATCAATTATTTCAGGACATTTTGAATTTTTGGAAATATGAAGATGTTATATTTTTTAATGACATATTAAATGGTCAGTTTTAATAATTATTTGTGCATCTAAAATTAACAAATATATGGAAAACTTCCTTGACAAATGAATACAATGTAGTTATTTAAAGAAATGAATTTTGTGTACTGAGGAAAATCAGATTTTGTACTTAAAGATGATTAGTTTCATTCATTGACAATTTACTGTAATATTTTATTTGCAATCATTTCAACAAAACAGAAACTTAAAAAAATCTGGGTCATTGTATATACAGTAGAACTTTGATGGCTCGAAGTCCAAGAACTTCAACCAAATATTCCAGCCATCGGGGGGTTCGAGCGATCGAACATTGAGATAAAATCATAGGCTCAGGTTCTCGTGATTATTGACAGACAAAGAATCTTTAAATTTGTAATACATATAAATGTATTTTAAGGTCAAATAATAAATGTCCAAATTAACTGGGCTACAGGGCTAGAACATGGCACTTTGTTTTAATTTCAACAAGTGATGATACAAAACAAACTTACTTTAAGCTGCATTAAGATTTTCAATTTTCTGAATTTTTTTTGATTTTCTAAAAATATATTTTTTTAAAAAAAGATATCTTCTAACCACGATCCATGAGAGTCATTTTCTAAAATTTCATTTCTTTTAGCTGTCAATAAATGGAATCCTCTGACCGGTTGGTCAATGTTTAACGATGGTTATTATGAGCTTGGAGCATGTGCATAGATGTACGGAATAACCCATGAATAGAAGGTGAAACATGACAAAACGCATTAATTGTCCTTAATTAATATCCAGATGTATTTGAAATGGTGTTATGTATCCCTTACTATGTCACAAATGACAAATTCAACGAAGTTCTGTGTTTAAATTATGGTATTTCACCGTTTTTAAAGTTGTGTTTAAATGACCCGGGTTTTGATCACGTAACCATGTTCTAATATTAGATCCCAAATGCTGCATCTCGCTGGGTAAATACTGTAATTTCTGTATTTATTGGAGCTTTTATCGTTGAACCAAATGTAACATTGTTCATTAGGAACATCATTAATTAGATTAGCACCGTTTTAATTTTTCTTTGGAAAACTTAATGCAGCTTTAATAACAATAAAAATTCAAAGTTATTATCGGTCATTTTAATCACAGGAAATAACAGTAATATACATTACTCTACATACTTAAATGGCATGTAAATTACAGAATCCTATGTGCAATTATCAAACGTGTGTGACTGAGGTGTTTTACCAATCAAACACACACATGTCGTAATTGGATTAAGAGATTAGATAACTGTGTATATCGAGCACTGTCTCATTAGGTTAATTAATAATCTTGAGTAGCACTCAACATTTAGACCAATTGTTTCGTTCCACTCTATTACTTTTGATGAAATCTGTAATATGGCCTCAGCTTGTGTTTTGTTTACAATGACCCAGGTCACATGTTGTTCTGGAAAAAAAGGTATTTGAGTGAAAGAAGTTGAATTTGCACTAACTTTATAAGTTTGAAAATATATATTTATTGTTCGAGCGAGCGGGGGTATTCGAGTTAAAGAAGTTTGAGCCACTGATGTTTATTAACATAGGCTATTATAGGAAATTAGTCGGGACCAACAGATGACTTCAAGTTATTCAGGGTATTCAAGGTAACGACTTTCGAGCGATTGAAGTTTTACTGCATGTATATCATTCAATCTGAAGACATCATTACAGAAAACAAAAGCAGTCTTTAAATTCCTGTGACCTTGTTTCAGAAATATGCCTAATACAGAATTTCATACAAAACACTCTTGTATCAGCCAAAGAATGTATATGGGATAGACATTACAGAAATGCTGTATAGTGTTAAATAACGTGTTAATGTTAATGCATCAATGAAAATCTGTGATGAGAACAAATAAATAACTATAAATACTTAATATCTGTACCTTGAATTCATTTTGCTAAAAATAAACAAAAACTTACTGTTCATACATTTTACTGCTGCCATTAAATGTTTTCAGCATTGTAGTGTGGCCATCAGTTTCTACAGAATCTAAAATGTATTTTAATTTAACAATAATAATAAACATCTACCAGTAATTCTATATATCTCTACCCAGCTATTAAATAAATGGATGCTTTTAACTTTAAATGTAAGATATCAGTCAGTTAGCATATACATACTTATATTTAATTGCTTAGATATGCTTGTCTGATAGATTTAAGTAAATCTAGAGCTTCATCTAATCCATTAAAAAACCTAGCAAAAACCTCTTATACTTGGTGACGACACCAGATCCTTACAAATAAATGTAATATAATATATTAATGGGATATAACAAAAGCATTTATTATTTTTTAAATGTCATAACATCTCATATATCTTATTAAATGTTTCACTGTAATCACTTTTAGTAATATTGGCTTTTAACCATTGCCATGCTTTTTTTTAAAATACGTAAAAAAATAACTTATCTTATGGCTTAAAAACTAGATAAACCAAATATAGATTCTGTCTCAAAGGAACAAAACATATGGTAAAAGAATTTACAAACATAAAGATATAACATGAATTTTCAATCCATCTTATTCAAACTGTAAAGTTACAGCAATCAATAAAGCAATGCTTTAATAGTTTTAAAAAAGTATGTAACTATGGTATATTTGTGAAAACTTCATAGTTTTCAATTTTTAAAAGGAAATTGCATGAAAGGGGAAACCAAAAGTGTGATGGGAAGCTTATGTAAGGGAGACAACTATGAAACACAGAGGAAATTCAGTTTATGTATCATTTTCAGTCACATGGTTATATTCTCTGAGTAAGAAATTGAAATATACTTAGATTTAATCATAAAAAAATTTCATCATGACACTGATAACTACAAGAATTTGGTTTCCAAGTGAAACAAGAAGCCCATGGGCCTTAACGCCCACCTGAAGATACGTCCAATATTGTTTGCAAAGTGCAGTAGACAATATATTTTGTACAGAAACTTTAAAAGTTTTCTCAAGTTAAGAACTCCCACAAAACTTAATCAGAAATATATCCACTCACATTTCATTCATAAGTAGCTTATATAATATGCATGAAGTAACTGTAGTGCATTGAATAATTTCCAAATCATTGATCAATTTCAGTATACTAATGCAGCTATGCCCTTGACCTTGACCCATATATGATTGTCATGTCAATACCTATAATATTCTAATATACATGCCTATGCATGAAATTAATAGCTTTTAAGATAATTAATAATCTTAGTATTCCTATGTTGATATGACCTTGACCTTTGAACATATAACCTTGAACCATATATCAAAATGACCGTTGTCGTAATACCTACAATATTCTAATATACATGCCTATACAAAAAGTTATAAGTTTTCAAGATAATTAGTAATTTAAGTCTTCTTTTGCAGCTGTGACTTTGACCTTTCAACAAATGACCTTGAACCATATATCAAAATGATAATTGTTGCAATACCTACAATATTCTTATATGCATGCCTATACAAAAAGTTATTGGTTTTCAAGATAATTAGCAATTAAAGTCTTTTTTTTGCAGCTGTGACCTTGACCTTTTAAACATATGACCTTGAACCATATATCAAAATGATCGTCATGTCAATACCTACAATATTCTAATATACATGCCTATACAAAAAGTTAGGAGTTTTCAAGATAATAAGCAATTTAAGTCTTTTTGGAGCTGTGCCCTTGACCTTTCATTATGTGACCTTGAACCATATATAAAAATGATCGTTGTGCAATATCTACAATATTCTAATATACATGCCTATACAAAAAGTTAATGGTTTTCAAGATAATAAGCAATTTAAGTCTTTTTTTGCAGCTGTGACCTTAACCTTTCATTATGTGACCTTGAACCATATATAAAAATGATTGTTGTCACAATATCTACAAAATTCTAATATACATGCCTATACAAAAAGTTAATATTTTTTAAGATAATTAGCAATTTAAGTCTTTTTTTGCAGCTGTGACCTTGACCTTTCAACATATGACCTTGTACCATATATCATAATGATCATTGTTGTAATACCTACAATATTCTTATATACATGCCTATACAAAAAGTTAATAGTTTTCAAGATAATTAGCAATTTAAGTCTTTTTTGCAGCTGTGACCTTGACCTTTCAACATATGACCTTGAACCATGTATCAAAATGATCGTTGTCGCAATACCTACAATATTTTAATGTACATGCCTATACAAAAAATTAATAGTTTTCAAGATAATTAGCAATTTAAGTCTTTTTTTTTGCAGCCGTGACCTTGACCTTTCAACATATGACCTTGAACCATATATCATAATGTTTGTTGCTGCAATACCTACAATATTCTTATATACATGCCTATACAAAATGTTAATAGTTTTTAAGATAATTAGCAATTTCAGTCTTTTTTTGCAGCTGTTACCTTGACCTTTCAACATATGACTTTGATCCATATATCAAAATGATCGTCATATCTACAACATTCTAATATACATGCCTATACAAAAAGTTAATAGTTTTCAAGATTTAGTGACAAATATATAATTTTTAGCAATTTCCCCACTCAGTGCCTTACAATTTCCCCATTTTGAGCCCCATGGCTACCATTTGTGCAAATCTGAAAATAGATGACCTAAGGATGTAATAAATGAATTAACTAAGGTATATCTCTTGTAGATTCAAAGAAAAAGATTTTCAAAGTTTTTCACTCTTTCCCCCTTTATGGGGCCCCAAGGGGACATAACTCCTTCATTTGTGCAAATCTGAAAGGACTTCACCCAGGCATGATGGTTACCAAGTTTCATTAAATTTAGCCCAGTGGTTTTGGAGGAGAAGATTAAAATGTTAAAAGTTAACGCACGACGCACGACTAACGACGCACAACAGACGGTGAACCGTCGCAATAGCTCATCTGAGCTAAAAAAACCTATAGCCATCATACAATAATTCTTCTGTTTTTAGTTTTTATAGTTTTTATCAATATTGTTTCAACACAAACAAGTTATATTTATTATATTTTCAGTAAAATTGATAATGCATTTGATGAAATTTAAAAGGCTGCATATAAAATTATACGAACAAGTTTGAAAGAATTAATATGATCATTACTTTAAGCTCATTTTACTTCCAAAAAAGTCCCAAAATCATGTGTATATGAAACCATTATTCATAAATTTTCTTCTAAAATGTTCATGTAGCTTTTGTTGCCAACAACAGCATGCAACTTCTGGCAATAAATAATTATTACTGAGAGCATATCATTATTGTACATGACAACTTATGTAGCAATAACTAGATAAAGCCAAATGTTTCACAATGTTTTTGCTGACAAAAACTGTAAGAAAATGGTGTATTTATTGCCATTTTCCTTCAAAACTACAATAAAACCAGTTATACTACTACTTATAATAATAATAAATGAATTTAAAACGAATCATAATCAGAAATTTTATATTTTATGGATACCTGTCAAAAAGATTGTGGGTTAAAATACTAAAGCTGAAATCTTGAAAATGAGTTATAATATGGTTTTAATATTTTTTTTAATAATTCAACTTACCTTGCCCTAATGTTTCATGAGATGATGAATGTCCTTCAAACACTGTATCATCTGTTTTATTTACAACAACAATATCATCCATGTCACTGAAAGTAGGAATATAATCAGTCTGTGAAAATATAATTCTGACAGTCTTAGTATGTAAAATAATTAAAAACCTGTAATAACAACATGAAATATTATTGATTCAATCTGTATTAATTTCACATAAACCACACTTTAGAAATATTCATATTTTGTTATTATGGAATTTATAAATAGGTATGATACATTTTACTATTAATAAATAAATGAAATACATGACAAATAATATTTTGCTGTTAATTTTTATTTTCCAAACAAATATTTAGAAATCAAATCAAAATATACCATAACCATATGGATTTTACTATAAAACTCTACTGATAATGGTATTAACTTTAAATTCATAAATCCCTACATAGATATGAGAAAACCAATCACAGTATACCATAAGAAAAGTTATTATTACCAATCTTTGAAAAGATCGAGAATTCCAAATTAGTGAAATAGAATTATTTCAATTTCTTATTTCCATTTTATCTTGCTTTGCAGTAAATTATCATCTCCAACAGAAGTATTTATTTATACACATCTCTTTCTTTACTTATATACTATGTCTAAACTTTTTTAGTACATCACATGTTAATTTGTTGAATAATCATTGGATAACTACATGAAAACTATTTTATGTAGAAATCATCTGTCCTTGACAACACATAGCAACGGGACTATACTAGGTATAGTCCCCGACATCCAAGTATAGTCCCTCGCCTGACCCCCTGCAAACTGAATCAAATTACTCCCCACTGTTCAGGTGGCCCTCTATTTTGTTGTCGTCTGATACAAAATGGTTTTCGACGACCGGTTTACAAATATTTATTCAGAAGATCTGAAGTTAATAGTTAATTTGAAAATTAACTATCGCTTCGGTCACTATACCTCTCCAGACAACACTATAGGAGAACAGTTCCATCAGGAGAGGTCCATAATAGATTAATAGTAAACAAATAGAGGTTAGCTGAAATAACATTATATGCACCAGTCAAGTTCGTTTCAGTTATATAAAGGAAGTCAGCTTTGGAATGGCAGAGAATACCAGAAAGCGCATTTACGAGATTTTACAAGAACAGTTCATAAACATAATGAATTTTCTAAAATATATGATATATAACAATAAAAGTAATTTAAATATGAACAAAATAAATGTGTTGATATTTGTGGACTATATTTCAGTCAAAAATCATGTTCTTGGCCTAAAATGCATGTGCGCATTCTTCATGGTTGTTGCATCTACTGGACTCCTCCTGATGTACAGTGTTATAGAAGGGAATTTTTGAGTCTTGAAATCAACTGATTATTTTTTTAACATTTAACAAAAATATAACAATTGAACTGTTTTAAAAATGATGTTCATTGTCAATATGAATGCAAAAACTTTGCAAGGCAAACCAATCATAATGTGTGTTATTCAGTTTGCTTGCAAAGTTTTTGCATTCAAATTGGCAAAGAACATCATTTTAAAACAGTTTAATTGTTAAAATCATGCCATTCCTTTTAAAACTATTTTACTAATACTAGATATAAGTTCAGTAATGGTGTTTGACACCTCAATGAAGAATATTTCACTCAAATTGAGGCAGTCAGTTCTGGGATGGAAACCAGAGTACCCAGAGAATTCTGACTTTCAACAAGCAAACTGACTAATTTTCTCATACTTGAGTCTACCCAGAGTGAAACTCTAACCTTGGTGGTGAACAACACTGTGATCTGTAAGTATGATTTAGACCATTTGATAACCAAGAACCCAGTATGAGCTTTAAATCTCAATGAAAAGATTTCAACAATTTTACTAATCTTGACAAAGACATCATTGTTTGCAAGTTTTATTCAAATATTCCAGAATCAAGTTTTTAATATAGATCTTTAAAAGTTTAGGTTGTATTTTTGTTAAATAAGTTGTTTTTTCTAATCTTGCACTTACATCAAAACTCACAAAATTAAAAGGTCAAGAAACATATAAGTTATGTTAACTTATAGAAAACATAGAGTCAAAACCAATGTACCAAGAATTCTTCAATAACAATAGCAACAAAATGCCAAATATACAGGTAGACAAAATTATTACAGATACATTATACATGTACTACTTTCATACAATTATGGGTATGTATTAAGAAAAATCATAATGTATGCACCAGGAGTCTGAAATACAAAATTAATTTTCTTGGTTTGTAATAATAAAACTAATAATAAATGTTTTAGATTTTTAAATTTAAGTCAGTCCAGTTGTCCGAGATATTACCTTCATTTTGTTTGGCATATATAATGTTCATTATATCAAGCATCTAGATTATATTCTACACCAATAATAGGAATTTTAAATTTTTTAGAATTTTTAGAATTACTACTAGAAGTTCAATCAAACTTTTGACACTGCTTCTAACCTGCAATTTCTTTAAAAGAAAAGGATCATAAAAATCAATCAATAAATACCATACCTGATTTTGTCATCAATTCTGACTTATATTATACTGTCAAGGCATTTAAATGCAATCTGCTTCAACACCAAAATATCAATACATCAATGGTCCCTGACATTTTATACAAATACTACATACCGTCACAATTGTACATGTTATAGTAATACTTGATCACTATCATTAGATGTATAGGTACAGTTATTAGAATCAATACACATGCACTATTTAGTATTCAAACAAACTTGTAACGACATTAAAAAATCAACATCCTGATGTGACAGGACTTTTATAAGCTGACAAAGTAGAAAATGATTGAGAATATATCACTTATAAATATATGAAAGATGAAAGAAATTTCTTTTCTGTGACTTTTTTTTTTCTTGAATGAAAAAAATAATCATCAAGGCAATATTTTTATCATGTAAGAAGACAATAGAGTTAAAGCAGAATTTAAAAAAGAATATTTATTAGCAAGCCTAAATTTATCAGCTTTACTAAGTAATATTATCTGTGGTATACCAAATATAATTGTTGTGGTCACCAGGACCAATGAATTTACATGTCAAGAAATACATGTAGTATAAACATAAAAAATATATTATATTGAAAATTTAACTTTAACAGAGCTGCAAACTACAAACTTTCAAACCCCAACATAATAATATTTCTCAGAACCACAAATCTGACACTAAAAAGTGAACATTTCACAGTATTCTCTTTGAAAAAGCTACGGCCTGGCAATCCTGATCTAAATTTGATTATCAATTGAAAATTATGATACTAAGATCACCAATATGTCTCACATTTTACATTCAACATTGACGAAATTGATATTATTCATCTTTCAAGGCTCTGTATATATTTCTACCTTGTTTAGTGTTTTTACCTATAATACACTTCAAAAGCATTTTTCACACTTCTAAGCATTTCTAAACGTTTGTATGTAGGAATGTCCCAGGTCAGTCTTTGAATCACTTTGTAAACTTACATCAATGTCTCTCTGTTAGTATTATTATAAAATTTTTATGCTTGTTATCCTAGGATATGCAAGGGTGGTACACTTCATGCCTCTTTATGGCTATAGAAAATGGTTCTCACTAATAGGATATTTATTATTTCATACTACAATACATCAAATATCAGATTTACATTATAGAAATGCTGCATACATCTTTCCAGCACATGCTTAAATCTAAGAATTTATTTCACCAGATGCCAAAAACTGAAATGGTCACCATATTTTTAAGGAGTGACAATCTATCAACCATATTTCAAAAATCATTTATAGCCCTGTCTCTAGAAGACATATTAGGCGAGACTATAAACTTGCATTTTAACCAATATTAAAATACTTCTTACCTGGTTTTCCTCATAAGATGAATCCAAGTCGCAATTCCCTGTCTGTATCTATGTAATCCTACTTTAAGATCAACTCCATCTGGATCAAGCATTTGTGTTAGTTCAATCAGAGCTTCATCATTCTAAAAATCATAAAGGTTTATTCCAAATTTAGTTTTCAATATTAATCGGATTAATATTCAAACAAATATATCCCGCAGCAACTCACTTTAAATATAACAAGAATAAATTAAAATTTTAAATCTGTAACACAAATTAAATCACCATAACAAGTCAATAAACTCAAATTGTAACTGATAATAATGAAAAATGTCAAGATAATGGAAAACCACATTGAAAATGGTCTTATTCTTTATCTCAAATTATTTTGATAATAAGTGAAAATGCCAAGTTAACAAAAAACAAGCCAGAAAATGGTCTTCATGATTTCACACCACAGACTAGTCGGGAAATATGAATCAATTATAAATAATTAGATAAACAAATTATAAAATACATTAATTTTTTAAGTAACTAATAACCCTAATATTTCTTCTTTTTTTTTAAATGTTTGAAATTTTGTAAATTTTTTCTTCCAAATTAGTAACAGATTAGATTATAAAATTCATCATGCTTTCTTTGTACTGGAAAATTAGAAATATAACCTACCACACAACTGCTATATAAAAAAAAAAATGCTCAAAATATTTTAAATAATCAATTATTTTGGAACAAATTTTATTCAAATTGTCCACAAGACCAACAATATACACTGGATGTTTCTATCTATCAAGTGAAAAATATTTTGGAGTCATGACATAAAAAGCTAGGATAAATGGTGCAAAGTGTTATACTAGCACAAGTATTATGCTGCTGAACAAATTTCAAAATACAAATATTATTTATCTTTGTTTTAATGAATGAATGCAACCTACTATACCAGGAAGTGTCTCCAGAAACTATGTTAAAACAGTGAGTCATATTTATTATGTATGATCAATACATCTGACATTGGGATACACTAAGGAATTTTATTTCTGAATTGTTTATTTATTTTAATGTACAACTATTTTAAAACTATCTTTGAAATATAAGCTTATATTAAAATATTGATAATAAGCTTTTAGTTGTTTGAAAATATGTTCTCACATTTTAGCTATAGAAACAGGTAGATTTGTTAATGTTAAAATAATATAGTCTTTGTAATAGTTGTACATGCATGTAATATACTCATCACTGAAGATTAATATTAAACAAAAATACCCGTTTAATTTTGATGTGCCATATATGCACATTTCAGAAATTCATTCCTCATCAGTGACACTAAGTGCCAGAAAAGTGAGAGATAAAAAAGTAATCCAAAAGTTTGAAAATTAATGAATCCAAAGTTCCAAAAATTTATGAATCCAAATCCAGCTAAGGAATGCTTTCATGAAGGAACATATCTTAGTTTCAAATAAATTTCAAAAATTAAGAAAGCTGAAAATTTTACTAAATGGTACATTTTCTGACAGAATAAAGAACAGCCTTCTGAGTTATGGATATCATTTATTATTAATATGTCCTAAATTAAGACATCTTAGACATTTATATTTCATTTATTATCGTTGAAATGGCCTAAAAATTTACTTTCTCCAACTATAGTCAAGTTATACCGAGGGGCATACTCAATACAATGTTTTAAAATGCATGCATATATTTTTCATGATGCTCTCAAAAAGTCTGAAAGTGTATTGTCTAAAAGCTGCTCTTCCATTTAAAAATTAACACAATTACACTTCTGTAGTTTTTTATTGCTTCCCCTCAATACATAAAAAAATTTAATATCTCATGTTACACATCATTTTCTTTGCTGGAAGTAATATATTACAAGTACTTTTTCAAAAAAATCTTTTTTCTGTCCTATGATCATCTTAAATTGCATTGTGGAAGCCTCTGGTATTATAAACAAGAGGCCCATGGGTCTTAACGCTCACCTGAAGATATGTCCAATATTGTTTGCAAAGTGCAATAGACAATATATTAAGTACAGAAACTTCAAAAGTTTTCTCAAGTTAAGAAGTCCCACAAAACTTAATCAGAAATATATCCACTCACTTTTCATTTATAAGTAGCTTATATAATATGCATGAAGTAACTGTAATGCAATGAATAATTTCAAAATCATTAGTCAATTTCAGTATAATTATGCAGCTATGTCCTTGACCTTTGAACATATATGACCTCTAACCATATATGATTGTCATGTCAATACCTACAATATTCTAATATACATACCTATGCATGAAATTGATAGCTTTCAAGATCATGAATACTTTTAGTATTCCTATGTTGATATGACCTTGACCTTTCAATATATGACCTTGAACCATATATCAAAATGACCAATGTTGCAAAACCTACAATATTCTAATATACATGACTATACAAAAAGTTAATAGTTTTCAAGATAATTAGCAATTTAAGTCTTCTTCTGCAGCTTTGACCTTGACCTTTCAATATATGACCTTGAACCATATATCAAAGTGATTGTCATGTCAATACCTACAATATTCTAATATACATGCCTATACAAAAAGTTAATAGTTTTAAAGATAATTAGCAATTTAAGTCTTCTTCTGTAGCTGTGACCTTGACCTTTCAACATATGACCTTGATCTATATATCAAAATGATCATCATGTCAATACCTGCAATATTCAAATATACATGCCTATACAAAAAGTTGATAGTTTTCAAGATATAGTGACAAATATATAGTTTTTAGCAATTTCCCCACTCAGTGCCTTACAATTTCCCCATTTTGAGCCCCATGGCTACCATTTGTGCAAATCTGAAAATAGATGACCTAAGGATGTTATAAATGAAATAACAAAGGTATATCTCCTGTAGATTCAGAGTAGAGGATTTTTAAAGGGGACATAACTCATTCATTTGAGCAAATCTGAAAGGGCTTCACCCAGGCATGATGGTTACCAAGTTTCATTAAATTTGGCCTGGTGGTTTTGGAGGAGAAGATTAAAATGTAAAAAGTTTACGCACAACGCACAATGGACGATGGACGATGCACGACGAACGACGCATGGAGATGGATAGCAACAGCTCGTCTGAGCTTTTAGCTCAGGTGAGCTAATTACACTGAAACATTCATACAAATTGTTACAACTGACAATGCAGGTATTGATAAAAATAACTGTTATAAAAATATCTCAACTTGTAACTGAGTCAATAAGACATAAATGTCATAATAAACTAGAAATAGCCAGGTTCATTAAGTAGACAAACAGTATATATATATATATATATATATATATATATATTAAGTTCACATTTTTTTTTAAACTTTGAATTGGCATTGAACCCTTTGAAGATTTTACCAAACAATGAACCACCAGTGGTGCATGTATATTTTGAAAGGTAATCACAAAAATCTGTTCTATGTTTTATTTCTCCCAATCTTAATGTATATACAATACAAATGTTGATAGTACAAAAAGAAGACATTTTAAGACCCCCCCCCCCCTCCAGTGTCACTGACACCTTAGGCTTGATGTTAAATTTGCAGGTTAAATTGCTGGTTTTTTATCAAAAGATTATAAAAGCCATCATAAAATATATGACAAATGGTAAGCTTATTTTCTAATGAAATTGTTGCATAGAATATCTCTGAAAAATCAATGAATCAATGACAGATCCACTCTAAATTTATGCTGGGTATGGGGATACAAGAGTCCAATTTGATTATTATTATATGCAAATGTACACATAAATTTGGACCTATTGCCATATAAAATGATGTTCATTTGGAAGAAAAAGCAATGGTATTCTAATTAACACTTGTTTTCACTTAAAATTTTGCTCATTTTGCAAAAAAAGAATGCCTTTCTTGTTGCTAACTTTGTAATGCACTCACACATTAAAGTCCAAAATAGTGACGGAACTTAATAGACATCTCAGTCCTACAGAATTATTAAAGAAAGATATTATCTGATTATATAACTGTATGGACAATCTAGTCCATCAAATCAAAACATTTCATGATTTCTTTACATACCTGTGTATTTGTGGCAGTGGTCAATTTTAAATATTCAATTAGTTTGGACACAGCAACTTCACCAGTCTTTTCAACATCACATTTGTAAAATAAACTGTCTATTAAATCCTCTTCTGTTACCAATTTACTAACGTTTAAGTTTTCCTCAGAACTATTCATATCATCTTCAAACACTGTTTCTATCACCGGCATCTACATGTCAAATAACAAAATTAAAAATTATTTAGAATTCAAGTTTTTGTACATCAACAATCCACATAAAATCAGTTCTTACATATGAAAATAAAATTACTTGGTCACAAATCTAGAAATACTCAGGTACTTCATTTAAATTTGAACTATCCCAATTTGGTTAAATATCTAAATTTGAATGCAAGACTGTGACAAAATACTTCCTGTGTTTGATTAGTTTCCTATTATAACAAAGGCATTAATGCATTTTATTACTTACCTGATAGTGTAACAGTATAAGGTTAATAGCCTCACAAAGAAATCACATCATCTTTCTAAAATACTATGATTCTATGTTATACAATCAATGTACATTATGGATAAATAATCCAATAGAAAACTTATTTTTTATTATAGGAAACATACTTACATACATATCATATATTATAAAAATGATTCAATATCATAAACAAAAGTCATAAATTTTAAATATGTGACTTTTATTTACAATACAGGTATGAGTGTGATTAGAAGTACAGCTTTAAGGAGGCATGACACTCATTTATGGGTATTTGCTACATAACCAAGATATACACATTTACTTAAGTTCTGATACAAACTTATATGATATATGTGATGTAAGAAACCAAACAAAGATAAATAGCAAGAAATCCTGTGTTATTAGGATGAGCTTGTTTGTTTTAACTTGACCATGATAAAAAGTTTATATACTGGACAACAGTTTATAACCCACAATATCAGCCCTTTCAGTAGATTTTGAAGTAGCAGACAGTGTTGAAAAAGTAGCCAGCATGAGGGTCCATCTTCGCGCAAAGCGCGAAGCACGAGGCACTGTGTGAGGGGGAGGTGCGGAGGGGGATGCGTCCCCCTCTGGCGGTGGGGGTCCTCCCCCGGAAAATTTTTAAATTTTACATTGAAAATGGTGCATTCCACTGCATTTTTTGCATTAACATAGGAGAAAAATTAACCAATCATTTTTTCAAAAATTCAATGAAAATGATTTATTCTGATCTATGGTGGAATTTTCTGCATTTTCTTACTGTAACAAAGAAAAGACAATAAACACAATCTAATTTATTCATTGAAACATTTAATGAACTTCAAAGTTAATCTTTTAATATTTGTTGTATTTGATTTCAAACTTCAAAAAATTAACAAATGAATACTTGTTGTGTTTTATATTGTAATGTAACAAATGAATACATAATAATGAATCCATTCACATAACGGTATTCCCACTAAGCACTCTTTTTGGTGAAAAAATAATCCATATATAGCGGGGGATGTCGCCGATTCTGCAGTATAAAATAAAAAATCAAACAAACAAAAACAACAGAAACAAAAACTCGTGTAACAGATAAATGTTTTTATTCAGTAAATTTTTAAGGAACCTATAAACGTCAACTCTACCGGCTCCCACTCGCATCTTCACCCATCCCGACTGTTCATAACGTTAAGTGTAATCAAGCATTTTTAGAGGGGTGTTTGGTAATAATTATGTACCATCATTGTCTTTACTTCTTTTCCCCCAAAAGTCTAGTAACGTTGCCCGCCGTTTCATCATTCATAAATGAGACGATGTGTAGTCTAGAATGTGTAGACGTCAAAACAGGAACTAACCCGCAATTCCCATACTATAGTTTCCATTTACGCTACACTTTTTATGCATTACCAAGGACCACATCTCGATCTTTAAAACGCACATTTAAGGGCATTTTTATTATTACAGTTAAACGTCTAAATGATCATTTCAAGTAACGCATGGGAACCGATTTGGATAGTAAAGTAAAGAGGGTTAAACACTTAGTCTTTCTACCGTAACTAAAGTGAAAGTAGCCGACGTGTACTGCTCAAAACTGACAAAGTAGCCGACGCTTTTTGTCGGCCGTCGGCTTCTATTGAAACCGCTGAATATGTTCAGATTTATAACTGTATTCTCTTAAAAAATATTTTAAATATTTCAGCCTATATTAAATATTTCTGTATTTTATTTACATATTTTATATTTAAATATTTTTATGTTAATATTTTATTTTAAAAAAGATATTTGAGAGTTACAAATTTAATTTGTTGTTATTTCAATTCAAACTTTTTTTTCATTTACTATCAAATGATTGAAATAGACATATCAATGGATGTTTGTTTTTGCAGACAGTAGATCTAACATTTCAACAAACCAGAGTTCAGACCACAGCAGAGATTTGGTTTTCCTATGCAATTTCATGTTGTATAACATGACTGTATGAAATATATTTTCAAAAGTTTCATTTTCAACCATTAGTAACTTTAATTTTGACTGAAAAAGTAATTCAAAATCATTTAAAATTTTGTTATACGAAATGCGAGACTTAACACCCAGCATGTCATTTCAAATTCACGGATGTATACGGATTTCTTGCACTCGGGACATTTAGAAGTTTAGTCGGTAGCAAGTTTACATTAACAAAGGAGTTATTAAAATTTTATAGTGTTAATGTCCAAAGACAATAAGTTTAATTAACTATTTTATAAGGGTAACCGAAAACAAAATTATGTTGAAGAACATGAAGATGACAATGCCCCCTGAATAAAACATTTGATTTAGAATACAAACCATGGCATCGATTTTTAAAATCAACTTCAGTTTAAACTTACTTTGAATCAAATTTTAAAAAAAATGCTAATTCAACGACTTGGAATTGCGGGTCTTTTCTTCTTTTTCCTGTCAGGCTGTTGTGTAAACAACACACTTGAAGCAGAAGTCGGAAAGTCGCGTGCAGAGGACTTCCGGTGAAATGTTGGAATACCTTCCGCTTGGTTATAAAGGATCGTTTGGGCCTAAAGGGTCTCAAGCTGTACCCGTAGTTAAAATGTTTTGAAAGACGGACTAATCTTCAAAATTTTACACGCCTTTTTGACGTTTTCAGTATATTTTCTGTGTTAAATATTTTAAAAGAGAGAGGGTCTACGAAAACTTTATTTGTTCTCATTGCAACGACATGAAAAATAGTCACATATAACAAGAAGATATCAAATATCTAAACATCTCGTTATTTTTCATTTTTTCTAAACCAACAATTGTGGTAAATGGCTTTTAATTATACTGTTTGGCTCATAGGAAAATAGTTCATTCTACTCAATTTATAGTATTTTAGCGACATGAAAATTATATTCAGAAAAAAAATGGAGGAAAACAGAAAACCTTTAGAACTTTCATGAGCTGCTTTTAAATTTTTATGAAAAAATACATTTAAAAGTAGCGCATGAAGTGGCATGTGCTTCTTTTGAATGTATTATTTCATAAAAATTCAAAGGTAGCACATGACATTTCTTTGGGAAAATGGATAAAAGAGAACTGTTGCAAAAGAAATTAATTAATATATAAGTAGATCTAAGTAAACATGTCATAAAACACAAAATAAGTAAAGAAAAAGTAATATCAGCCACACTTAAATCGTTTAAATGTTGATTGTTATACAAATAATAAAATACGGTATGCGACAAATCAGTCAGAAAAGTTTCATAAAAGGTAAGTAATATTTAATTGTTCTCGAGGGACCAACTTTTACGTTACTGTTTCTGAAAATAATTTTAAAACCAATCTCTACGAGTTTTCTAGAAATTAGTTTTTTATGAGAAGAAAAATATTTTGAAAATTCTGGAAAAACAAAACTGACAGCTGAACATATAGACTCTTGCTATTTTTGAACATCACGAAAAAGCCAGGGTAAGCGAAGTTGCGAGGTTGCCTTTATGACATGAAGGACTTCCAAGGGTTTAAATCCAAACCGAATTTTTTTCTTATCTTAGTATAAAATTTGCCTTTTCTAGAATCTATAATTTTGAGCAGAGCTTTATTTATTTTTTTTATTTTATTTTATTTTATTCTTAAATATTTTAGAGATTATTTTCAACTAAAAGCATAATTGATAAGAGACAATCACTCGGAACATCACTTGGTACGTGAGGTACGACGGAAAAGTCCGAGCGAACCCATACTCGACTGGTTTTTTGTCAAACTTGTTCAAAAATCAAAATGGATAAGAAGAAACTAAATCTACATCAGCTTTATTTTCATAAATGAAGATTTAAAAAAAATTGTGCTAACTATGGCACCTTCTAACAAGAGGATCAATCAATGAAAAATGTTGAAGGAATTCAAAAGAAAAACTTTTAATTTCTATATATTAATTTGAGTCAATATAGCTTTACTGACAATTTATCATACAATTTTGCTATACAATTTTATTGTGAGCATCTATATAAGTTATTGTACTGAATAATACCTACAGACACTATTGACACCATGCTCATTCCTGTAGTTATCATGTTCTTTAAAAAGCCAATTTGTACTTGACAATAGCCATCACATACTTGAAAAAGCCATCATGTGCTTGAAAATAGCCATCATGGACTTAAAAAAGCCATCATGGACCTGACAATAGCTATTATGTACCTGTCAAAAGCCACCGTGGACTTGACCAAAGCTGTTATGTACCTATACAAAGTCACCTTAGACGTGACAATAGCCATTATGTACCCGTCAAAAGCCACCGTGGACTTGACGAAAGCTGTTATGTACCTATACAAAGCCACCGAGGACTTGACAATAACTAAATATGTACCCATCAAAAGCCACCGTGGACTTGACGAAAGCTGTTATGTACCTATACAAAGCCACCGTGGACTTGACAATAACTATTATGTACCCATCAAAAGCCACCGTGGAGTTGACAAAAGCTGTTATGTACCTATACAAAGCCACCATAAACGTGACAATAACTAAATATGTACCCATCAAAAGCCACCGTGGACTTGACGAAAGCTGTTATGTACCTATAAAAAGCCACCGAGGACTTGAAAATAACTAAATATGTACCCATCAAAAGCCACCGTGGACTTGACCAAAGCTGTTATGTACCTATACAAAGCCACCGTGGACTTGATAATAACTATTATGTACCCATCAAAAGCCACCGTGGAGTTGACAAAAGCTGTTATGTACCTATACAAAGCCACCGAGGACTTGACAATAACTAAATATGTACCTATCAAAAGCCACCGTGGACTTGACGAAAGCTGTTATGTACCTATACAAAGCCACCGTGGACTTGACAATAACTATAATGTACCCATCAAAAGCCACCGTGGAGTTGACAAAAGCTGTTATGTACCTATACAAAGCCACCGAGGACTTGACAATAACTAAATATGTACCCATCAAAAGCCACCGTGGACTTGACAAAAGCTGTTATGTACCTATACAAAGCCACCGTGGACTTGGCAATAGACTTCGTGTTTTTAACAAAATCCACCATAGACTTGACAAAAGCCATCATGTACTTGACAATAGCCATCATGTGTTTTACAGTAGCCGTTATACTTGCTTGACAAAAGCCATTTTGACTTGACATTAGCTACCATGCTTGCCGAAAGGCTGTTTGACAAGAGCCCCGACCTCTTACATACGGAGAGCACTCTGCCAACAGAACTATCATAGCGGTAAAATAAACTATTCGCAACAATAAAAATACTTTTTTTTTGTATTTCGTCTACTTCACTGTATTATATTTGTCTCAATGGGAAGAACACAATCAGATACTACTCTGATCTTGGTTTTCTATTGGGCAGTCAGACAAAACAAAGTCTGATATCTTTGTAAATCATACCTGATGTAAAATAAATTTTAATAATAAAAAAAAAATCTCTTTAGTGTTTGTTCCTTAAGTCTGAATGGTAAATAACAACCTTTATATTAAGCATTGGGTTATTAAACTTTTAGTTTTTTTGCATATTGCGAAAGATGAACGCATGGAAACGCAAAAAAATATTGCGTGGGAACGAATTATCATTGCGTGGGAACGAAATACTAAAGAGTGCAAATGCAATCATTACTATTGCTTGGGAACGAATTATCATGGCGTTAGAACGTAAGTTTTATTTTGTGGGAGATACTTATCGAGGGAACAAAATACCCTTGCCTTGGAAAGAATAGCTATTGCGTGGAAACGAAATCCTAAATTGCGGGAAAGCAATACTTTTGTTTTGGAACGGATTAATATCATTAATACTTTCGCGTTGGAATGGGTTATCATTGTGTGGGAATGAATTAATACATGGGAATGCAAAACTATTGCTTAAGAACGAAGTGTCATTGCGTGGGAACACACATATATTTATTTCATGGGCTCCATACAAGAGGGATTCAAATCTAGCTAGTGAGAGGAGAGTCGATATGCATGCATATGTTTCAGACCACTCATCCACTCTTATAAAGATGTGCTAGTTATGGATTTGACATGATATTCTGACAGACGGAGTTTCTAAATATATATCCTAATCTTTGTTCACTGGGTTGTAATAATGTAACTTCAATCAATAACTTTTGGCGTCTTTATACATTTTGACTTTGATGTAAACCCCGTCTCAAATAATGCAACTTGGCGACTGAGGATGCTTCAACATAGGTCATCATTTTCAAAAATGATGATATAGTTATGTTTCTTTATTTCATGTTATTACAATAAATATAAAGGCTTCTAATATGAAAGTATGTTACATGCTTTAGGAACTTATCCACATGTGAGCCACAATTGGTTTATTGACGTGCATTTTTGTTGGGTAATTGAAAAAGGATGTTTGTAGTTCTCAGTATAGGTTGATCTTGTCTTTTCTCTTCAAACATTTCTGTCACATTCTTGGTTGCTATGGCTTTCAGCAAGAAAGTGATTTTCATTGATCTATTTTCAAATTCAACTCTGCCATCAGAACTTATTTTATAAGGTAGAAAATTGTGAATATTCATGTTTGTATCAAACACTTATTCTTGAATAATACTTTTAAGTTGTGATTGTTTTGATGTAAAACTTTCCTAAAAATCAATACATTTCTTCCCTTCAGTGTATATAAAGTTATTGTGCAGAAATCCTAAATCTATTTATAGTATATGACAATGACCTTTGACCTCCAAAATCAATAAGTTTATTCCTTCAGTTCATACTGTTATTGTGTGGAAACCCTTTATTTAAAATAAATGGCAATAACCTTTGACCTAAAACAAATCAACAGACTTATTCTTTTCAACAATATTTTTCAAAGTACATGTAAAGTTTGATGGAATTCCATCAAAACAATCTTTAGTTATCATGTGGAAACCAATATATTATGTACAGATAAGTAACATATTACAAATAAAACAAAACAAATCAAATATCAGTATATGCTTTACTTTACAAGTGGAAAATTAACAAAAGCACTTTTGTTACATACATGTATTACTATGGTAATAAATCCTTAATGCCTACTGGCCTAAAGGTTTTGGTCTGTGTTTTAAGGCATAAAACATATGTCACCTGGGCATAACCAATGTCGCCCCACAGGACCAATCAAAAAACGTATTATAAAGAAAAATAAACTTTCCATTTCATATTTATACATCTATCATATTTAAGTACAAAAAATTAATATAACAGTAAAATTTATCATCATCATGTATAACATGCAAAAAAAAATTAACATACACCACTACAGTTAGATAAATCTACTCGAGACTCTACACAACACAATTCTTTACCAGTATGTAACGGTTACCTCTATACAAAATAAATAGAAAGAAAATAATACATGTAAAGATTAGGTAGTATTATAAGATAATTTAAATAAATCTGATTTTCACATAATAAATCACTGTGAGAAAATTCAAACCAGGTCATAGAGAAAAAAAATTTGCTGTAAGAATTTTAAATATTTTAATTATGTGACAAGAGCTAATTCAATATTACAAGACAAAATAAGATAAAGTTTTTAACAAGAAAAAAAAATAATTTGATAAAAAATATTCTTGTAACCAGAATCATGCCTTTTTACTGACTGATATAAACTTATGAGTTAAACAAAGACCAATATTTTTATACAGAATTTAGAATTTTGTGCATGGTTTTCATATTCTCTAATGCTTTCCTGCCTACACCAAACAAATTTATGCCTTCAAGTTTGTAAGTGGCATCTATAAATAATGCTTCCAACATTTTCAAAAGTGTCAAAGGGCAATAAGTCTGTAGCAGAAGAGAAAATGACCAGTTATATAATATATATTGAAGTCCAAGCGATTACTTTAAAACATTAATTTTAAAAGAAAAAGGATTTACCAGAAGTTTTAAAAGGAATATTTTCATCTAACCAGAAATTCAGAAAGTTTTGTTCAAATGGATTAAAGACTCTAGAGGAAGAGTCTAGATTATGAAGGTGGAATATTAACAAAATTTTTCAGAAAATTAAGAGTCTAGATTATGAAGGTGGAATATTAACAAAATTTTACAGAAAATTTTCATCAAAATTATCAATTACTTCTTGTGAAGAGCAATATAAAGGGGCAGTGGATACAATGATATTAACTGATTAATATAAAATTGAAAATACCAAAAAACAAATGTAATGATCTACACATAAGCACAGTGCACACCAAAGTTAATAATAAAAAGCAAGGTAATAATTGGAAAGGCTTTCATAATGCAATATGAGTATGCATGAATTTTACAAATATGTTTCAGGTATGCATAACTGAAAGCTGTATATATTGTAATTCCAAAAACAAGTAAAATGAGGGTTTACTGATGAAACAAAAAATGACAGCTGTTACACTGCATACCGTAGCACTAGTATGAGATGTTGATTAATGCCCTAAACATTACATAATACATGTACATATGTATGTATACATGTATATCATAGATTTTGGAAGTGACTTTGTCTTAATAAAGAAGTATTCAAAATATAATAATAGTGTTAAACTTTTCAAAAACTGAATTTTTTCCCCAAAGGTGAAATGGAAGAAGCAGAAAATCAGCGATGCTCAGTTCTAAAAACTGGGATATCTTAATTCCAATGAAAATGGCAAAATCATCCGTTTTATGTGTAAAATACAATATCAGAAATTGGGTTGTAATAATCACTTTTTTCCAGTTTTACAGGCTTATTGAAGAAATAAATTGCAACTATATCACTGGATGAAACAAATATTCTAAGTTAATAAAAAACTTAATAATCAAAATCATTTAAAATAAAAAACTTCCCATGAAAATTCCACTATTTTCATTCAAACTTTAAACAAGTAGTAAAAATTTGTAATGTTTCGGGTTATTCTAGCATTTTTTTTTTTAATTGAAGTTCAAACTTAGCACTATATATTTAAAATTCAATCTATATAGGGTTTAACTTTAAGTACATTAGTATGAAACAAATCAAAATGTACTTTTTTAAACGGGAAAAGATTTTTGGGGGATATTCATACAACAATCGTACATATAAAAAATCCCCAGAAATGAGAATCACATGTAAAACCACACTATGAAGAATAACTAGTTATATACAACATTAAAAATGTATAGATGTTTTGTATCAAACTGTTTTTCTAAGTTATTTTTCCTTTTACTATGAAACAGTTGAGTGCAATGTCAACATGTCACAGATAAACATCACAGACCACTCAGTCCACTACGCTTGTATCAAATATCTGAATAAATTTTTTTCATGTTAATCTCTGCTGACCATTGAACATTTAGAAGATTGGTATTGTCTATGTAACATACATTGTAGATGTGTATCTGTACTAAGATGTTAGCAGCCTACAAGAAACTTAGAGACTTATTAAAAAATACAGAATGAAATGTAAAGTAGGTTGTTCATGATGGCTAGAAATTATACTTGACTACCTTGTAAAGGTATAAACAAATACAAATTTTATATAATAAAATGCCCAAGAGCAACTTCTACAACCTCTGAGATGTCCGGGCCTAGCAAGCCGTAACGAGTTCACTCTAGATTCAGGGAAAAGGTGGGGGCATTTGGGTACTTAGCAACAACAGTTACAGTATCTTTGATGAATTTATATTTTTAAAATTATTTTTGAGAATCCTTGGCTGTATTCACAGAATTACCAGCAATATTGGAGGAAATTAGACAAAGTTGCCACTTTTGTTTTTGTTTTTTTTTTTCCTTTTTTTTTTTTTTAAATTACTCTGCCTTTACATTTCTAAATACTTTTTCTTTTCCTATCTCTTGCAATTCCAGACAAAGACTTTGTCTTGGGATTGTTTGAACACTTGAAGCTGGATGTTACAAAAAAGTGCCATTGCAGCCCGGATTACTGGTTCTGCCAGGAAATTTATATTATGAAGTTTTCATATTAAATCAAAATAAAATTTATGTCTTGTTGTGTTTGTTAAATGTTAAATACAATATTTCCCAAAGCTTGAACTTAAAGGCAAAACTTGTATCCATGGTATGCTTCTCATCATAACTTGATATTCATCTTATGCAGTTAACTATATGTAACATCAAGTAAAATTCAAGATACATAATGCAATTTCAAAAAAAACTTCAATTAAGATTTTTTTTTTTAACCAAAAATAATTTCTAAGACTTTCTAAAATAACACTACATTATAAAGACTTCAATACCCTATACTAGTACTATATTGGACACATTCCCGCCATTTTTTTTTTGATCATTTTTTTTATTCATGTGATCAAGATTTCATAATTTTGATTCTAAATCATGAAATGCCAACAAACTAAAATCACACAATTTTTTTTAAAAACTAATTTTGACAAAGAAAAACAAAAATTTTATGTTAATGGAAGGACAAGAATTGTACACATTCCCATCATCTTTTTTATTCATGTGATCAAGATTTCATAATTTTGATTCTAAATCATGAAATGCCAACAAAATAAAATCACACAATTTTTTTTAAAAACTAATTTTGACAAAGAAAAACAAAAATTTTATGTTAATGGAAGGACAAGAATTGTACACATTCCCATCATCTTTTTTATTCATGTGATCAAGATTTCATAATTTTGATTCTAAACCATGAAATGCTAACAACTAAAATCACACATTTTTTTTAAAAACTAATTTTGACAATTTTTTTTTTTATGTTAATGGAAGGAACAGATACATGGGAAGAATATGTACAATTCAAGAAGTTAATGTATATCAAAGTGCAAAAAATATCAAAGTTGTACATTAAATACAGTTTGTAAAGGTATGTCTCTAAATCCTTTCAAATGATGTGTGAAACAGATTTATATGACCTTGGCTTTTAAAGAATCCAGCTGATTTTGTAACATTTTTTTTTTAAATGGAACACAATACCTAATACCTACAACTACAAATCAAGAAAAAACTGATACTGATCACAATAACAAAATCTATACAAATCTGTTTATTTATCAATTGTCAGATATGTGACAGCAATGGTCATAAAAAACAAATTATAGTCATTTTTGTATTTAAAATCCTTAATTAAAAAAAGAAAACTTAGTAATTTCTTAATCGTTATCTCATTTGAACTTTGTATACCTTAACTAGAATACCAAAATAAAGCCATTTCTATTTCTATGATTCATTATCATCACTTCAAAACCATAACATATCTGAAGTTTTGTACACTGTGTTTGTGTCAAGAAGAACAAATGGAATTGTCTAAGAAAATTTTTTTCCCTTCTACAAAATTCATAAATTTTATCTTAAAAGTGACAAAATTTGGTTATTTATACCAATAATGAAATTGAGAGAGAGAGAGAGAGAGAGAGAGATCGAGATCCCCATTTTTGTTATATCTTCAAAAATGTCTGGGTTCTTAAGAAGAAATTTAAGGATTTTATAAGCCAAGTACAAATATGGGATAATTCATCTGGTTATTCAAGTATGAAAAATTCTTCTGTTTTTATCAGATTTCAGCTGAAGTCTGTTACAAAACAGGAAAAACATGACTGAATACGACATGAAATTTCTTTGAATCTATCATAAATAAACTACAATCTAAAAAAAAATGCATGCTCTCTACATGTAAATGTATAGAAATATTTCAAAATGTGTGATATTTTTTTCTTCAAATATTGCAAGAACAATTTTTTTTTTACTAAATGTGAAAACAAACATTTAATATACATTGAAATTTTAACTTCTAAGGTGATAGACATGAAAATATTGATAGGAAAAAACTCTGACCACCAAAAAACAAGTTAATAAATATTTCTAAAGCAAAGATCATATACATTGGATATGATTTTATTATATTGTCCGTTTACACAGAAACTTGCACCCTGCATAGCAAGGATTTAACAGTATTATACTTACTTGAAAAATACCTGCCTGATCTCTTAAAGACAATAAAAATGATTTATTACCTGGATAAAACATAGTATTTATACAGAAGATAGAATTAGACAAAACAAAATTTAAAAAAAATTTCTTTTCTTTTCTTTTATTCAATGTGAGAGTAACTATGAAGATCAGATTTGTCATTTGTTCATTTATATTTAGACTAGTTGCTCGAAAGAGACACAGTTAAAATTACTTACACGCCACTATTATAAAATTTATGAAATCAAAAATAACAATTTGAAAATTTAAATTTCCTTAAAGATTTCAAACCTTAACTCAAAATTTAAGTTTGCTTTAAGAATTAGAATATTTAACTCACAATTTTCAAACTTTCTATCATGATTTTTAAACAAAATTATTTTTTGAAACACAAAAAAAATTCATGTCAAAATAATTTGTTAAACATTTTAAATGATATGGGGTGGTCTAACATAAACAATTCTCAATTTCAAAACTTGCATGATTTGCTAATCTCTCAAAATATAAAATCATCCACAAACTAAGAGTTCTTCTCAACTTGATTGGCACTATAAGTGTATATATACACTGCATCCCTTTGGTTCTGAATGTTACAAATCACTTCATGTCACCGCTGCTACCAGTCTCAACATCTGTAAATAATACAACTTTATCTTCTATGATAGCAGCTAGTTTTCTATTTAATAACCTTTCAAAATGTTCTGATATACTTTTATACTTCCTGACGGGATGTACAAGAGATTCTGTAGGTACTGTGGCTAGTATACCGGCAAAGTCGTGCACAAACTGACACCTAAAATAAAATATACAAGATACATTATACAACTATTAGCATTACGAGATGAATTGACTGTACTCAGTGTTAAGTAATTTCCAGTTGTAAGTGTACTCTAACTGACACCAGCAAAAGTTCCTTTTGTACCTCCTACTTAAAATATACTATATACACCATATTTTACCCATGTATTATATATTAGTGTATGTTGAGTGATGGGGTACAAAAAGAACTCTTTCCTTGACACCTTACTCTTTTTGAAAGGAGCCACAATGGTAGTGTCTAAAGTATATGCTGACAGATTAGAGCACCTCTAATAGCATCAGTTCTTATCACAAATGGGAAAGATCTTGAGTAAAAGAGTAGATCAGTTCACTTGCCACAGGTTTGTTGGTTTCTCTTGGCAATACATTTTACTCTACCATTCATGAATTAACTGCCTTGAGATAAATGAAAAAAAAAAAAAAAAAAAAAACAAAAAAACTTTGACTGGCCATAAAACTTCATTACTTCTTTCAACTCATACTCTTTTTGAAACTTACAAGCCTTTTGTCTGGAAACCATAATCTGAGTTTTGAGTCTTATCTATATAAATCATGCTTCACAGTAAACAAAGAGCCTGTATCTTTGCCCCAAAAAAAATCTACAGAAAAAAATTATTCAAGTCAGGGGTTATAACATAACCCTTTGGCTAGCCCTTACTTACCAGGTGGTTTGATGCTGACTGTCTAGATCTAATGGCGATGATGTGGTATAAATAATCTCTCCACGGTGAAGTAGGCTACATATCACAGAACTTCCAAACTGAAACAATCAAAAAATTTTAGACAGTGCAAAAATTGACTAAACCAAAATTAAAATTTATGACAGTGCAAAAATTATGTCTATTCTTTAAACTTAGTAGAAAAATATAAAGGCAGCCTTTTTTCAGAAACAAAGTTAATTAAATTGGGTAATTCTAATTATGTAAAGATACAAGTTCATTTCATTTTTACCAATTTTGAATTGAAATGTGGGTGTTCTTATCAAATAGGCATTCTTTGTGAAAAATCACTCATACATGAATCTTTTTTACAATTTGAAAAACATTATGTTTTAGAAAAGGTGCAATAGAGAAACCTAGATAACCTGAACTTTTTTAGTCTCAGTTTTCATGCCTGTATAGTGCCTTATAATGGATAATCATTAAGCAATATGATATTTGATAAACATATATCTTCCGATCTTACTTGATATTGCTTCCATTCTGTGAACTTTAACAGGCACAGTGACTAAAGTTAAGACATACTTACTTTGTTTTGAATGGCAATGGCGACAGTTTTTGATTGACTCTGAGGACATTCGTGCTGTAATTCTTCTGAAAATCTAACCAAAGTTTCTAAATCACAGTTATCTATAATCCTTGATATTGTGTCGTACAATAATATTAATCCCTGTAACAAATAAAGAATCAATATTAGGAGAAAAGTCTACAAAGTTATTCCTGGATATTTGATTAAGATTTGATTTAATGGAGTTTTACGTTCAAGTCAAGAATATTTCACTTGGATCGAGACATCACCAGCTATAGGTGAAGTGGCAAAAATTTTAACCTTTGCAGTAAGCCAAGAGCAATGTGTAAGGAGGGTTCTTTAAAATGCCACACCTGTCATGACATGGGGCATCAGTTTTTAAGGTCTTCTCTGAAGGACCTGGTGACTTTCATTTCTAAATGCCGAGTGCTTAACATAGAATGGTCACTACCTATTTTCAAGTGTTGGTCAGACCTGGCTGGGCTTCGAACCCCGACCTCCCACATATGAAGTGAGCACTCTACCAACTCAGCTACCATAGTGGTATATATCTCTAAATAGCTAGCTAACACAGTTACATTATATAGCTTATACAATAGCCTCTTTAGCTTTCCTGATTAATATTATGATCATCTGACCTACGAACAATGTAAAATTCAGAGTTACACAGTATTTTGAATAACTGATAATACCATTTTCCTTACCTTTACATAAAAAAATTACAGTAGAAAATTACATATCAAATTTTGAAAGAATTGGATAAATAAAATAAATAACAAGCATTTTTTCTGAAAGCTTTTTAAAACCAAAATTCATCTAGATGCTATATTTTTCTGTTATAAATGTCTCCAACATCTATTTTAACATTTATCTCTGATTGAAAAAATGAAGGTATTAATACATCTTGAACATGTTTGTGTAAAATATTCTAAACTATATTAAATCAATAAAATTAAAAGACAGTAACAATTTGATAATATAAACAATACCTCATCTCCTTGATCCTTCTTAATCAGTGACTGTAAATTTTTCAGTAATAACACCACTACATTCTCTGCATGAGGCTGTAAATATATGAACAACAATTTTATTATTGCGATTCCCATTAGTACAATGCAAAGCCTCTGTTAGCTTGACCTTTGTTATTTTACCGGGCTTAATGATCCTGAACCATGGAGATCAAATCAGTGAAGTTTCATAATATTCCTCCAAAGCAGTAATGAGATACACACAGTAAGGAGGTATAATTACAAAGAATTTTTGTTTTACATCATTATGTAAGAATAATTTTTCACCACATTTTTAATTACAATGTATGTACCTATGGTTAATCAATCATAAAACAAAATTATTAAAACTTTTTAGATGTTTTGCAGGAGTAAGATGGAGTACTAGTGTTTTCTGTACAAATCAAGATTCTCACACATGTATATCAAGATGGTCAGTTCTGAAATGATTGAGGAAACCAGAGTACCTTAACTTTAACACACTGATCTGCTAGATTGGGATTTGAACCTAGACATAGAGACCCATAAACAGGACTTGAACAGCCAAGGATATGTTAGGTCATACAGGTGGAAATTTTTCCAATTTCCCCATTGAAAAACAAGAATTCCATGGATTTAAATGCACTGCCTGGCTAGTTTTTGATCGAGTAAAAAAATTACTTTAACATAAACTTTCACATTTTGACACGCCACTGCCGCTGTCTATGACAACACCGGAAAAGTAACACCTAAGTCTCGCCTTATGGCAATGCCAGGCTCCACAAAAAATTGTTCAGTTTCTCATGTGGTTAGTCATTTCAGAGAATAAATGTTTTTATTTTTGAATGTTTTTAATGGCTGAATCAAATTACCTTCTCTAACAATGGAAGAACTCTTGCTACAAGTTTTCTCCCCTTCTTTATAGACATAATGGAAAGGAAATATTCTGCATGATCTTCACACAACATATATCTGTATAAACATAGTAGCATCTGTTTTCTGTCCTCAAATAAAGGAATTCTGAAAATATACATAGAGGTCAAAGTTAACTATCAAATAACGGAATTCTGGAAATATACATACAGGTCAAAGTTGACTATGTAGGTTCAACAACAGCTAAACATCATGTTTGTTTTATTATAAATTCATTTGCTTTGTAATAATTTATGCATGAAAAAACAAAATATCACAAAAGTTTTAAATACAACCCATGTAAACTAAAACCCTGTCTACTGCTAACTAAAACCCTGTTTACTGCTAACTAAAACCCTGTCTACTGCTAACTAAAACCCTGTCTACTGCTAACTAAAACCCTGTCTACTGCTAACTAAAACCCTGTCTACTGCTAACTAAAACCATGCCTACTGCTAACTAAAACCCTGTCTACTGCTAACTAAAACCCTGTCTACTGCTAACTAAAACCCTGTTTACTGCTAACTAAAACCCTGTTTACTGCTAACTAAAACCCTGTCTACTGCTAACTAAAACCATGCCTACTGCTAACTAAAATCATGTCTACTGTTAACTAAAACCATGTCTACTGCTAACTAAAACCATGTTTACTGCAAACTAAAACTTCAGTCAAGATAGAATTATTTTACGCAGGCTTTACTGTAACTTTACAATATTTTAGATTTACACTGGCTATCATGTTTTATTGGAAATCAAAATTACTTGTCTCCCCCCCCCCCCCTTCTCTCTCTCTCTCTCTCTCTCTCTCTCTCTCTCTCTCTCTCTCTCTCTCTCTCTCACATGATTATTGCAAATAGTAATGGCAATAGAAGAATGAAAATCTTTTGCAACCAGTCTTTATTTTGCAACTTCTCATTTATATTTTAGAAAAACTCTTCATATCCAGAGATAAAAAAAAGTGCTGGCTGTGTGGGTGGTGACAACAGGCCCAAGGGTACATAAGACAACAGACCCATGGAAGCATTTATAGTAGTTTTGGTCAACAAAAATCTTCATGATAAGGCAAGAAATGAAACATTTCAGGATATAATAATAATGTACAAAAATCTTCATGATAAGGCAAGAAATGAAACATTTCAGGATATAATAATAACAATGTTCATTTTGCTGAAATTGATTCCCTGCATTCACAAAGGCTTAAGATAGCAAATTAAGGATTGTCACAAAGCTCAATTTGAAATACTTGCTTTACAAAATCATATGATAAAGTTATACATGGATATTGTATTATGTAAACAATATTACCTTGCTTCTTCAGGTAAGGCTAGTGCCTTTTTCTCTATGTCATCGATATCTAATAGCAAGTCATAACCCTGTTATACACAAACAAACAATGATGACAATGTAATTGTAAAGTCAATTCATAGAATCACATGAAATAACATGCTGGTATGTGTGAGCGTAAAGCAGATTAGTGACACATGGAGAAGTATCGAAGTTCTAACTTAAATACCGGTAAGTGTAAACTTGTTAACTGAACAATGATAATAGTTGTTCTAAATAAAATGTTTTCTACTGCATACGAATAAACTGCAGGAATATGGATCATTATTTCAGGTTAGGTGCTTTTTATAAATACTCCATTTCATGTACAGCATGGCATATACATGACTAAGTAACAATCCTGAGTGATTTCTTCATGTACTGTTATAAAAGCCACAAGAAATTTTAATATCATAACTGAAAATGCATGGTGTTAAGGTTTTTATTGAAACGAATACATAAATATTAGTTTAGATAAAATAATTACCTAATTACTTCTCAAGTTATTTATGGTAGTAAAGAAATGATTTTTTAAAAACAACTCTTATGCAAGACATTCATCTGTGATTCTGTGTCAGGTTAGGCATACATGTAGCCTCTCACAAAGTGGCTTCTCAAAACGGTATGTAACTTACCTTTTCTATTTCCATCAATAATTGGCGAGATTTGCGTAATTCTTTGCTTACACCTTTAGTGTCAGATTCATCTGCAGGTAAACCTTTTGATTTGATATCAATGATTTGTCGTGGATTATGTACACTGGAAGTAGTAAGTCGACCAAGGGAACCTTCAAACTGAGCTGAAAAACAGAAAAAAAAACTTGAAATAATCTACATTGTAAATGTTGGGTTTAGAGAGAACCATCAATATTTCAATATACGCTTTAATACATGTTAATCAATAATTCAATAAAATACAATGATAATGTAATGTCATAATCAATTAATCAATAAACAAAAATGTATAGATATACATGTATATAACTTCAATCAAAAGACATTAAAAACGTATAACTGCTCAATAAAATTTTTTAAAACAACTATCCTTAAAACCATGGACACCTTTTCAACAGAAATATTTCTAGGTAAAAGAAAGTATATAATGGACTGTTAATATCCAAAATTTTTATATGAAGGAAAAATGCCACAAGGTTATCTGCAATGAAAAATTTATAACATGACAATGCATTTCCTTGGGTTAAACAAATGGGGAGTTCTAAAGATGGTATTTATAAAAAGTGCCCCTGGTTATAAATTACATCATGCATGTTTATAGAAAAAAAAAAAAAAAAACAACCAAATTTCTAGCTTTTATAACAAACGTTTCTTAGCCCTATGTCTTTTCAGTAGGTAATACACACCTGGTCTATACTCTTTGGTTTCTAATTTGGCCATAGCAGGTATAACTAATTCAGGATTATTATCACCGGTTTCATTTAATCCATTCTCTTGTTGTTTGTATCTTTCTCTTGCTTTCTTCTTTAATGTAAATGTCTAAAATGATACAAATACCATGATTTATTTTATGAACCATAACAAGAGGCCCAATAGAGCCTGTGTAGCTTCACTGACACTTAATTTGCATTTGTACATGTATTTCAGGTGGCCATGCCAGGCAAAATTCTTAATAAGTATTAACCAAGGATTTTTCTAAAAGACTATTTAGTTTGGCCCAGTTGTCATAGATGAGAAGATTAAGAAAGGCCTAGTTAAAAAAAAACCCACCTTACTAGCATCCTAAGAATATGACTTCTTAGTAATGAAAAGAATATGACTTAACGGTTATAAATAGGATATGAATTCAAAGTTATCTTCAGAATATGAACATTGAAGTTATAATTCAAAACTTATGAATAGAATGTGACATCTAAGTATTGAATAAAATATGACTTCTTAGTAATTAAATAGAATATGACTTTCAAGAGATCAATAGAATGTGACATCTAAGTATTGAATAAAATATGACTTCTTAGTAATTAAATAGAATATGACTTTCAAAAGATCAATAGAATGTGACATCTAAGTATTGAATAAAATATGACTTCTTAGTAATTAAATAGAATATGACTTTCAAGAGATCAATAGAATGTGACATCTAAGTATTGAATAAAATATGACTTCTTAGTAATTAAATAGAATATGACTTTCAAGAGATCAAAAGAATGTGACATCTAAGTATTGAATAAAATATGACTTCTTAGTAATTAAATAGAATATGACTTTCGAGATATGAATAAAATGTGACATCTAAATTATAAATAAAATCCAAACCCTTTAACATATGTGATTAAGGACCAAGGTTACCGACAGATAAGAGTGTTGGCTTTCAAACTCAAGGTATTTAAATGTTGGTGGTTTGACCCCAGTAGACTGCGAGTGAGAAGGTTTTTCCTTGTGAAAGCCCAGGACCAGTATAATGAACTGGGTTTGACCCCAGTGCACTGCAAGTGAGAAAGTTTTTTCTTTACGACATGCCATTTCTGGTTGCCTCGTGACCAGTATCATGAACTTAGTGGTCTGCTATGTTTTTTCTGCAACACTGCAGGCAAGTGTACTGGCACTATACAGGTCATTGTAAGTGCACACTGGTGAAATTCAGACCTGAAACAATTGATAACTGTATGGTCACACTGCATAAACTGGTCAAATCATGAATAGCTTAAAAGTTGTTGTGACATAACTCTAACAGACATATGAAACTGAGGTAGTTATACTTACAGTATAATAATAATCATCTAAGTATGGGTTATCTGTCTGTAACTGTAATAGTTGTATCTTGATAATCCAATCTTTTTCTCTCTGTGTCATTAAGCCAGCGTATTCATCCACTGTTTGTCGCTTATGTGCTTCCTCATTAAACTGGTAATACCGACGTTTGTTAAAATTGTTGTTGTATGGTCGAGAATCGTTACGATTATTTCTGAAATTTAATACCAGGTAAATAAAACTGAAACAAGAACTGTCATAGGGACACTATAGTTTCTTCTAACATACAGTCCATGACTTAAAAAACAAAATATAATTTTGAAAAGAGTGTTATTAACTAAATACAATAACTCTCTTGATGTTTTTTAAAATAAGATTTTAATTTTTGTAACTAATCTGGCCTTGGATAAATGCTAATTATTATCACACAATAAATAATCTATATTATATTCTGATTGAATTCTTTAAGTGCAGGACGTGGACTTTGTCAAACAAAACAATATGTTTTATAAAAAGTTGATGCTAATCATGCGATAGCTCCCTAGAAACTGATTATTGCACTAATACCATGACTTAATCACCTGACTAACCAACTACTTTTGGTTGGATAAATACCTTACCACGTGACATTCACGCACCGCTATACTGATGAAAAAGGGAAATTACTTTTTGGCTAGTCAAATTGCTAATAGAGTTGCTTACAGACACATATAATGCTTTCACAAACTACTGTTTTATTCCAGTAATCCTAGCAACTACTTACTGATTTAAATTTCTGTTATGTCCTCTTCCTCCACGTCTAGGGTCATTTCTATTAGGGGTGGCCATTCTGTAACACAAAAAAATACAATAACTATTTTTCTCTCTTGCTTCAAGATAAAAGACAATAATATCATGTAATGTCCAATTATTGAAATAAAGACAATTTAGCAACTCATACTTGCCAAATGCTGTCCTTGTCTAACCTAAAACTTTATAAATCTTAAGATATTCATCAACAGTTAAAAACAGCAGTCTCCAGACTACCTACTACAAACAACGCACTTCAAAGTTTTTATATTTGCTAACATATTACAAATCATGTGGCAAGCATACCATTATAATCATTAAGGCTCTTGCATAAACAAATTCACAAAAATGTTTGTATAATTTTAGGGAAAACTGTTACATGAATTAACAATTATTAAATGTTTTGATTTAGATGTCCCAACTTGATAGTACACTACCGGTCAATCTGATTTAAAGTCATGACAGAAATTAATGAACATTTAAGGATTGAATGTCATTTTGAATGTTGTCATTGAGGTATGACAACATCAGACCATGTTCAAAGTAAGTGAATCGCGAAGCAATTCATGTAACTTTGAACACGGTCTGATGTTGTCATACCTCAATGACAACATTCAAAATGACATTCAATCCTTATATTTACATTTTTTTTTCTGAAAGGGGCATTGTAAATTACCGATGTTGCTGATGAAGGCAGTGTTTCATACTTCAAGCAAGATAACTCGCATTGTTGACCGACTAAACAGAAGAGCCATTTTTTCAATAGTGCAAATTGTGTATTTTTTTTATCTTTGTTCGTTCTTTCTGAAAAAAGTATCTTATCTACATTAATATTCCATAAGAAACAACTTCATTTTTCCTTCGTAAATTCTACTTCATTCTTCTTGCACTGCCGACAGCGGACTTACAAAGAATGGTGAGACTGTTGACCTAGATATGTCGTCATTTTCGAAAAATCAGTTAACGGGTTGTTTACTTGTACAAGAACTGAAGAAGTGAGATGACAGCAGGCTGCAGTTGTATAGACATTAACTAATTGGTATTTAATTGATATAATTGTCCAGATACACAACCCGTGTTGCAATACTGCATTTTGTTGCAATTTATGACTGAAATTGTGAAATTATGAATGAAAAGGTAGTTCCGTGGTATTCATTCGCCATAAAGTGATCAGCGCTCAGAAGGAAGCTGATTGGTTGCAATTCAAATGGGCGTGTTTTCACTAAACTTAGCGTGTGATTCGATGTTGTCATCGAGAAATAATAACATCGGTCGTTGGCTCAATTTATGTAAGGCGATAACATCGGTAATGTAAATATTAATGGTTATTCTAAAAAGTGTCAACTAGGTATCCTCTATGACCTTCTGCTGTAAACTTGTAGTTGTATCATAAAACATATATCAAGTTATCATAAAGCACTGATTTTTATTTGCAGAATTCTCGAATATATAAATACCCTGATCCTTCAATGTTTTCTGACCCTCTATGTTTGTGGACACCCTAATTTTTAAACTTTAATAATTTTTTAATTTCCTCTAATTTTGGACGGCAATTTTTTACCTCAAAATCCGAACACGTTTTTGCTGAAACTCAATTGCAGCATCTGATGCAGAGTGCTTGAAATAAAGATTTAATAAAATCAAGAAGAAACTTTGTTGTTTTCAATTATTTTAAATAAAAATTGTTGTTTTCACACGTTTATTTCATTGTGTATTGGCACCATTGCATTGTAACAGGAATCAGGTATGTGCAATATATTAACGTTTTTATGTTATCTCAATAAAAATTTACATGTTTTACATGTATACAACATGAATATTTAACACATGTGTAGATGTATATTTCACAAACCTTGGTCCAGCAGATGGACTATTGTATGGACTATGAAGTGGTCCATTTGGACTATTATATGGACTTGACTGATTATTTCCTCGCTGCATACCTCTTGGTATACCTATTGGTGGTGTTGCCATTCTATTACCTAAACAAAATATAAAGGCATATCCATTTAAAACAAATCAAAACAAGACGACATTGTCATTCAGATCCCCTGCTCTACTAACTTTCTATTTTCTAACAATAGTTTCAGTGATTACAACTTCTATTCAATATCATGTTAAACTTATACAGTCTTTTGTTATCTTAACAATGACTGGAAAACTATAATGTTTTTAAATGAAATTTCATATTTTAATCAAAATATCAACAAAATCCATAAGTAGTAAACATTTTTCATCAGTAACACATGAACAGAACTTGATTCTTTTTCTCATGAATTTTTTCAATTTTTGTTGTTGATATTGTTGTTGTTGATGTTGTATTCATTGAAAACAAAAATGATTATAAGCTATTTAGGTTTAAATGCATATGTTAAAATATACAACATCATTTTGAAAAACAGGAAATAATCAAAGAGAAAATTTGTTCATCATCATCATCTCATCATCATCAAAGAGACAAGTTGTTGGTTGAAAAATTCCACATGTAATATGTTATTAATGGAAAAAAAATATATATGTGACAATGTAATAATTACTATTATATATCACTAATTTTGCTCACTTAATGATTTTCATTAAAAGTATGTTCAAGTGTATGAAAATCATCAAGAGCAAGTTTTCATCATCATCAGCATCATCAAAAACACCATCATCATCATCATCATTAAGAAAATTCAACATCATCCCTAGCATAAATTCAACATCATCAGCAGCAGTAGCATTATAATCATCATCCCTTTTTTTTAAAAAAAAATATTTGTATAATAAATAATAAATGTATATTTTTTTCAGAAAAAAATCCTACACCAAAATACCCACCCAATATAAAGAACTCCATCAAAGATAACAGTAAATTGATAATAGCCACAAAAAGAATTTTCTCAAAATCAGTGTTTTCTTTTTAAATTTGACATATTTACCCCAAAAATATTGAACCACTTAAAATACCATGTATATATATATATGTTAAACTTCTTTAAATAATTACATGATATCTAGAGTTTCTACAGAAAATCCTTTAAAATAAACAAGCAAGTACATTTTCTCAAAAACCACTGCAGTAGCTTAGTTGGTAGAGTGCTCGCTCTGAAAGTGGAAGGTCGTGGGTTTGAACCCCAGTCGTGTCTGAACCAAGACTTGAAAGTGGGTATTGACTGTTCTTTGGCCAAGCACTCGGCATTACGAAATGAAAGTTATGGTTCTTTTGGACAGGCATAGCATGATAAAGAACCCTGCTGTATAATGCCATCAGCGCAACGCACAGGCACAATTTCTGCACTTTCGCCTATAGTTGGCAATGTCTTGATATAAGTGAAATATTCTTGACTGGGATGTTAAACACCATTACTCAACTCACTCATTTTCTCAAAATGTACATTTTTCATATAAAATATGCATTTTTACTAAGAAATACTAAAATTGCAGGTATTAAAATGTTGCAGAGAAATATGTAAACACTTTTGAAGTAATAGCACTATTTCTTTTTGGTATAAATTTATTATTATTAACTTGCTATTCTTAAATCATAATATAAAAACATGTAAACTTTAATGCAAATGGGTAACATTGTGTTCTAGATAAGTTTTCTGGTCAATAAATTAAGTAAAAACATATACACATGTTTAAAAATAATTAGAATAATAATTTCTTTAAATCAGAATGAAAAATTCAGAAGAATTTTAACTGTTTGAAAAACTTTAACAGAAAAACTTAACATTGTACTTGTGACGGACGGAACTGATTTCTATATCCCCCACAAACTTCGTTGGAGCAGGGGATAATAATAATCTAATCATGAAATATTGTATAGTTAATACTCATACTTCAAGGTGAATCCAGGGGGCCTCATTGGCTAAATGGTCTAGAGTGCATGCTTATGGATCACAGTGGCTATCACTGCCTAGGATCAAATCTCCTTTTGGCTATTCAAAGTATGAGAAAGTCTGTCAGTTCACTTGGTGAAGGTCAGTGTTTTTTCCTGGGAACTCCGGTTTCCTTCCATCCATGCAAGAACTGACTGCCTTGATATAAGCAAAAGAATCTTGACTGGGACATAAAACACCATAACTATCCTTCATTCCAGCTGAACTGAAATTTGAATATAATTAAACATGTAAATTGTTTTGGATTTAAAATTCTTGAAAGTTAACAATCAGGAATAGAAGTTGGCGTCCAGTATAATACAGGATAAAGTTAATGATAAATTATAAGTTACTGGTGCAATACTTGCACCATGTGCTAATATGTGAATTCAGTACCTACCCATCATATTAAGAGGTGGAGGCATGCCCCTACCATAGGGTGACATCATTCTGGCTTGTGTTAGTGGTGACACAGCAAACTGAGGAGATGAAAAGTTAGCAGGTGGGGGTGATGGTGTTCTGTTGATAGGTGACATTCCTGTAAAGGCACAATAAATGATTGTAAATGTTAAAAAAGAAAAAAAAAGACCAAACAAGACAAGGAGGAAAGACATAACAGAAATGTAAACACACACATAAAGAGCTATTTGCTGAGAAGAATGACAATTTTTCACTTTCTGATATAGGTCTCTCATCTTTTTCATTGGTGACCATGAAAGAAATACATTAAAGCAAGAACTTTCCAGCTTTTTAAATCCACACAAGTGAGATATTATTCTTACTCATCCAAATGTCTTCATACCAAGCCAAAAATGCATTGATCAAAACATGCAAAGAACACAATCATGCAGATTTTTCTGGCTGGTTATAGGTCTGAGGGCAGACCCCATGAAGAAGGATAAATAAGTGCCATTTAATGCTATTTTGAAAAAAATTGTAATATTGAAAATAAACAACTATAGTAAAATGTTTTTCTTATATGGAAAAATTCATCGACATATGACAAAATACAGGTAATGAACAATAAAAGGGTCTATTTTTCATCTTAATTTTAGTAGATTTCAATGGATATAATTTAGTATTTTCTAAGAAATTGTACAAAGATATTTTTCATAATAATTAGAAATAAAAATCATGTATCTCTGGTACATAAATGATATCCATTCTGTTGGCTTCATTACCTGATGTTAGAGGTGACCTTCTTTGTAACATTACAACTGGGGATATTCTTCCACCAGGGGGTGCTGAGCCCATCATAAGCACTGGTGATATACGACCTTCTGACAGTCTCTTAGCTTGTAAAACATCTGTAATGTTCATTAATGGTGATTTCCTTCCTTCTACAAGACCAGACATGGGTGGTGTACTATTTGGAAGTCCAGTAAGTGGTGATCTGCGTCCATCCATAGATATATGCCCTGATTGAAATGGATGGTGTGGATCTGTAAATGGTGATCTTCTACCATTAATCAGCTGATTGGTGGGTGGTGTAGATCCTCCAAATCCTGCTGCAGGTGACCTGTGGTCACTGACCATTTTATGAGATAAGGGACTATAACCAGGAGGCACTCGCTAAAATATTTAAAAAAAAAACATACACGAACTGTTGAATCATTAATATTCAATGAGTTAAATTTCATAATTTTTTAATTTAAAACAATAATTTTGGGAGAAAATTTGTGGAATTGAAACTTAATCCCCAAAGGCCCTTTCGTGATTTTAAAGTATTTAATTAGGAAATTTTATACCTAACAACATGTTTTTATCAGACAAGTCAAAAATGTAAGCTAGATTGTGTTATTTCTAAGTGTATATAATTAAAGGGAGTTGTGCTTTTCTTCAATGTACAAACATGACAAATCATTGAGACAACATATTCTCAACTAGGAATGCAAAAACAAAATGCACAATAGAAATATCATTTTGGTATAATCTAAACTGTGGTAAGATTGGGAACAATAGAAAAAAGTCACCAATTTATCCAAAGGCATCCTACAATGTGCATTCTAACCTACTCATGGTAACGGATCAACACACATAAGAAACATAACATTCCATATATGAACCAGAATTTGTGCTTTTTAACAAACAAACTACATTTATTGCTTTTAAGAAACCATTTTATTAACACAAGAAAAAACTCTTACCTGTGATTGTGGCGTTTGTGGAAGCTGAGGTGCAGGTGAACCTACAAGATGCTGAGGGGGTATTCTTACAGGATGATACGGACTTCGGACATCATGCGGAGGTAGTTGTGGTACCCTCTGGTCACCGGCTGACTCTCCCCTTAACTGCCTTTCCAAATCTTCTGCTGTCATTACTTTTGGTGTATTGGCAGATTTATGCATCAACTGCTGTTCTAACTCTTCTACAGTTTTCACTTGCTATTAAATAAGACATATTTATATAAATATTTTCTTATTGAAATTCTTATCATTTAACTCCTAACATTTCAAGGACCAAGCTTATCTAACAATTATAAGGTAGCTCTACTTGATAAATCAAAATATATTGTTTATATACTTGTACTTGGTAATCCAACAACAAATACATGTGTTAAATATATTGTTTATAATGAAATTATAACTGCTACAATGTAGAACTTTAAATCAGAAAACTTCAAACCAAAAATTTCAAAAGGGGAAATTATTATTATTTTTTTTTTAGAATATAATATATAAAAGGTTTCAGAGATACATAATTTCTATAACAGGGAAATTCTTTGAAACTGATTATTCTTTTGGAATCATAAGGATTGTATTGCGCTGATGGCATTATACAGCAGGGTTCTTTATTGTGCAATGCCATGACATGGGACCTCGTTTATTTTAAGTTTCCATGCTAAAGAACTGGGACTTTCATTTCGTAAATGCTGAGTGCTTAGCGAAAGTAGTCACTACCCCCTTTCAAGTCTTGGGTCAGACCTGGCCGGGGTTCGAACCCACAACCTCCAACTTATAAAGCGAGCCCTCTACCAACTGAGCTACCGCAGTGGTTTTGAATCAGAGTGAGATTATGGGACAGAAAACACTTACCCGCACATTAGCCTGAGGTGTTTGTTTTGAATTTTTAACAAATTCAAATAATGTTTGTATGTTGTTGATTGTTTTAGGTGGTACATGAGTTTCCCGTACGGGTGATCCCCATATATTTCTACTTGTCGGCGACACCTGTTGTAAAATGAAATATCAATTAATGTACAACTACAACCACTTTATAATTATTTATATCTTTTTAATTAATTAATTTTCTTTAGGTTAGAAATAATAGGAAATAGCAGTGAAACACTACTAATAGAATGACATTGCATTTTATCTTGCTTTTCCAAAGAATATATTATGAACTTTGTTAATTTATCGTGAACTTTGAGGTATTTTGTTACATAGTCAGCTTCAAAAAGTTGGAAAAAATACTTTACAATTGTGAATATCATTTCAATAAGGAGAGAAAAATATTTTCTGAAAGAGACTAATACCCCTGACCTCAGAGTTGTGATTTTCAAACGTCTATTCTCCATTACCTTGACCTTTAATATTTGACCTTGGTTTACTGTCATGACACATCTTAAGACCACTGAAATCATATGCAGGGCTTCGATTATTCACTCGTCCTGACGAGTGAAATGTGTACTTGGACGAGTGATATTGTTACTACCACTCGTCACGGTGCCGAGTTTAATTTATCAGACATATTCATTAAGGGGCTTGTTACAATTAATAAACAACAGATAATATAGTGTTTGTCAAGAAAATCTTGTATAAGGAAGTCAATTGTAACGAGCCCCTTTCTAGACATCGGCCAGTCAATCAACAAAATCGTTTAAACGTTTGCATCACATGCGCAAACCTATTGTTTCACATTCGGAATTTACTTAGTGTAATGTAAAATCCAACCAATGTTCCAAGTGTTTATATACTTCTCCGTCTGTTAAGTATGTCAAATAAAACTAAACAAACTGTTTTATGTGACTTTCTAAAGACAAACAAAGATGAAACAGCTGATAAAGAAATTTTCAAAGACACTGATTAGACTACCTCTGATCCTGACGACCAACCAGTTGCAGGTAGAATCATTTCTAAACCTGCCACTTCAAAACGAAAGTTACTGGTTACTGAAAGTGGAAAATCCAAAGTTCGTGAAAAGCTTAAGAAGCTAGTCAGAAAACATATTTATTGGTACAAGCTCTGGTGGTAGTTAAGAGAAGAAAGTCTCGTTTTCATGTAGTGACTGTGCCGAGTTAAATTTCAAAGTGATGAGTGGTTTTCTTCTTTAACTAGGCACTGTGTCGAGTGCCATTAAAAATTCTATCTAAGGCCTGATATGTATTAAGATTCATGAGACTGGAAAAAGGACTTGATATTTTTGTATATATTTAAGACACATAGGGTAAAGTTAAATGGGTTATATATTGATAAATCTTACAAGATGTTCTGTGTCCAGAAATCCAGGTGGTGAGGCAGGACCAAACAGATCATCTAGATCCTGCGCTCTCTGTAAAACAACAGTTAATGAAATTTATTTACAAAAAGATAATTTTTAACATTCTACTCAAATATATGAAATCCTTTATTCATTATTGTTTTGTCTAACAAGCTATAGATTGATACTTTATATATTTTCTTTCCACAATTATTCAAGCAATTGCATGTAATTTATATATCAACCTTCGTATAACACACACAGCTGAATGTAAGCCAAACAGAGTGAAAATAAAAAAATGCTTATAGTTTTTTTCTTAAAGTGGTCTTGATGTACCCTTAAAGGCTTTTAATACAAAATGCAGCAAGGACAACAAATTTCTCCTCTGTAATGCTGTTTACCAGGAGACTTTAAGGTGGAAGGGGGGGGGGGGGAGTGTTTAACAAGAAATTAATGATAATGTATTCAAATATAGATTTTTAAAACAATGAATCATTTAAACAACTTATAATTCAATTTATTGAGACATCAATGAAAATCTAACGCCCCCCCCCCCCCACTTTAAAAATAAACAAATAAATAATATCTGATAACCCATCATTACAATTGCAAATCTTCAACCATATTTATAACTTACTTTGGGTATAGGCTGGCTTTTGCTAATATTTAGAATAGCTGGATCATCTTCTATTTCATCATCTTCAACAACCAACTGACTTATACTCTGTTCCATATATTCCTAAGTAGGTAAAAAATGTATATAAAATGATAATAAACCAAGAGGTCAAAGCAAGTCTGTGTCACTTGTCTGGCTTTTTTTTTAAAGAAATGATGGTTTATATTGTGCATTTACAAAACCAATAAAAAATTCTAGAAAAAAGGGGCCTCATTGACAAGGTCGTGTTAAGTTTGTGCTTATGGATCTTACCACATACATGTAGGTTCAAATTCTGCTGTGCGAGAAAGCTTGACAGTTAGATAATGCTGGTTTTCTCTGGGAAGCCTGGTATCCCCCCGTCAAACCAACAAAGTTTATAGTCTTTACTATATTAATGCTTACTTTGGATGCCAGACCAAGTGGGTTCTCTACTTACATGTTACACCTTTCAAACCAAATATCACTCCAATGAGGGCATACTACGTTTTAATCCAACTTGTACACATATTAATACAAAAATGTTTGTCAGTTTGCTTGTTGAAGGTAGACGTTTTCTTTCTTTTTTTAGCATTCCTTATTTTGACCTACCTCTTGTGACCTATAACTTCTATCTGTTGGATAATACCCAGAGTCCCTTGTTGGATACCAGACCAAGTGGGTTCTCTACTTACATGTCACACCTTTCAAACCAAATATCACTCCAATGGAGGCATACTATGTTTTCATCCATCTTGTACACATATTAATACAAAAATGTTTGTCAGTTTGCTTGTTGAAGGTAGGTGTTTTCTTTCTTTTTTTTTTAGCATCCCTTATTTTGACCTACCTCTTGTGACCTATAACTTCTATCTGTCGGATAATACCCAGAGTCCCTTGTTTTATTAGCAAAGTTCCTGCTTGGATCTTCTTCAAGCTCTGCAAGTTTTTCATGTTCTTCCTCCCAATCAAAGTCCTCTGTAAAATTAAAACAATGTTATCAAACACAAAGTAACAGCATTCCATTACCTGACCACAAACATTTTTACTGATAATGTAAGTGAAAAGAAAATGAAATTCTACAAATTCTGCAGACATTGTCACAAATACAACTTTAGTAAAGGTTGTTTTACTTAATGATAAATATCAATTTTCAGAAATGACTTGCAATCTGTCTTGACATAATATTTCAATACCAAGCCATAAAACCATGCAGTTTTCAATCTTGCAATTCAGTTGGCAAGTCATCTTAACCCAGGCCTTGAAAATACAGGGGCTATTTTAAATAACTCCATCTACATTATATTACATGATGCATTATATATTAAAGGATCAGTAAAATTGCAAGAGGAAGAAATGGATTCATTTAATACTCTTTAAAACTAAAAAAGGCCAGGGTTTGTCCAAATATTTTTTTTAATGGGACTGAATTTTTTATTTCAGATTCAATGGCACATAGGCTCTTTTAGATTGAACACTGAGCAAAATAAAAACAAAAAGGCCTTGTTGCTCATCAGATAGCATGTTTAGTATCTATTTTTGTAGATCAACAAAATTGGTTTTCAAACAAAAGATTCCAGAAATTAATCAGTTATTGCTATTGTCATAAACAAATAAGAATAACATCAATCTTATCATTCATCTACATTTTTTCAAAACCAACACATTTTTGAAATTATAATTTTTACTCTTCCATTGGTTTGCAAAGATCAAAGGAAACAAGTTAACAAAATAATTTCATACCATCAATGTTGTCTCCAAAAGTTTCATCATTCATCAAATCTATATCTTCTTCTTCAGGGGCCTTTATCAAGTCATTCTCATTTTCCAACATCCCTGCGCCAAGCACCTGTCAAGAACAGTCAAATTATTATTGATGCAACCAAGCCTCTTTTAATGCCCAATTGAAAACTTTGACACCTATGCTTGGTATCAATTATAATGCAACTAGTCAAAAAAAAAAAAAAAAAAAAAAAAAAAAAAAAAAAAAAAAAAAAAAAAAAAACACATTAGTTTTTTAGTTCATGTATTTATCTACTAGCATACAGAAATAGATCTGCTGGTTCATGCCAAGTTTAATTTTTGTAACCCTAATGATTTTTATATGATAATGTACTTAAACTTGGGTTGGTTGTCTTTTCTCAAAAAATTCTCTATATCATATATCGATTTTAAAAAGGTTGAATTATTTTTCATCCAAGATGTACTTTGGTTTTTAAAAATTACCACCTTAATTCAAACTAAAAGACATATCTGCAGAAATCTGATTCAAAATTTTTAAAAATATGTTTGAAAAATTAATTGAGGGTATACCAACATTCATTGAAAATACTTAATACCCTTTACATAAATATAATAAAAATGAAGATTACTGAACAAAATTAAATGAATACAATTTTGACAAGGATTTTTACTGCAGTTCTGGTCTTAAATTAGACCATACATAATTTTTTACAATGTTTTATGTTTATCTTCAAAACAAAAATGTTCTCTGATGTGAAAATTAGTATGTAATTACATAAATAGTCATTTCTTCATTCACCATAAATTTCATAAAAGACATCACCATTTTGTAAAAACTTTTACAATTGAAAACACCCCCAAAAATATTTTATCGCGACTTAAGGAGAAAGAAAAAAGGACTTTTAGCAACATCTTAGCTCATATAATGACTCATAATTTATCATGCAAAGGTTGAAATCATAAAAATATCTCCATTTTCTTCGACAAGGTAAATAGTAAAATTTATCACGTAAAAGATTATCAAGCAATGTTTACGAATCACTTAATTTGTAAACGAGAAATTCCTCTTTACTTTTTACAATGTACATGATCAGAGATTAAAAAAGAATCATTCTTTAAAAATATCTAAACGGTTTCTGTTTTAAATAACTTTGGCTAGTTTCTCCAATCGTTACAAAACGAAACTAAAAATTGATTCTATAAAATAAAAAGATTACGAAGGGCCAACCTGTTAGAAACAAATGTTATTAATTTTAACAAAGTTAGAATGAAAGAGGGAATAATAAGATAGTTCTGTAACTAGAAGTCACCTATTTTACATACAGGGATGTCGGCCCTCAACCCAAAAAACGTGTCTGCCATTCTCTTCAAGTCATTTTCACTTTGACCAAATAATCTCGACAAAATAGTTCCACTACATTTTTGCGTATAAAAATCCATGATATATCAATACTGTTAGAAATCCCAAAAATTGTATTTAAATTTATAAAATAAATAAACAAACATTAATTTAAACTTATTTTTGATAACTTAGTGAAGAACATTATATTATACTTTTGTTTGCGAGTACTGTGTCAAGAATACGCACTTTTCCGCCATACTTCGTAAAACAACGGAAATCTCCGTTATGGACATGAAAAAGAAGAAAAATATGCATATTTCGTAGGGTTTTAAGCTTGATATGATAACGTTTACTGTTTTTTAATTATTGAACTTTTAATTTGAGGAAACAGTATGCTGTTTTACACTAAGATGGAGGTTGAAATGCTATGAACAACCTTCGTGGCATTTCCGATATGTCTGAAGTCGACATTACCGAAGACCTTCCGAATGGTGACGATTCGGCGTTCTCAGACGATCATCAACAGCATAATGGAAGTGGAGATGCACAACCTGTACAAGCTGCAGCAGCTGCGATTCAGGCTAATCATGGCGCCATCTCATCTGAACATGTTTTTGTTGCGACATCACAAGGTCTTTTGTCTGCAGAACAATTCCAAGAGGCAACTGCTGCTGGAATGAAAACAACCCACATAGTTATCCACGATCAAACACTGACAGTTGATTCTGGTCTTAAAACTCCCACTACACCGGTACCTCCTCCAACACCCGCTACCCCATTAAGTCGAGAAAAAGGTTTCAGATATCAATGGGACGACTCGGTGCATGCTGATATCCTTCCAGTAAGATGCAAAAACACAAACGGGGAACTTCATAAAGCAAAATTCGGTTCAGGTATTTTATAGCAGACGACGTGGTGTAACATTGTGAACAAGCAGTTGGCTACCCTGTTGCCTTCACTTTTTTATCCTGCATTTTGAGCACAGCCAATGTAGAGAGTACAGCAAATTGTTTTGGCACATTTTTACAGTGATTTAGTTATTTAGAGTATTAAATACATTAACAACAAAAAAGGAAAAATGAGATAGAATTTCACTAGATCTATTACATAAAGTTGCATTGTAGAAATTTTAAGCCTATTAAAAACTCGAATCAGATGAATACTAAAATCTGTTCTGTGACAGGGTAAAATTAGATAAATTTTATTGTAGGTTGTATATATGAAATAATTATGTTCTAGTAAGTTTCAAACCTAGCATGTTCATCAGAGGCAGTGATCTGTAAGTTGGCGCTTTTGTTTGTTCTGCAACTGATAATTTCCTAAAGTTTGAAAATCCAAAGAAATGTTGTTGAAAAAAAAGACTCCAAAATTGGTTTCATTATTATTGTTTTCTGGTTATATGTAAGTTTCCCAATACTTTTTCTATAAATACATTATACAATATCTAGTTTCAAATAATTCTTTAATGTATACTATTTCTGTGATGATAGGTGGAAGAGGAAGATGTATAAAGGCTGAAGGTGAATGGTTTACACCGAATGAATTTGAAGCACGTAGTGGCAGAGCTAGCAGTAAAGACTGGAAGAGAAGTATTAGATATGGTGGTAGAACCTTACAGTGTCTCATAGAAGATAATATACTCCATCCTCATGCAACGTCTTGTACATGTGCTGCTTGTTGTGATGATGATTCCGTAGTAAATATTTTCTTTCATAAATTTACATTCTTGCTAAATCCCCATTGCATAAGTTTACAGTCCACCAACCACAGAACTGATCAATGCCATTAAAGTAAAATACCCCTATTGGACTTGTTTATAAAACACTTTCTTAGTCTGCTTAACCTTCTGTACATCAACTGTTTGTAATGATTCAAGACATACAATATTTAGAGATAAATAACATGAACATATCAAAGATGAAGTAGGTGTTAAACTTTCAGACGGTATGACATCTTGGTAATATTTTTCAAAACTTTTAAAAAACATGAAATGTCCCAAAATCACAAAGCTGATTATGGAACCATGATTAAGTTTATTAATTTGATCGATGGAACAATGTTCTTTAAATTTTTAAAGTTAAACATGCATGTATAATGTAGTTTTCAGGGGTCTCAAAATAAACCTTTTATGTTAAAGAAAACATGTATATAACAGTTTTAAAATATACTTAAACTGCATAGTCTGAGAAGATTTTTTTATTTTATCATAGACGGGTCCAGTTAGATTATTTGTGCCATACAAACGAAGAAAAAGAGATAGTGAGAGTGGTCCCCCATCTCCAACACAGCCTTCACAGATACCAAAGAAACCTAGAATGAATTCAACAAAATCTCCAGGACCACAAATAGCTGCAGCTCCTATAGGCCCAGTTGTACCAGCTTCATTAGGCAAAGATCAAGGTAATTTAGTGTTATTTTATTAACTGATTTTGTTGCATTGGTAGTTTTAGTAAAACTGATCTGATGATTAAGTAAGCTTGTTATAGGCAGAATTTGTCATTTTAGGCAGTCTGGGTGCCAAATACTTAATTTTCAGTCTGATCTGTTGTATTTTGTAAATTCTGTGTTTTAATAAGAACCTTAGAGATTTGGTCTAGTTTAGAGTTTCAGATAATTTTTAGATTCATTTCAAAACTTATTTATACATGCATTTTCTAACATTATAGATTTAAATTCAACAGTTCATATTAATTTAAGGAGTTGAGTAATTGTGTTTAACGTCCAGTCAAGAATATTTCACTTACGGTATATTGAGATGTCGCCAGCTTTAGGCGAAAGTGCAGAAACTTTGCCTGTGCACTGTGCTGATGGTATTATACAGCAGGGTTCTTTATCATGCCACACCTACCATGATACAGGACCTCATTTATTTTGAGTGCCCATCCGAAAGAACCTTGACTTTCATTTCGTAATGCCGAGTGCTTGGCGAAAGAACAGTCACTACCCACTTTTAAGTCTTGGTTTAGACACGGTCGGGGTTCAAACCCAAGGCCTCCCACTTACAGAGCAAGCATTTTACCAACTGAGCTACCTCAGTGGTACATAGTAATTTAGCATTTCAATTAAAAAAACATAATATTAACAAAAATGCTAAATTATTTATATTTGTCTACACACAATTAAACACATAGATTTTCATTGCATGATGTTGTGTTGGCATAAAAATTATTTTAAGATTTCAAAAATTACTTTCTCTCACTCTTGGGTGGAATTGTTAGATGCAGTGATAAACAAAGTCACTCAAGCCAGGAACAAATGTTCATATGGTTAAATTAATTAAGAATATTTTTTTGTAATTTAACTTTTAAGGCAACCAGCTGGATGTAATTTTAGGTTATGTTGTGTAAATCTTCATTTGATGCTGTTCAATTGTCACAAAATGTTGACAGAAATCATAGTGATCATGTTTTTTAAGACATCTCATCTTTAGATTAACTTTTTGCAATTGGCAGCAATAATTTAATTAGTATGATTACAAATACTGTAAAGAATATGCAGATGTAGAACATTCCTTTATTAAATCCTTTATATTTGACATCTTTTCAATATTGACTCTTGTTTTAAAAATAAAATTGTAAGAACTAAATTTTGTTCAGGGTGTGAGGAAAGAAGCTAAAAAACTTTTGGAACACTTTTTCATGATCCTGCAAATATACAGTATGTCAGAAGCTTTTAAGTGGACTGGTATATTCAATAAACAATTTAAAATTCAGTCATTGAAAGTATTGTTGGTTTGTTTTTACAGGAATGGTAGTTTCTATTGCTGGTACAACAGCCACAGCTCATCCAATCAAAATGTCTAATGCTGATGGTGAAACTGTACAGATATTTACTACTGATGGAGCTGGAAATATAATGACTGGTGGTATGTTTTCTTACTATTAGACATTGATTCTCACTTTTATTTATTTGTATATCTTAATTTTTTTTGTAGTAATAGTCTTAAATGCTGAAAGTGACAGTTACTCAGACAGAATCAGAGTTTTAAACACAACAGAGAAATTTGTTTCAGATAAAATTGCTTAACCTAATATTTTTCTTTTGTTTTACATGATCTTGTTTCACTTAGATGTTTACATGAGATTGATCTTACATGCACTTTGCTTCCTGCTTCCTGACATCCGTTTTATGGTAAAAATTTTAAATGAACAGTGTATATCTAGAGTACTCTCCCTTTCTCTGTTCAGATGAACCAGAGGCTTGTTGTATGTTGATGTATGTTTTGACTTTGGCTAGCATACTCTTAAAAAGTGAATGTTCACACAAATGCATGTGAGCAAATGTTCTCCTTAGCTCTAAGATGGGACCCCAGGGACAAAGTTAGAAAATAAATATTTAAGCCAACATGCATTTCAATTTCTTTTTAGTGCAAATGTATAGTATCATTTCTAGAAGGGATTTGAATGATATAATTAGTCAAAACTTGTGTACAGATGCCTAATTTAATTTAAATTTTAGCATTCTCCAGTTGGTACCTCTATCCAAATCTAAGGGAGATTATTTTTAAAACATCTGGATGATTATGATTTAGATTCAATTTAATTTCTTACATCTGGTTAGTAGACACACAAATTGTTTGCGCAAATGCAGTGGAAAACACTCACACTGTTGAACATGCCTATTTGAAATGTTCTTGCATTTTTTTATTACAGTTGTTTGTTTATGCTATTTTCTGTTCACTCCTGATGAGAAAATAATCTTAGATTTGGATATCATTTGTCTTTGATCTCATACTAAAAAAAAGAAACAAGATTATTTGATCTTATAGCTAAACTCACAGCATGCAGATTTGAAAACAATTTTTAACCCTTTAATTTCAGAAGCAGTAGTGATGACACCAATCCAAGTTGCTACAAAAGCTCCCCAGTCTGTTGTTTCAGTCCCAGATGTTTCAGAACAAAGACAGTGGTGGCAGCTAGAAGAGGTAAATTGTTTTGGGAATAAAAAAAAAAATTTCTTCTGAGAATAAAAATAAAAATAGAATTTATTCATAAAATTTCAAAGAAATTTTTTTTACATCCTAAAATATCACATGAATACTCAAATATTTCATACACTAGTAATAAAGACTTATTGTTTACTGATAGAAAACATTTTTCTGTTTGAATTCAGCCAGACATAAACAAAAAATCTAAATTTTACATCGATTATTATTGACAAACCCAACTTTAATAAAATGAGATTATAAGAATCCATTATGAGTATCCATGTAGGATAGGGAAATCTCACCCGAGGGGTTGAATATTTCAGTCAGAGACAAGGCTTGCAGAGTCTCTGACTGAAATAATAAAATCTCGAGGGTGAGATTTCCCTATCCTACATGGATAAATTCATAATGGAGTATTTTTCTTCCATATAATGGAGATATTTATGCTTTTGCGATCTATGGGTCTAGACACATAAAAAAATCTAACTTTTTATTTTGACTTTTTTTCATATTTAAAAATGACCTGAAAATCCAAAAAGACCGTGATTCTAAAGTACCTACAGCATGTAGGTACCATGAAAACATATGGCAATTTGCTTTGTTTCCTAAAATTGTTAAAAAAAAGCAATTTAAATTTCACTGCAAAATCGTTCAGAAATCATTCCGCAGACACTGCTATTTTTGGTACTATGACCAATAATGTAATTTACAACTCAAATAAAAAAATAAAGTTATTTACACTTTAATAAGGTAATAACAAAACAAAATCATGTTTAATACTGCCCACATTGAGTCATTCAAATGCTCCATCTATAAATACATATCGCACACTTTTTTCTTTTCTTGGATGTACATTGTATATACACCCGGTTATCCGGTAAATACATGTTATTCAGAATCTGTCACTGGACATCGTAGATGATGCCTCGACCTTTCGACATTATAGCTTTCAACCAAGAATTCCTGAAACAGTGAGACATTAGCAAATGTTTTCCTCAAAGTGTTTAGGTTTTCCTTTTGCTCAGTAAATTCTGTGATATTAGACTGGAAACGGGAAGATATGATTGTTTGTCAACAACGCAGATGAAAATAGTACCAGAGGAAAGGTCACATGTTCATGTGAGATACACATTTCTCACATAGGGGAAAACCCTATCTCACATGAGCAGATATGGAAGAAAATACAAATGTGTATGGTTCTAAAAGAGTCTACTTATAATAAATATGTATGTATTATGAAGCGGATTTTATTTTTGAAACGATTTAAATTTCATTAGATGATGTTGAATGACCTTTATTATAGTGAAGAACTACTTTTGCTTATTATGCATTACTCTTTTTTCACTGATTAAGATTCTTTGCTAAACTGCAGCTTTTTTTAATGCACATGATTTTGTTTGAATAGGCACTTTTTGCAATGTTTGAAATATTCATATAAAAATGGAAGATTGTGAAAATTTATTTTTTAAGCCATAAAGCTTTTACAACATTAAATAAATAAATAAATAATAATGTAATAATAATAATAATAATTTCAAATACAAAATGTTTGAAGTTAGAAATATTTCTGGATGGATACGTCATTATCCAAAAGTTTAATATGCATTCAAATTATTTTAATAGTCATTTGCTACCTGTAACACTCAATTAAAATTAAAATTACTGCAACTAATCCTGTGTGAAAAGTTTTCTTGAATAAGGTATAACCTTGTGATACAAGAATTGAATATTTTCAGTCTGCATTTCATTAATTACCTGTACATGCAAAATGATATATTTTTATGTTCAGCCAAGATCCTACATAAAAGCTAACATAGATCAAAGTTTTCATTGGAGTTTTCACATTTAAGTTTAATGCGTTTAAAATTCATTGGAATTAAATGAACTTTATTTTTAGTTAGCTAATGGTTTACTAGCTCAAGCTCAACAGTTAAAAGCAATGATAGAACAAGCTAAACAGCAGAGCCAGATGTCCAGAGATGGTGCTATACAACAACTCAAACTTCAGATGGAGAAAGAAAAGCAAGAGGTAAATATTTCTTCCATGTTTTCTTTTGATAAGGTTTTACAGAAAATTATATATATATATATATATATATATATATATATATATATATATATATATATATATATATATATTGAAATTTAAAGCTAAAAACGAAACAAATTTCTTTGACAATCCTTATGTTTTCATTCATAAAGTTTTAAATGTAGAAATTGTTGTATAACAAATGAGGTTACCTATCTTATATTGGGCTATCAGGTTTTACATACTGCTCTTTCTTTGAGCTGTCCTAAATGAAGTTCATAAAAGCTAATGTCATAACTATAATGGGAAGCTATTTGATGGACAAATGGTCAATATGTAGTTTAATAATGTAATGAAGTAGATGTCCAATTCTTCTAACTGCTCTTGTCGAGTCGTCATTTGATCTGTATAAAATAGCACAAGGCCTTTCATTTTTGTAAATGTGTGCTTCTAATAAATGAAACATGTAGACGGATAGTAGAAAAGTATCCAAGGGTTTGTGATGAATTTTATTGCAGACTAGTTGTGGTTTCAGTGGTACAAGGTAGAATAATTTCTTTGAGTATTTCATTGACTATTAATGATGTTTACAAAGATATATTCTTTCTTTTCAAAGATATATTCTTTTTTTTAGGCTCTGAATGCTGCCAGAATAGAATCACAAATGAACCTGTCAAGAGCAGTAATGGAAGAGAGACAACAAAAAGACATAGCAATACAGCAGGCATTAGCTACAGCAAGGGCAGAAATGCAAGATAAAATGGACAATGTTACTATAGTGTCATGTGAGAAAGTCACATACAATGATACCTGGGCTCATCAAGGTACACAGAGCAACATTGAGAGTATTATGGATGCTGAAGTTGAAGAAGATTCAGACAAGGAGAAATAAGATGTCAGATTTATGTCATCTAGATCATATCTTTAAGCATTGCATATTGACTTTAAAATCATATGTAGATAATAATGACAAGTGTTATTGTAAACTTATTGTTGATAAATCATCATAATCATATCATTCAAATCAGTATATAAAATCAACCATATTCTTTGTATATTTCATACTGAATGAAGCGTAGTTTGGTACGATATTTTCTTTTTGTAAAAACCTTTCATTTGAATAAGTATGCATATTTTCCTGACCTAAAAATTAACCTACATGAAACTTTCAAAGTGAAAAGATTATTAAAAACCCCTCATCGGCAACATTACATCACATTCTGTCAACAAGTTTTGAGTTTGGTACAAATCATTTTATTAAATGCTTCATCATTTCATAGTTGGTAAATTTTGTTATAAATAACTTACATTGGGTGTATTTCAGGGCTCCAGATAAAATGTCTTATCGTCATATTTTATTTTCTTAGAAGATATCCTTCAAAATCTAAAGCGTATCAATAATGTTTCAATGAAAATGAAAAGAGTGTTTTTCTATTTTTGGAAGCATTCATTAAAATCAGAATAACTACTAACATTAATACTGTAATACACTCAGTTTAACCAAATTTAAATGTTATGTGTTTGTGTAGGATGGTATATGATAGCATATTGGTTTGTCAACAATTACATTTTAAAAAATGTGACATAATCAAAGCATATTTACACAGATAGACCTATTTTCAGGAGCTCAGTTTATTATTTGTATATTTACTCTCCATTTTATCTGTTATCTCAATTTTCATTATTGTATTTGTGTTTTAGAAATCATCACAAAGTATCACTGTCAAAGGGATTCTCTTTGAAGTAAATGCTTGTGTAATTCAGCTATTTATTTGTTTGCATCCATGTTCTGTTCTTAAATGCAAATATTCATGAGTCTAGATTACAGTAAAAATTAGATTTTGCCCTACAATTATGTGAATTTTATTGTTTAGAATTTGTAAAATTGCAAGATTTTAACCATACGTGTGCAAAACCTGAATTAAGTTAAAAAGTTGGATTTTCAATATAAATAGATAACTTTCATATTTTAAGCCATCTTTTTAGACACATAGGCAGGGGTTCAAAATTCTATTCACAATGGTAGGTCCAGGACTTTTTGACTTTATCTTTTGGTAGGTCCCAAATTGAGATTGGAAAGTACAATATCAGCACTAGAAGGTCCATGTGCGCTAGAATCAAACTCATGTTGATCAACTTCACTTATATTCTTGATTAAACAAATATATCATTTACAACTAACAAACACTCAAGTGATACATTTGTCACAGTGGAATTTGAACCCCAGCATAGGTTGAAACAGTAGCATGCTTTTAAATTTTTGTATTTTCATCCGTCCAGGAAATTTTATGTGTATGAAGAATTGAATTACAAATTTTGAATTTTGAAGATCTGATTTGATATAGGCATTGCAGATTTTAAGTTTGAACGGTACTTACCATCATTGCAATAAGGTTCTTTTAATTTCATTTTCAAAGTTGATGTGAGGATTCAAACAATATCTAATTATCAGGTTTGTCTGTCTAAATAAAAGACCATTTTTCGTTTTTTTGTTTTTTTTTTAAAGCAAATCACGTTGTCGAAGTCACAATTCAAATATATGGATTAGTTTTACTTCTTTGAATCATGTTTCTGCATTCTCTAATAGTATTTAACTACAGCAAAGTTATTTGAACAGACATGTTATTATCTCCCTTAGACCATACACATGATTAAGGCCAGTACCGGTATACATGTATTTCTATCTCTATATCAGGTTTCAATGGAATTAGTTTGATTATAGATACAGATGTTGGAACAGAATTTGAATTCAATGTCTTTAACATGATGTACAATTTGTCAGTTAATTTGAAAAAAAGTTGTTGAGCTATACATTGGATTTATCAACGAATAAAAACAAGATTTGTTTCTATATTTGATGTTAAATTCCTGAACAACAAAAACAGAATTTCTCTATCTTTTAAAAATAGAATGTAGTTGCTGTGCTGACAGACACCAGATAAAAAACTAAATGGAAATGTTAATATGTATCATTAAAAAGCAATCTTTATTGTAATGCTTGTAAATATTTTTCATATGCTCTTGTATATTTTTGTAGGTGCCAATTTAAAATTGACATTGTAAATGTTTTTAAGTTAAATTACAGCATATATATATAATTTGTATTATGTTTGTTGTTTTATTATAAATAAGCAAATGCATAAATTGATTTAAAAACTCTTGTTTTATAGAGTTCAACAACAAATTGCAAGATATATATGTATATGGAAAATATAACATTTTTATCCCTGTTAGATATACAATATACATTAATGTAGTGAAAATTCTGGCAAGTTGGTGAACATTTTCTTAGGGAATATCCTGCAAAAAGGGGTAAGTACTCTTGTTGTGAAGGAATTTCTGTACTAATATTCTCTAAACCTATTAATACTTCTTAGAAATATGAGGTGCTGCTGATGGAGAACCTTTTTATCATGATTATGTATATTTACAACTTTTCCAGAACAAATGAGCCAATGATAGGGAAACCTGATGTGTATGTTCTTTGCCAAAACCCTTTCAAGTTTGTGATGTTAGTTGACCTTGACCTGAATTCAATGATCATAGGGACTTCAATTAATAAATTCTTAAGGTATATTTGTGTCATAAATCAAAAACATGTCAGAGATTCAAATACAACATCAAAACAATGACGAGATTTAGCCGACATGCGAATGCTTAAACCATATTCATAATAGCGATTCTTAAGTATTTGGTGATTGATTAGGCACCTATGAATGGATAACTTTTGTGTAATTTGTAAGAGATATTATTTGTTAAGTCACAGCAGAGTTAATTTTAATTAAAAGTTTTTGTGTTACTTTACTAGATGTAAATTGTTGCATAAAAGAAAAATATTGGAGATTTTTGACTAAGTGGTAAATATGAAAATGCTTGATTAACTAAACATGATGCTTTATTGGACGGGACAAATGATACCTACTGCTCCGTTATAAATAGATACCCTTTTATAAGAAACTCTGTGAATGCTCTGCTCCATCCCCCACCAAAAAATGAAATAAAGAAAACTAAAAAAAATATAAGATGCTGAGTGACAGAATTATTAAGGGGCCCATTTAGTTCGTTTGATATATAGTAAAAACAGTTAATTTGCCATTACATATTTTTTCTTTTTATTTAAAGTATAAATTTCATATATAGAAAGCGTTTAACATGTAGCTTTTCTGTAATTTTTGTTAATCTAGTTTAGAAAGGTGTTATTTTAAGTAGTCCAAGTCTTTTTTTAGAACAGCTGGTACAAACTGAATGATTTATTGCGATTTGTCCCTGGTTGGTGCATATTTAAAATTATTTGAAATCCCATTGCAAAATGTGCTTAAGTTATACAAGCCCCATTGAGCCTCTTGTCTGTTTGCATTTTAAAGTGTTATAGTTTGGGGATTGAGCTGCGTCATATAACACTTTTTACGTTTATATAACACTTGTAAATTATACTGGTATTAATTTTACAACTAGAAACACACCAGAAAACAGCATATCTTTGAGAATACAATCCCCGTAAAACCACAATGTTATATACCGAATAACCCTGTACCATTTTAATAACAACTTTGTTATTATTTTACTAATGGTAATATGAATTTCATTTCCCTTTCTGTCAATATTTTGGAGAAGTATTATTGGTTAAGTCAAAACGTGTCCTCGTAATGATTAGTAGGTATGAAACAATTAACAATAATTATGTGGTACAATACTTCGGTACTTAAGCTGTTACTTACAGGAACATATCACTTGATACCATTTTGTCATAACCTGTGTCATTATATACAAAACTTGCTCTATGTCGGTAGTCCCAAATAGCATAGCTGTCAATAGTTTTCAAAGTTAAGCTGGAGAGAATCCCGGCAAGGGATTGATAGTCCGAACTTCTTCTGACCCTAACACAGTTGATGCCTGGCAGCTGTGTGAAGGCACAAAGTATGTTTGGTCAGAGGATATTTAGGCTAGATGTGGGATCCTCTCTCCGGAAAAAAATGAAACAATGATTCTCCTGTAATTTGAGACGATACATGCATTATCTGTAATTTTCAACACACAAAAGTCAATAAGAAATATTTGTCCAATTGGCAATTATGAGCATTTCTGAAAAAAACCACTAAATATGTATGACAATCGCAACTCGTGTGACTTGACAGGTATGCAAACGTTGCTTTTTTACAGGGTGAACTAGCTGTTCTTTAATTTGTCCTTTGGCAAAGTCAACAAAATCTGCCCTGCACTTTTCCACTGTACTGTGTTGAATAGTACTTATATTGTTCACCATCATCAGTGCTAGGTTATTTTTAGCAATGTCTTTGAAAATCGGTCTTCCTCGGAAAATTAAGTCCTTTAAATCGGAAAATTTTCGCGAGAATTGTCATTTGGCGTTCATGCAATTTGCGACAGCCCACTGTCGTTCATAACGCATGAACACTGACAAAAAGAATGTCATTTCGTCTATTTACAATTTCTTTAACCAATTCAGTTCTATTTCAGATGATATATCCTAAAAATCACCTTTTCAATATGTCAGTTTACTGCCAACCTCCACATCGTCAAAATGGAATATCTCAACGTCATGACGTCAGAAAGATCAGAAAGGTCAACAGCGTTCATAGCATATGACCGCAAGAGTCATAGAGTCATAGAAAGAAAAATAATAGCAATTGATAATATATTGTGATCTTAGTAAAGCAAATAACACAAAAAGGGGGTAAGGAGCATAAAATTAAATTACTGACGAAAATCAATTTTGGACAAGTTGAAATGTATTTCTTTTATAACATTCACATATAAAAATTAATAGTAAAATGTGTAAATTATGTACATCCATGTTATAACCTAGTCACGAGTAATTCACTTGTATCAGGACGTCACCAACTATCGATGAAGTGCAATTCGCAGTACACTCGGCAATGTGCAGGGGAGGGGTTCTTCGGCGTCATCTCGGGCATCAATATTTGAGATATCTTCTGAAGATTTTAACGAAAAAAGACACTACCTATTTTCACATCTCTGTTCAATCTCAGACAGGTATTCAATATAGGAAGCAAACATTCTACCGACTGATCTATCACAGTGATTTAGAAATGTGTTTATTTGGATGTCATTGTCTAAATATGTCAAAATCGATTATCGATACATAAATAACGGTGAAAACAAGGCCATGTGTAATACCAGAACGTGGATTAAACATTGTGATTCGTATGAATTTGAAATGCCATTAAATTTTAATGGGAAATATTCTTCACCGTCATATTGAACTGAGGACATCATTAAGTAAACGCTTGTTGTATTGGCAGTTTCCTAATAAATATTAAATTTGAACTTTACCATGTAAAATATTTATTTTGCATTTTATGTGTAGAACAACTCTCTTGCTCTGATATGTCTAAACGCGTCGTCGTTAGATAACGTCTTTTTCAGATAAATTAACTTGCTATGGACCGCCCCAGAGCGTATGCCTCGAGAGCGAGAGGTCAACGGTTGCAACTTTTGACTGGGTCATACATAAGACTTAAAAATTAAGATATTGCTTCCTCGCTTGGCACTCAACGACTGGTTCTCCCGTCTGCCCCGAGAGCCTCTGAGCGAGAGGTCAGGGGTTGCAACTTCTGACTGGGTCATACATAAGACTTAAAAATTAAGATATTGCTTCCTCGCTTGGCACTCAACGACTGGTTCTCCCGTCAGCCTCGAGAGCGAGAGGTCAGGGGTTGCAACTTCTGACTGGGTCATACATAAGACTTAAAAATTAAGATATTGCTTCCTCGCTTGGTACTCAACGACTGGTTCTCCCGTCTGCCTCGAGAGCCTCTGAGCGAGAGGTCAGGGGTTGAAACTTCTGACTGGGTCATACATGACTTAAAAATTAAGATATTGCTTCCTCGCTTGGCACTCAACGACTGGTTCTCCCGTCTGCCCCGAGAGCCTCTGAGCGAGAGGTCAGGGGTTGAAACTTCTGACTGGGTCATACATGACTTAAAAATTAAGATATTGCTTCCTCGCTTGGCACTCAACGACTGGTTCTCCCGTCTGCCCAGAGAGCCTCTGAGCGAGAGGTCAGGGGTTGCAACTTCTGACTGGGTCATACATGACTTAAAAATTAAGATATTGCTTCCTCGCTTGGCACTCAACATTTGGAGGACAGAATATCGACTAGTTCTCCCGTCAGCCTCGAGAGCGAGAGGTCAGGGGTTGCAACTTCTGACTGGGTCATACATGACTTAAAAATTAAGATATTGCTTCCTCGCTTGGCACTCAACGACTGGTTCTCCCGTCTGCCTCGAGAGCCTCTGAGCGAGAGGTCAGGGGTTGCAACTTCTGACTGGGTCATACATGACTTAAAAATTAAGATATTGCTTCCTCGCTTGGCACTCAACGACTGGTTCTCCCGTCTGCCTCGAGAGCCTCTGAGCGAGAGGTCAGGGGTTGCAACTTCTGACTGGGTCATACATAAGACTTAAAAATTGAGATATTGCTTCCTCGCTTGGCACTCAACGACTGGTTCTCCCGTCTGCCCCGAGAGCCTCTGAGCGAGAGGTCAGGGGTTGCAACTTCTGACTGGGTCATACATAAGACTTAAAAATTAAGATATTGCTTCCTCGCTTGGCACTCAACGACTGGTTCTCCCGTCTGCCCCGAGAGCCTCTGAGCGAGAGGTCAGGGGTTGCAACTTCTGACTGGGTCATACATAAGACTTAAAAATTAAGATATTGCTTCCTCGCTTGGCACTCAACATTTGGAGGACAGAATATCGACTAGTTCTCCCGTCTGCCTCGAGAGCGAGAGGTCAGGGGTTGCAACTTCTGACTGGGTCATACATGACTTAAAAATTAAGATATTGCTTCCCGGCATTAGGAGGACAGAGTATCGACTGGTTCTCTCGGTGTTAGGATAATACACGGGGGGGGGGGGGGGGGAATAGTATTCTTGTTTGCGGCATACCGACTTGGTGAGTTAGCCATAATACACACTTCTCACGCACCACGAACTTGTTCTTGGAATAATCCATAGGGATTAAAATCCTTTCTCTCGTCGCGAATACCTGAAAAATTTTCTGATAAGACGTTAAAAAACATTACAATGACAACTCGCTATATTGATTATTATCAAGTGTCGTGAAAAGATTGCATTGTATTCGAATGTTTAATAAAGTCAGTAATAGAAAACATGTGGCAGGTATAATATCAATAAATATTTCACTGTTATACGATGACTTAATACATGTACATACATATGACTCTACACAGAGATAAGTACATGACCTCAATCTACGACCGACTTGAATATATTTATAACACTCGCCACTATGTCGGAGCTACCAACGCTGTATTACTTCAATGGGAGAGGGAGGGCGGAAATTATACGGTTATGTTTGGCAGCGGCAGGTATAGAGGTACGTATGAGATAATCTAAGTCACCTTGACCTCCTTTACATGGTTTATAAATATGCTCCTGAGGTCCAATATCCCAATCTGGACTAACGTCGCTGGGATCTTAATAACCGAGTTACATGGCAGTGCTGATTTGGTATTTTTACATGTACTTTGAAACATTTTATTATTTTTACCTTTCTTATCACCTGACCAAAGTTTATGGTGAGCATATGACATAGCACAGCGCGTGTCCTTGCGTGTATGCGTTGTTACTGTCTATTTTCGATTGCTTTTGAGCAGATTGGCTAGTTTTATGAAACCTATTGAAAATGGAAAACAATAAATTGAAAAAAAAAAAATCACGGTGACACGATCTCACAGAAATACAAGTTTGGAAAGTATTTGATAATTCATGTAGGATCTGTTGACAAAAAATAACCGAGTATGGAAATTTTACTGTTTTCTATTAGTACAGATTAACAGTTTTGTGTGAAAATGAAAAAAGTTACAAAATTAAACTGGGGATCAATTTTTATAACTACATGTATATAGGTCCGAGTTGCATGACATGAAAGTTCAATTTTATGTATGTTGCTTGGTTTTTTTTTTTTTTTTTTTTTTTTTTTTTTTTTTTTTTTTTTTTGTCATTTTCATTACAATCTATTTATGATAATATATGAAAACAATAAATTACAGTTTTAATTGAACAATTATCCACGTACTGTCCTGATTTTTTGCAAATAATTTTGTTTTCAAACAACGCATATTTTTTAATTACAAAGTTAGGATAGACCAAGTGAGCAATGTGGGCCAATAGGACCTCTTGTTTGTTGCCTGACGCCACGAGGTTTCCCCCTAGGTTCCAAAATACCAATAGAGTTATCTCTCTTTGGCCCTGGTAATCCATAAAACAAGAAATCTCTGAATTGCCGGTTTTGGCATTGTCTGGAAAGTGCTGTGAATAAGACTTATACCGGTACATTATGTGAAAGCAGTTAATTCCTATGTAGATATTTCTGTAGGTCTGTCAAATTTCACTTTATACAGTTATTTTTAATGTTTTTACTTTTCAGCATCGAATTTTTACCAATCATATATATGACTTTCAAATTTATTAATGATTTCTCGGCATCAGTTGTAGGATATGCTTTATTAACATCACTATAACTGGATTTGTCTGTTTTTAGCATTTTTCGGACGAGTGATAATTCATTGTCACCTGCTCGAACTAGAATGTCAATACTGAGTGGAGTTGAGTAATGGTTTAACGTCCTAGTCAAGATGTTTTAATTTACATGGAGCCAGTCATTTCTTGGATGGTGAAGAAATCTAAGTACCCAGAGAAAACCACGGACTTACGACAAGCGAACTGATAAACTTTCTCACACTAGGTTCTGTCTGAGCGGGAGTCGAACCTAGACGGTTAGAGGTACTTAAGACCACTCGGCCACCTAGACCCCTAAAATGTTAGTGTTGGTTAATTAATATACATACTAGGATTTTGAGTTCAACTGGCTTTATCTAACTAAGTTTAAGGCAAGATGAAGCATGCGTGAGTCCGTTCGTGCGTAATTTTTAATTATCTTCTTTGAAACTACTGGGTCAAACGGAAACAAATTTGGCCTGGATGGTCCCTAGGTGGAGTAGTATTAAGCTTTTACAAATCAACTTCTTGTGATATCCAAGATGGCCACCGTTGTTATGATTAGCAAAAAGTGCAAAATGACCATTACATGTTTATTTATCAACCGATTTAGTTCAAATTCAAAATATAGAGAGTAAAGTGAAGTGAAGTGGAGTAATGATGAGTACGCCCCAGTCAAGATTCTTTCACTTATTTCGAGGCGGTCAGTTCTGGGATGGTGGAGGAAACCAGGTGCCCGGAGAAAACCACCGACCTTCGGCAAGCAAACTGACAAACTTTCTCACACTAGGATCTGTCCCGAGTGGGATTCGAACCCAGGCGATGAGAGGCGTTGTTATCCGTTAGCGCGCGCTTTAGACCACTCGGCCACCGAGGCCCCGCTATATATAGAGAGTAGAAAGATATCCATCAAACATCTTTAACGGGGTTTTCCCTCACAGTTATAATTAGCTTGTAATTAGCGGAATATGCAAATGAGCTGCTATAAATGGCTGATTCTTGAAAAATCTTGTGCACTAAAACTACCTGAAAATGGAACCACACTTTGTGGGGAAGGTCCCTAGACGAAGTAGTTTAAAGTTTATACAAATTGCCATCTTGTTGCATTCAAGATGGCAGCCATTACTATAAAGGAGGTGCAACTTGTCCTCCAGTTGAGCGATACAGGCCCTATTTGGCCTCTTGTTTCAGTTTAAAGAGGAATTCTGTACAGAAAGAGCAGACTTAGAAAAATTGATATCAGGTATTTTTTGCATTTCTTTTTGTGAGAGAGAAAGAGAGAGAGAGAGAGAAAATTAACACATCGTGTACCTCTCCTTCGTGAGAATTAACACATCGTGTACCTCTCCTTCGTGAGAATTAACACATCGTGATAATCAGTCATCACTGTTAAAGAAAATCACGGGGAAAATTTGACAGTTTAAAACACGGAAGAAATTCTCCGTAATATGCTCGCCTTTTTGTCGTCAAGTTCCGTGTTCGATTCGCAGCTTTTCCCTCTAAAATATACTGCTTTTTAAAATCTTTTTTTATCTTTATTTCTTTGATTATCTTGATCAATTAAGTTTTATTCTTGGTGATTATTATAGAAAGTTTCAGTTAGATAACATGTGTTTTTAAATAATAATAATAATAACAATAATAATAATAATAATAATGATGATGATGATGATGATTGATGATGATGATAATTAATAATAATAAATAAATAAATAAATAAATAAAAATAATATGTACTTACGACAGACGGCCCAGTCAATGACTTAGGACAACAAAAAACGAATATGGCAACGTATTTAAAACAGTCGACATTAAACTTAACAAAATATCAAATCGAAAACGGTGTAAACAGAGAGAGAGAGAGAGAGAGAGAGAGAGAGAGAGAGAGAGAGAGAGAGAGAGAGAGAGAGAGAGTGTGTGTGTGTGTGTGTGTGTGTGTGTGTGTGTGTGGATAAAATAATTTTTTTTAAAAAAATGTTTCTGGATGATTTTTTTAAAGTGTTAAATATAAATATATCAAACTTAAAATATCCAAGAAATAATTATTATTTATAATATAGATGGAGCCTTGCTTTATCACCAGCTGCCATTGTTAGAGATCGATGGTATGAGATTAGTTCAGACAGGAGCCATCTTGAGGTATATTTCACGGAAAGCTGGATTATACGGGGAAACTAACAAAGATTCAACCATGTAAGTAATAAATAAACGTGTAAAAGAATTGTTATTATTTCTATTTACTTGTTTTTTTAGGCAGATGACCATTTGCCTTTTTGCAATTGAGAAACTCTGTGTAAATACATGTACATGTATTTCTAATAAAAAACGAACAAGTTATCCGAAACACTAATGAATTTTTTTAAAAAATATTTCATTAAGATTATTGATCATTATGAAAAGACACTAATCCTAGGTCTGTATAAGTTACAGCAGAAGTCCGTGAATTAGTAATTCACGGACTTCTGGTTACAGTGGTATTAATGATGTGAACAACACTAGAGAATTGTTAATATGGATAAACATTGTATCCATCATCTGTTTATCCTATTGGTAAAGTTAATGCGTACTACCTGAAAGTCACGGGGTCCATCGGATGAGACTTTAAAAACCGATACCCCGTGTCGCGGCGGCATCCTCCCCGCATATTGCGCTTAGCGCGCCGCAAAGGTCAAAATTTCCGCCACTTCACCTATAGCTGGTGACGTCTCGATATAAGTGAAATATTCTTGAAAGAGACGTAAGATCCCATTCAATCAATCATTAAAATCCTTGGAAAACACACACACACACACACACACACACACACACACACACACACACACACACACACTGACTTTTGAGTGATCTGGACATTATACATGTACGGGTACACTTGACTTATATGAACTGGACCAGTTTTTTATTTGGTTGTGAACATACCAATTTGCAGCTAAAACATGTACCATTGGCATAAGCTTACGCCACCAAGAACAATACACAGCAAGCAAATGAAATAAGAAAGTAAGACTTTATACATGTATATCGGTAATAAAACTCCGACTGAGAGAAGATACTGACTGATTAACCGAAATCTTTGTTATTGTGTCCGGTGGTGTGGTATATTGGTAGTACTTTTGCAGTGTCTCAAATCGCTCAAAATCTATTAAGAAAACAGCGACTTTGTAAGTGCAAATCAGAATCAATAAAAATTCAAATGATTACTCTAAAAATTAGATAATTTTAATTTGGACATCGGGAGGCTTAATTAGTAGTCTGAAGGTGCAATTTACCATAACAGAAAATTGGTTCGAATCCCACTCGAGCACATCATATTGTGAGCAAGTTTGTCAGTCTGCTTGCCGAAGGTAGGTTTTTTCCTTTAGATAATCCGGTTTCATCAACCACCCAAATAAAAAACGTCTCGATAGAAGTAAAATATTCTTGATGGGAAGTTAAACACCATTACTCCACTCCAACACAGTTTGTATTATTTTAATTTTTTTTTTTTTGTTAGGATTGACATGTACTTTGAGGGTACCAGAGATTTCCAATTAGGCTTTTTGGGTTTCGGATTTTTAACCGAAGCAGAAGTAATAACATCTTTAAAAGAACAAAAATTACCCAGATATTTACCTGTATTTGAAAAGGTAATTATAATTTTATCACAACCCTACTAATACCTATAGCATGTCTTTCGATTCTGGTAACTATTAGAGATACAAACGTTCCTATAGCTACGTGAATTTTATTTTTTTTGTTGTGTTTTTGGAATTCCTATAATTTCTTCTTAAAAACAAAACAAATATGATTTATTTCATTTTTTTTAAAATTCTTGATCATTTCCTTTTTCACACACACACACACACACACACACACACACTTTATATAATTGTATAAATTTGCCATGTTGCCATACCTTGTAATTCAAACATTTACCAGCAAACAACTTTATGGTATTTGTATGCTTGCAGAATAAATGAACAGAATGTAGTATTTAAAAATTCAGAGACCGGACTCGGTTTCAAAATCATTTCTCAACAATTCTTAATCATATCATAAGATTTTGACAGGCTTTCAAAATCATTTCTCAACATTTCTTCATCATCTCCTAAGCTCTTCTGAAACTAGTACTTTTTTTATGGACAAAACTAAATATATATGTTATAAATATTTAATTATGAATTGATTTTTAATATGATACCTTAAATTCCTTAATATTTAAACAATGAAGACAAAAGTTAAAATTCCAAATTTGCAAGATTTTATTTGAGAAAACCGAGTTAGGGAATGGTTGTGAAACTCGGACCAGTTGTCATATTATAATTTTTTGAAATATTTCATTCAGAAAATTTAAAAAAATTATAATATGACACAGCCCACAGTTTCACAATCATCCCTTAAGTAAGATTTTCCTTTACTTGAATTTGGCAATCTCTTTTTTTTATTTGCAAATAAATATTTTTAATGAAACTAATACAGATGTTACAAGCTTGAAGTGATCTTCAAAATGACACTTTAAATTCTTGAATATCTTAACAATTAAACAAATTATTAAGATTTCAAATTTTCCAGATTTCAGTTAAGGAAATCTTAGTTCAGGAATGATTGTTTACTTACAGTAGAATATAATTAGAGTGCTTTTATTCCTAACTGAATAAATGAACAACTCCAATATAACAAGATATAAATAAGATAAGAGACATAAATTGTTTTAACTACACGTTACTATCACCTTCTTGTTACATCTGTTATAAAAGGCTTTATGTTACAGAGTTCAAAATGCCGAAAACATGTAGTTAGCAACTTACAGAAATGCCAGAAAAAATACCCCCCACCTCAAAAAAAATAAAAAATAAATAAATAAATAAATTAATTAATTAATATATAAATTAATTAATTAATTAAAAAGATCGAATTAAAAATAGATAACACACGTAGACTGATTGATAAAACCTGTCATTTCAAGAATTTTATTTTTTTTTTCGTAAAATTCAGCAGAATTTTGAATTTTTTTCCGGTAAAAATTTAAAACTCTTCAAATGACAAACCTAAGACAAATGTTGTTTCTTGTAGGTAATTAAAGACAACGGATCTGGTTATGTGTACGGTTCAGCAATGACTCTAGCTGACTTGGGGTTACTAGAGACTACACTGAATACAGTAGAATGTTTTGGAGAGCAATCGTTAGATGAATATCCTAATTTAAAGGTAAGCGAACGATCATAACAACCAAGGGCACGCCAAAACTTGTGAACTGAAACCACAAATATATACGTGTATTTGAAAAAAAATTGAAGTTTTCTGAAATGAGGTCACATCTACTCTCTCAATATTGTCTTCGAAATTGTGAATTTGAGGCTATTGGTAAATAATCTTAACTTTTGTGGTAAAGTTAAGATACAAAACCATAAATGCAACAAAAATAAATAAATAAATAAATAAATAAATAAATAAATAAATAAATAAATAAAAAAATAAATTGTATTTTAAAAAAAGAAATTATTTTTATTATTGAATAATGCTAAGATGGATGGTACAACGGAACTCGTAAGTCCAAGAATTTATGCACTAAGATCTGGGTTAACTAGACAGACAAAAAGTCAGAGAGTATTGGTTCATGTAGACAATGTCAGACAATTGCAAACCACGTCTGACGCGTCAGTTAGTTTTTTAATTTTTCAGTCAGAAACCGCTTTTGTAGAAAATTTAAAAAAAAACAATTGGAAAAATTCAGATTTGAAGTATCATGAAAGGAGCCTACAAGGTGACATGTAACAAAATTATTTCTAATTGTATTTATTTATTTATTTATTTATTTATTTATTTATTTATTTATTTTTTGAAATAGTTTTTTTTTTGTGTGTTAGCAATTGTTATTTTGTATCTTCGAAATAGTTATTTCGTATCTTCGAAATAGTTAAACCGTTGTTTTTAAATGGTTATTTCGTATTTTTGAAATACTATTTATAACATATAACCAAAGAACTATCATTTGTATATTCGAATACTAGTATGCGGAATACTATTTCCAAAAAATGAAATAACTTTTTTCTTGTTATCTTGCATGCTTTCTAATTTTGTAGAAATAACAACATAAAATTTTTTCTTATAACTTTACTTCTGACCACATGATAGAATAAAATAAAATGCAAGCCACATTGGTAGTTTTCTGTTAAATTGTCAAATTTGAAAATAGGGGGAAATGAAAACAGTGCTAAAAGGTGCTAAATGTGCAATTTCATTAAACATGCTTCTACCGGTTTTCAATTCATGTTAAAAAAAAATCATTTAGCAACATTTTCATGATTTTGGGGGATAATAATATAACATATTAGGCAATACATTAACAAGGTTTTGTATTTTCGAATTTGCAGACGTAATAGACTACAATTGAACAAAAGAAATTGCTAAGATTTAACGTATATGTAGCAAATTAACATGAATTGAAACACGAAATCAAAATCATATACATTGTATTACCATTAAAAGAGAGAGAGAGAGAGAGAGAGAGAGAGAGAGAGAGAGAGAGAGAGAGAGAGAGAGAACAATGGGAGAAAAAAATCAAAATTGGAGAGGTTTTCAACTAAACGACGTGTATTTTATCTTTTAAGTATGTAAAATATGTTTTTATTCTACACCAGTAACTCAAAATATTATATTTTATTAAAACAGTTAAAACGATTTCTTTTATTTTTCAGAATTTTCATAAACTAATGACGGAGAAGGAAAGAATTTCACAATTTTTGAAAGGACCACAAAGGAAAAGGAAAAACGATGAAAAATATATCAAAGAAGTGAAAACCGTTCTAAATAGATTTTAAAAATTATATCAGGTTTTACAATATTGTAAAAAATTACATCAGATTTAACGGAATTGTAAAAATTACACCAAGTTTTACAGAAATGTCATGTGCTACTCTTGAATTTTTATGAAATAATACATTCAAAAGTAGCACATGACAGAATTGTAAAAATTAAACCAGGTTTTGCAGATTTCTATTTCATATTAGAGCAATGGATTAATTTAGGCTCATGAATGTTTTGTTTCATTATCATTCTAATTTAATCAGATTAACGCCATTATAACAACTATATGTAATAACCTATCATTCTAGAAAAGTTGTTGTGGGGGATGAAAACATTAGAATAAAGTTATTAATTTTCTTAAAATATGTTTTTTATATTCATGTACTTAAACTTTGTGCAAAAAAAACTTCTTTTGATACATAATTTTTTTTAAAGACTGAAACAGAAATATCAGATAGATAAGATATATTAGTTACCGTTATCAGTTGTTGATGTAATGTTGTTAAACGTCACATCAGCAATTTTCCAGCTGTTAGCGACGATAGTAAGGTTATTAATCTCTTTGGATTATTCTAAGAACAAGTTTGTGTATACTGGGATTGTGTGAGTTCTTGTTATGTGTACTAGCGCACACTCGGGGCGACTCTTTAAGTAGGATACTAGGTCACCGAATCAGTATACCGCTGACAAAGATACCACTCAGCTCCACCAGTCCATAGTTCTGGCACGGGTGAAACAATCAATACTTTGCATCATAATGCCCAGTAACAGGCGAAGAAGCAATATCTTAGATTTTAAAGTCTTATGTATGTCATCGTTCAAACCCTCGACCTCCCGCTTTCGAGGCAACCACTCTACCACGGAGGCGAGATACCGTTATAAGTGCTGACCCCGGTTTCACAATCATTCCTTAACTAAGATTTTCCTTAATTAAAATTTAGCAAATTTCAGAATTCTCTTTCTGAATTACAAATAAACATTTGTGATAAAACCAAAGACAGATGTTACAAGATTGAAGTGATCTTTAGAACGACACATTAAATTACTAAATATCTAAACAATTAACAAAATGATTAAGGTTTTAAACTTGCCAGATTTAAGTTAAGGAAAATCTTAATTAAGAAATAACTGTGAAACCGAGACCAGGTTATAAAACAAACATACCAGTCCTTGTCCATATTATGGATTCTGGATTATAAAGTACCTGTACAATAATATTACACGACAAGTAAAATTTTGTCATCACAGAAATTTAAAGATTTCAATCGTTTCAATTAATTAATAGCCTAAAGAGAAGACACCTATCTATGCATATACTTCAGAATAAATATACCGACACTTGTCGTTGGTATGCAGAGATGATACTTTAAATTTAGTGTTTATATGCGCACTCTCGTGTGCGAGCGCATGCATGTATATGTATCTAATTGTGTTTTGGTTTTAGTTTTAGTAACGTGCTAAAAGTATTGAAACATCCTAATTTTGGTATAACTTCATATTTTTGAAAGATGTAAATTTTCATTGTTCAGGACAAAAATATAACTTGATAAAATATTAAATGATTTCTGAAGGTACCTGTACAATAATATTACACGACAAGTAAAATTTTGTCATCACAGAAATTTAAAGATTTCTATCGTTTCGAGTTTTTTTTTAAAATTTAATTTAAACCATATTTTATTAAATGTATAACACATACATGAACAACAGCATGCATGATGGATTCTGGAACAAGAGTTGCAACTCTTATACAAGCCAGTTTCCATGAAGCTTATTGATTTAAACTTTGATGTGGGAGTCAAATATAAGTAATAAAAAATAAAACTAATCATGTTTAAACAAAATGAAAAAGAAAATGAAAAATAAATAAAAAAAATACAACAATATAATATTATTTTGTTACCATGTGGGTTGATTGTGATATTAGACAACAATAAAATTTCAATTTAGCAGTCAATATTTGAATTGGATTATGCGTAATATGTATATTTAACAAAAATACCTGTTTAAATTTTGCTGTGCCAGATGTGCACATTTGGGAAAATCATTCCTCATCAGTGACACTAGGGCCGATAAGTTTGATAGATAAAAACACAAGCGAAACAGTTGAAAATTAATGAATCTAAAGTTCCAAAATTATATGAATCCAAATCCAACTAAGGAATGCTTTGCATGAGGGAACAAACCTTAGTTTAAAAAAATTCAAAAATTAAGACGGCTGAAAATTTTTCTAATTTGTAAATTTTCTGACAGTACAAGATACTGCCTACTGAGTTATGGATACCCTCGGGGAGTTTTACTCCACCCAGCAGCGGTACCCGCTCAGGGATTGCAATTATTTAATAAAAATACCTGTTTAAATTTTGCTGTGCCAGATTTGCACATTTGGGAAAATCATTCCTCATTAGTGACACATGGGGCCGAAAAGTTTGATAGATAAAAACACAAGCGAAACAGTGGAAAATTAATGAATCTAAAGTTCCAAAATTATATGAATCCTATATATAATCCAAGTATATCTAATGCTTTAATACTTCATATAAATCGTTTTGATTTCATGATAAAATTCTGAACACATAGATATATATAAAATGAGTTTTTTTTCCCTGAGATATAAATATTTTAACGTAACATTTAGCCTAATTTTACTTTCGGAAATGAAATAGAAAAACAAGATCGTTTTAAGGGAGGAGACGTAACGCTCTTTATTCAAATATCTAAGTAGGTATTTGTTAATCATTGCAAAATGAGTATTTGATATTCAATAATCGTGTTTTGTGTGTAATTTAAACGACACAGCAATTGGCTTAAGAATACATTTTATTTATAGAATTCAGTATACAAAGTTAGTTTTCCCCGTAAACAGATACACATAGTTAGTCTCAAAATATATTTTTATAAATAGCACATGACAGGATTTTACCTTAAGTAAAAATAAAATGTTTAACTGACTCGGAATAATACATGTATCTATCACGTAGATAAGGGAAATAACTCTAAACGATCTAAACATTATATACATATTATTTTTTCTATTAATGTAAAGTTCAAACATTCTGAAATCATCTTCAACTTATTTTAAAGAACAGAGAAGTACTTTTTTATTGAACTATTTAATCAGAAATTATATTTATTTAAAATAAGGTGTTTAAAAAATTTAAAAGCAATTACGTATTTCGAATAAATTATTAAGAGATTGAAAAAAAATACACGTCGCGCAGTTTCATTTAGTAACAGATGGAAAAAAATAAATAAACACAATAAAATTTCATTTATATATATATTGGAAGATTTAAGGAATAAAAAGATGTACCCCAATAACTTATAATTGGCTATTTTTTGCACTATCAGGATGACATTGAATGTCCTATTTTTTGCCATTTCGTTCTATGTTTTCACCCAGTGTAATAGACTAAAATAGATATATACATACACTATATATACTATATATATATATATATATATAAAGATTTATTTCAACATTTTGTCTTTTACTGAAACATTATACGATGTAACTTAATGAGAGGTAAGACTTTTCACTCTGTGTGTGTGTGTGGGGGGGGGGGGATCTATGCATTTGGACATATAGATGACTTTTTGTAGTATAGGCCCCAGTTTCACAATCATTTCTTGACTAAGATTTTCCTGAACTTAAATCTGGCAAATTTAAGGTCGTGATTGTTTTATATATTGTTCAGATACACAAGAATTAAAGATTACTCCAAGCTTATAACATCTGTATTTAGTTTTGTGAAAAATATTCATTCATTGTTCCAAAAGAAATTACTGAAATTTACTAAATTTAAATTAAAGAAAATCATAGTTAAGTAGGATCCCACAGGCTGCATCTCGCTGGGAAATTATTGATATTTCTGTATTTATTCGAGCTTTAATCGTTGAAGCAAATGTAAATTGTTCATTAGGAACATCATTAATTAGATCAGCAACGTTTTAATTTTTTCCCAGGAAAACTTAATGCAGCTTTAACTAAAATATTTATCATAATATATTACATAAAATATTTGTAATAGAATTTACGAAAAATCTCCTTCTCTTTATATATATATATATATATATATATATATATATATATATATATATATATATATATATATATATATATATATATATATATATATATATATGAACAACACATTATCAAATGATTGTGAAATGAAGGGGTTTTCCCATTCTGTATAATCTGCCTTGTTATGATTTACTTTATTTTATTCTATTTATTAAAAAACAAACATCAAGTTAGTGAAATATATAATTTTTTTTTTCATCAAAGCGATAAGAAAATAAAAAACAAAATGGAAATCAAACTTAGTGATTAAATTCATTTTTCTATTGATTCCAATGGAATTAGAAACTAAGTATTTCATAGGCTTGTTTAATAAAACCTTACCTCATTTGATTTTGTAAAATAAATACTGTGTATATACGTATTGATCTTATTCACTAGAACGTTCAAATTCGTGGAATACTTAAAAGGTAAGTCAACAAAATATCTCAGTGTAGTCCTGCAGAAGCTGCATGTTTTAACTTCGCGTTTTAGTTAAGTTATGTTTCACATGATTATATACAGTATTATCATTATTATTCATTATGTTATGTTCAACAGTATACTGGCCCAATGTTTTTGCGTTTTTATTATCGCGTTTAGAACATCAGACTTCATTCAATAGCACCACTTTCAAGATCATAGCTGAAGCAGCTGTGTATGAGAAGTGGTATGAAAAGTCCATTTGTGGCGTGTTTAAACCAAAATTTCAATTTGATTAAGATTTTAACCGAAATTAGACATAGCCATAAGTACAAAAAGCTTAAAAGAAAAATAGTTCAAGTATTTTTTTTTTTGCCCGAAGATGCGACATTATGTTGCTCGTTATGTAAATTTAGTGGTTTTAATCATTTCATTTCTGACGAAATGTTGCGAATTAATTCGGAACTGTTTATTTCGGAGCCTTTCTAAAAATCGAACTCTCTTCAAATAAATTGAATGTACACCAGGCTGGTAAATTTTTTTTATAAAATTGCAGGCTAGCTTGTTAACAGTAAAAAAAATGTCAAAATTAAAAAGGAAAATATGGAATTTTTTAAAATTCATTAAAATCATTGGTTATACATGATAAACATGGAATAATTTTATTTATATTAATATATATAGTTATATTTTTTTATTTAACAAAAGTACCTGTTTAATTTTGCTGTACCATATATGCACATTTCGGAAATTTATTCCCCATCAGCGACACGAGGGGCCGAAAAAAGTTGATAGATAAAAAAGATAATCCAAACATTTGAAAATGAATGAATCCAAAGTTCCAAATACAATACATGAATCTAAATCCAGTTAAGGAATGCTTTGCATGAGGGAAAAAAACCTAAGTTTAAATAAATTTAAAAAAATTAAGACGGTTGAAAATTTTGCAACATGGTACGTTTTCTTTTTTATTAATCGCACAGTTGCAAGTAGTTAGTTACACTAAGAACGTATCCATAGTTTCTTGCTCAAACATTATAAGTATGTGCAAAAGACCGATTATGTTCTTTATACATGTAATTACTATCCCATTATGCATTTAAAACATCCATTCATTTAACAAATTAACCAGAACATTAAGCCTGTGGGCATCCAGTTTGATCTGTAGGACGAAAGTTTTCTGGATTTATACCATACTCCTGAAGCCTTGAATACAGTCTATTAGTGGTGTCATCTGATATACCAGCACGATCTCTTGTCAGGATCCAAGTAATCTCTGCATTAATAAAGATACATAATACTGATACATAGCAATGTATACTTAGTAGTTTTAAATGGAAACAAGCGTTTCATGTACGTTACTGCGTTATCAAAACGTTTTGTTTTGTTACTTTTTCTTATTTTTTCAATTGGGCCATGACGAATCAATTTGTAGTTCGTCGGACCCACCCGCCTCTAAAATTTAGAATTAAAAATAAAATCATTTTCATTTTGAAATCGTTTTCCACCTTGTCTGCAAAATCTTTGGCTGCATTCAGTGTAAATTTAACAATATCAGGGCAACATTTGTCCAGTGTTTTACTATTAAACAGTTCTTGGTTGATTTATTATTTGCTATATAAGTTTAAACAAAGGAACCGAAACCGAATTTTTTAATTTTTTTTTTCTCTTTTAAGTTCCTTTATATAAACATATATGTGATTTTTTAAAAAGAAAATATTATATTACCTGAATGTGCAATGTACAAGTCCTGACAGGAGTAAACAAGTGAGTATGTATTGTAATCTGTATCTAATACCCAATAATTACCAGCTGGTTGAACTGAAAAATTCAAACATTTTTTTTCAAAAGTATGCAAAACATTGGAGAGTTTTTTTTTTCATTGCCATCGTATTCTTTAAAGCTGCATTAAGTTTTCAAAAGAAAAAATTAAAACGGTGCTGATCTAATTAATGATGTTCCTAATGAACAATGTTACATTTGGTTCAACGATAAAAGCTCGAATAAATACAGAAATTACAGTATTTACCCAGCAAGATGCAGAATTTGGGAGCTAATATTAGAACATGGTTACGTCATCAAAACCCGGGTCATTTAAACAAAACTTTCAAAACAGTGAAATACAATAAATTAAACACAGAACTTCGTAGAATTTGTCACTTGTGACTTAGTAAGGGATACATAACACCATTTCAAATACATCTGGATATTAATTAAGGACAATTAATGCAATCTGTCAAGTTTCACCTTCGATTCTAGGGTTTTTTCGTACATCCGTGCGCATGCTCCAAGCTCATAATTACCATTGTAAAGCACTGACCAACCGGTCAGAAGATTCCGTTTATTTACAGCTAAAAGAAATGAAATTTTAGAAAATGAATGTCACGGATCGTGGTTAGAAGATATCTATTTTTAAAAAAATATATTTTTAGAAAATAATAATAAAAAAAATAAAAATCAGAAAATTGAAAAACTTGATGCAGCTTTAACATTAAGAAGAGTATGCTTTTGTGTCAGGGAATTTTATGAAAATGTAGTTCAAAAGGGAAAAAAACGTTCTAGTGGAGGTTTTTAATGGTTGGGTTTCTCACATAGTACTACAACAACAACACCGGGCATTAACTCCAGTGCCAGTCTTAGATCAGGAGTTAAATGATCAGATGTCTAAGTTGTGTTATATATTTTGCCTTGTTTCAGTATTTATTTTTGTGACATTTGCAGTTGAACAACTAAACACTACATTCAAAAACATGATCTCTTCCATACGTTACACGTTGCTGATGCGAAGTTAAACAATATTACAACAACATCACAATACTTTGCTTAATTCTCACGTTTAACTCTGGTGTGTCTATTTCCATTGCATGTTTACAGTTGACCAATATATGCAAATGTGAAAGAGTTCCTAAACTTGTTCAACATTTGATTTGTTTTTGGAAATATTATGTTTTATTTTAGAAAACAGCTTGCGTCTGGCGTATGATAATACAGTCTATGAATGAAGGGTTGGATTTTATTCTTTACTATATTTTAACTAAGGAAAATCTCTTGAAAGACAAATACCTTTGATCCCAGCTACATCCTACTCAAGGCATATCTAGTCTCGTGACCTTGAGCTTTGACCTTCACATCAAAGTTTTGTAGGCGACAAACAATACACATCTTTAAAACAGTTATGTCAAGTTTGATTAAAATCAATCCATTAATGTGAAAGATATAGAGCAGGCACGATAAAAGTACAGAAAGACATGGTGATTCAATTTCATTTACGGATGTACGAGTATAATTAACATTTTATAAGCTTACATCGTGAAAATTTGACTTTAAGTTTCGCTGGTACTGCAGGGTCTGAAATTGTGGCCGTCCCATTTGCAATAGAAGTTTTTCCAGTCCTAATGAGAAATAAGACAAGTTAATAATTCAATCTTGTATAAAACATTCATATGTATCTAAAAATTAAATCAGTCCTACCAGCAGCAAATGATCAGAGCTGAAAAAATAAAAATGTAAGAAATTAATTAGAAATTAACAATAAAGACGATTTATATCTGTTTTTTAAGTTAATTTTAATCGTGTTTTCATACTGGTATATCGAGAAAAAATAGCAAGTTTCTTAATCAATTTAAATTAGGAAATGAAATAACATTTGATTTTTATTTAATAGAAAGTACATCTTGATCTAACTGAATACATCCGGGTTACAAAACTATTCACGTGTTTTATACGTTTTATTTTTCATCATCACCATACAGAAGGTGCCGGATGTAGGGGATTTCTATCTTATAAAAATAAAATTCATTTCTGAGAATCGAAAGAATGTTTAGGGTTAGGTTAAAAACAGGATATCTTATCACAGATGAAATTGAACATTTTATACAGCATAACGGATTTGGCGATAATCAGTACCATTGTTCTATTGTACAAGAATAGAGAGCACAGAAAATACATGTACATGTAAACAAAATATACCCAAAGGTAAATACATCTTCACAATAACCTTTTTGACAATCAAAAACTAAGGTGGACAAATATGTTTAATGTCAACCGAGTTCACTCCAATACAAAGTGTTGTAGTCGGAAAACGATGTACTTATTCGGTCTCACCGTCAATGTAGTAATGCCTTATTTAAGCCTTACTCATTCAGTGCCACCGGTCGGGTGTGTGTGTGTGTGTGTGTGTGTGTGTGTGTGTGTGTGTGTGTGTGTGTGTGATGTGGCCGCCACGGCAGTAAGACAAAATAGCAAGGACGTTTCTCTGAACTTACCACTTATTGAAACCCGTGTTTACAACGCGGACTGTAGATTCATCAATAATACTATAATCGGCTTTTGCACATTTTACGCCCAGCTCAAAGATAGCGAAGAATCTTTGGTATTCATACCATTCGCCCATATACTGTAAAAATACAACAAATTTACAAAACCAACTACTTGTAAAAAACGTCATCCTGACAACATTACTAGGTTTATGCTTTTTTGCCTCTTACAGACATGTATTAAATGCAGGTATATTTGTACATTTAGTTATATTTATATGTAATGCTTATTTTACGTACCATTTGTAATGTTTCCATATGCTTTTTTTCAAAGTCTATGGCATTGTTGTGTTCATTGTTGTGTTCAGAAAATGTTATATTGTCTTCGTTTTCGAGTCATGCTGTACCTGAGTTATCGCACTTGACTTATGTTGACCACGCTGGTGTAGCTTATTAGTCCCCTACCGGCGAATGCACGCTTGCAGTTAATGAATTGTTTTTTGGTATGCAGGTCAACCATGATGAGTTAGAGATCAAGTTTACATTTCGTTTCATTCCACTAGTTTTTATGGGAGTTATGGCCCTTTGAACTTTGAAAATTCAATGAAATTTCAGTTTTTTGCACTTATTTCTACATGCTTGCAGATAATAAATTGTTATTTTGGTATATGAATACATTTTACCTAAAACTTTGGGATTAGTGAAATATGCGACCGGTAGGGGACTATGTATTGTTTTGCAATACTCTCAGAATGCTTGTTGTTCTTAATAACGATTTATTTATTTATTTAAATCTTATTAAAGTACTCATTATAAGACTTTGCCAATGGATAAGAATACTCTGTTTTTTCTCTTACATGCTTATATTATATAATAATATTTTAGTTTATTTAAAAATGTAAGGCTTTTTATTCAGCTTTCTCATGTGAAACACTTTAAGTATGAACTTCTTTAAATCATATTGCGATTTGATCTAATATAGATAATTGTGAATAAGTTCAGAAAATGTACCTCACTTAAAAATCGAAAGTAAATAAAACTTATATAAGAAAAAGCTCAGTTAAAATTACATGTGTACTATATTTTGCAAAAACGAAATGATAAACATACGTAATTTTGTTTTATTTAAAACTGGGTGTAACAATATTACTTACCGAATTGACGTCAAAGTTCGGCTGTACCGGGATATTTGGACATCTACCCCATTTTAAAACTTGACCGGCCACTACATTGAATATTACAAAAATGAAAATGGACAATATTTGCAATTTAGCACCCATTGCTGACCAGAATAATATCAATTACGAATAAATTGCGATAAAGATTTATAATATAGTCAAAATCGGAAATAACATTACTCATGCACATGTGATAGCTAATGGACTTATGGACTGCATCAAGTTTGATGTCCTTGAAGTTATATAAACACAAATTTGACCCCTCTCTAATAAGAGCTTGAAAGTCGATTTTATTAACCTTTAGTGCGTGTAAAATACAATGTATTGACTTTATAAAAATGTTGAAAGAGAGGTTATGATTTGCAAAAAATTATTAACTTTTATTATTCATTTAAAAAGATCCTGGTTTTTTTAATTTTTGTTTTTGCAAAATATGCAGTTTAAATACAGAAATGCTCTTACATCTGGACCAAATTAGCTCTGAACCAGATTTTTGAAGCTTGGTTAGTTTGATCAATGACTAGCAAAGGTTAAACTATAAACAAATATTAACATATCGTTATTAATTTAACACTTTTTAAAAACAAATTGTTTTTGTTTGATAAAATTATGTTTACTTAAAAGTGTTGTTAACAATAATTTGATACAACGTCAAATCACTTTTAATAAATAAATAAATATATAAATAAATAAATAAATAAATAAATAAATAAATAAATAAATAAATAAATAAATAAATAAATAAATAAAATATAAAAAATAATAATACAGTAACCGAATACAGAACCAGGGATTATTTTATCTTGCTTCACAAACTTCAGACATTATAAAAAAAGGCATTTTGAAGTCTCTACTTTTTTCATGGAGTTAAGCATTTTAAAATCTTATTGACTTAAGGAGTACATGAATAAAGTTGATATTTAATGTCCTTGCAATAAAGTTCAGAGACTTTGAACCTTGTTTATTGATACTCCAAAATTTGAGTAGTATAAGTTTCTGATACGGTGTACATGTGCATAGTTCAGCCATTATCCTAAACAGCCTCATTTCATTCATTTAACCTTTTGCCTTTTTATAAATATTCCTTTCATCCTGCTTTTCAGATTCTTTAGAAAAAAGTTGTTGGGGCTAGTAATGGCATGTGCATTTCTGTAAGCACCATAAGTTCTACACTTAACGAGGACATAATCTATAAACCCGCCTTTCACACACTGATCAAGAACTTCTATCCCAGTTCGCTTGTACGGATTTATTATGTCAAGTTTATATTTTATCTGAACAGAAAGTTCAATATCTCCAAGTACACATGTACCTAATATAAAGAGTTGACTAATGGTGTTTAACGTCCTAGTCAAGAATATTTAAATTATATCGATTCGGCGCCAGCAATAGGCGAAAGTGCAGAAGTCTTGCTTTTGCGTTGCGCTGATGGCTTTATACAGCATGGTTCTTTATCGTGCCACGCCGTGACACGGCGCCTCGTTTATTTTAAGTTCCCGTGACTTTCATTTGTAATGCTGAGTGCTTGGCGAAAGAAAAGTCACTACCCACTTTCAAGTCTTGGGTCAGACCCGGTCGGGCTTCGAACCCACGACCTCCCACTCGGAGCGAGCACTCTATCAACTGAGTTACCGTACCTAATATATAGACGGAGATAATTCGTATTGAAGTTTATTCTTAATCTAAGCGGAACAGATACAAGTTATTTAAATGTTAATAAAAATCGAACAGCTAGAAATCACCTTCCTGTTTGTTATAAAAAAGCATAAAGGTGTTTAATTAAGTAAATTATCTGTCGAGCCTAGATATGTTATCATCCGTTTATGTTATATGTATTTTATATCTTCTTTCAATAAAAATTTACACCAAACATAACGTTAATTTTATTAACAGGACTTTTGTTAAAGTAGTTGCCTCTTGTTCTATTGCATGTATGCTAAATATATCTTACTAGAAAAGAAAGAAAACAACCCAAATTTATCTTGCATATGACTGTTACGTGTATCTAAATATATATCACGTTCTGGAAAATCGCCAAGAATAAAATAGCATAAAATTTATTGAAGAATGAAATCGACCAATTTGAGGCTGAAAAAATAAAATGTGCATCTTTCAATAAATAAATAAATAAATAAATAAATAAATAAATAAAAAATAATCATAAAATAAAATAAAATAAAAACAAAATAAAATAAAATATAGTAAAATAAGATAAAACAAAATAAAATAAAATAAAATAAAATAAAATAAAATAAAATAAAATAAAACAAAATTAAATAAAATAATATAACTTACTAACTAACTAACTAACTAACTAAATAAATAAATAAATAATAATACCTATTAAAATAAGAAAACACACATTGAGACCTTTGGCCTTTTGATTGACACTGGTTAAAATAATAAAATAGTACCATGCACTGTGGACTGAACACCTTGCAAGGTCTAAACAAACCAATCCCTACCTTCATTTATATTTTCTTTGTTCTCCGACACGCACATCTAAAATCGATTTCAAATAGTGATAAAGCTGTTAGTAAATTTAGAAATAGTAATACAAAATTGCCAATTGAAACAGGTGGTTTTGTATAATATACCACATGAAAATAAATTATGTATTTTATTTCATGAGGATATTGGAGATAAATATCATTATATTCTTTGTTGTAAATGATAGAAATACTTATCAATATACAATAAATACTTAAGTTTATTTTAGAACTAAACCAAATACTTTAAAGTTTTATCAGAAGTCCATGAATTACGTAGTTCATGGACTTCTGGTTTTATACATTATTTAATACTACTTATTTATATCTTTTGAAAAGCTAATGTAGATTTTAAAAATATATTTGATATATTTGTAACGATGTATATTTAGTCTATTTGTATATTTGTACAATTAAGAGAAACACGGAATTTGATTAGACAAATGGAATAATAGATAAACACGTGCCTTTTAAAAATGCTTATACGCATGTCTTTTATTAATCGTCATAAAGTAATTCATGGACTTCTGCTAATATCGATAACACTAGAGAAGTGTTAACGGATAAGTGTCAATATTCATCGCTTCAATGGAACATAAAATGGATTACTTAATTAGTGATGGGATTAGGATTACAAGGCTTACTTTTCTACGGTATATGGATTGCCTAGAATGTCATTTACTTTCACGGGATTATAAACGTAGTGAATTATAAAAAAACGTGCATTAGCCTTAGGATTGATATATTAGATAATTTTGGAAGAAGGGAAGAGGAATATACGAAAGCCTATTAGGCTCATGAATAAAAAAAATTAAAAGGCGTAATAACGCGAAATAAAGGCGTAATAACGCGAATTGAAAGGCGTAATAACGCGAAATAAAGGCATAATAACGTGAATTTAAAGGCGAAATAACGCGAAATAAAGGCGTTATAACGCGAAATAAAGGCGTAATAACGCGAATTGAAAGGCGTTATAATGCGAAATAAAGGCGTTATAACGCGATTTGAAAGGCGTAATAACGCGAATTGAAAGGCGTAATAACGCGAATTGAAAGGCATAATAACGCGAATTTATTTCCCGTTATTACGCCTTTCAATTCGCCTTAAAACTTCTTATTTCGTTTTATGACGCAAGTTGCTTACCATAATGGTGTGGAGGTCCAGGGTTTAAAGATCTATTTTCCGCCCCATTACAAACATTATTAAAAGTGTGTGTGTGTGTGTGTGTGTGTGTGTGTGTGTGTGTGTGTCCTGCACATAAACATTATATGTAATGTAATTAGTTTTTATATGTATAATTTCTATGAAAATTTAAAAAACTGTACATCATCCGATCCTGCGCTGAAATGAATAGTTATTTCTGAAACCGTTCCATATGTCGATTTTAAAGTTTTTTTCATAAAGAGTGTCATTTGTACACATGGCTATTTATGAATTAGATCCTGATTAACTTTTAATAGTGATTAAATGACATTTGTGTCTATCTTAGTTAATATGGATAGATCAAGGTTTATTCACTTTCATTTGCTTTAGGCTGTCTAAAAGAATTTAAACTAAAATCAATCTGTTTGTGGAAAGGGATATTAACCTTTGGAGAGAACGATTTTCAAGGGAAGTGACTGCTCTATATATAGACAAAAAGGCATTATAACGCCTTTCACTTCGCATTATAACGCCTTTCAATTCGCGTTATTACGCATTTATTTCGCGTTATAACGCCTTTATTTCGCGTTATTACGCCTTTATTTCGCGTTATAACACCTTTATTTCGCGTTATTACGCCTTTATTTTGCGTTATTACGCCTTTCAATTCGCGTTATTACGCCTTTAATTCGCGTTATTACGCCTTTATTTCGCGTTATTACGCCTTTCAATTCGCGTTATTACGCCTTTATTTCGCGTTATAACACCTTTATTTCGCGTTATTACGCCTTTATTTCGCGTTATTACGCCTTTCAATTCGCGTTATTACGCCTTTAATTCGCGTTATTACGCCTTTATTTCGCGTTATTACGCCTTTTAATTTTTTTTATTCATGAGCCTAATAGGCTTTCGTAGGAATATATATATATATATATATATATATATATATATATATATATATATATATATATATATATATATATATATATATATATATATATTGAACCAAGGAGAAACTTCACGTGGTTTACACATGGCTTTTAGCTACCATGTTTTCTGTTACTATATTTAACGATTGGTCTTTCCATTACTCAGCACTATACATAGAACTTAGGGGTTTTCCAGTTCTATATTTATTTGTTATGAAATATGATATTTGAATTGATCGAACCGTTGCGGTCGTTAATAGATCTAATTAATTTCAAGTTACATGGTCTATATTACACTGTTTGGGTATATGACTTACTGAATTGATATACTTCTTCAGATTTAGAAAATTTGCGTTTAAAAGTAATAATAATATTCAACTGTGCATTAAATTATGACGTACTATAATTACTAGAAGCATCGTAGTTTTGTTTATTGAAGCAAGTTTTTGTGCATTTTATTTATTATTTGATTATCAGTTGTATCATTTTGTGTGTGTGTGTTGTGTGTGTGTGTCCGTGTGTGTGTAGTTTTAAAATATTTTTCTTATATTCTGGGTTCAAACCAGTATTTCCTCGACAAATGGCAATGTTTTAATCACATAACATACTAGTATTTAAACGCCCTTACGATCACATGATCATCGACTGTTTACATTTAGAAGGACGCGTGTATAAAGTAAGGTAAGAATATTAATAGTTTTATACAAAAACTCTTTGTTTTAACATTTTATTGACACTTATTTTGATGATAATTTGTTCGAATACATTCATTAAAAATTGGACTATAATCAGGACAATAGGTGTATTTTTTAAATATAATCCGATATACGAATTGATGGAATACATTGCATACTCTGTTTATATATATATGTATTAGTATATAATTTAAATAAAATCATTAAGTAATCATGTAATCTTGGAATTTTCGCCTTTTTTCTATTTATACGTACAGCGGTCCTCTTAAATACAAGATCTAGGGGTCTTTTTGAACGAATATTAATGTACTTTAACTGCCACACCAAATCTGGTTTCATTTGTCAAACGCTTTTAATTGTGAAAGACTTTGAAAGAACAGGGACTAATTTTAACATCTAATTTGCATATTTAGGTAATACGCAGTTAATTAAAAAGTTAAAGCGAATCGATTAAATGTACAACAAAAGCTAAAAAATTTAGCGGCCAAACCGGGGCTCGAATCCTGGGCCTTTCTTATACGTGCAGGGCACTCTACCGACTGAGCTTTTCGGACTCCTATTAAGCCCGAATAGCCACATTTCTCGCTTTCATTTTTGTATCAACAAGCTTGAATAAAAAACACCAGGCTCTGCACTGGGACCGACCTGTAGGTCGGCGATTTACTAGGGTAGGAGTAGCCCCAAAATTTATAAGTAAAGGTAAAAAATGCAGCGGCAAAACTAGGACTCAAACTTAGGACCTTATCAATACTAGCGGGGAACTTTACCGACTTAGCTGATATCTGAACACAAGCCTTTGCAATGTTGCATTCAAGTTGTGATTCACCTACGTGATTACTGTTTCCGACATGAGATCATAAATATGATTAATTTTATCTGTCGATTTCCTTATGTCATGTCCTTATTAACAATTAATTCAAATTTAAATTATGAAAAGATTCTTGGATACGCAAATAATGGGTTCTTTACGTTGCATGGTAACAAAAGGGTCTATAAAAGTGCTAAAAACTAGTACAAGTCCTCGTACTTATAAATGTTTTTAAGATACATGTTCTACATTAAACTTATTACATAATTTTTATTTATTTTTTTTATTAAACGAAAAATACCAAATATTTTGGCTCCTGACTTTTTTTCTAGATTTCTGAACATTTAATGAAAATATATGCCGAAAATTCTAACTTCAGCAAATCAATCTTGTTGTCATAAAAATTATCATTTATGTTTACGTTTCCATGACCTCAGTAACTTTGAGACATTACTGATAATGAAAATCGGATAAAGTAAGACCAGAAAACCTATTAGTATTACCATTTCCACCATTCAAGGTATAAAATATTGTTTGTTTCTGACGAAAATGTGAAAACTTGCAAAATTACGTATTATATGTTTATTCATACGAGTTTTCAATCGGGTCAGCCACCATTTATATATATTTCTAGTGTTTGTTATGAATTGTAATGTGTATAAATTAAAACTCATAATACCAACATGTCAATTGTTTCGTATGAGGGCGGCCAGGCATTCTCTTAATTACGTACTGTTGAAATTTTTTTAGTCATCATTGCGTCATGTGGTGTTGCCAAAACGTTTTGCATAAAAAGTTCCACCTTACTTTTATAATGCCTCTTAAAACTTTTAGGGTAAACGAAGCGAGCATTTAAGAAATACACATTCTACTGATGAAAATAGACAGAGATTTATTCAAGTTAAACGCTAAACTACTTTTAAAACTATAATACTTTTGTAATTGTAATTGCCTTGACATTGAAAGTGTTATTCAACCATTAATCTATCTAGGTATGGCGTTCATAGAACTTTAATTTCAATGACCTAGCAAATTAAATTAAATAACGCATTCTAGCGCGTTATTATTTGTTTGCTTTGCATCGCACTGGGAGTTATATCACAATAAACGCCCTCTCTAGACAGTTCAATGCTTATTCTTTCTTTCTGCATTATTAAAAAAAAAATTCGTTTTTAATCCTAAAAAAAGTTAAAACATTATCGCTAACGACATGCGTTGAGTCGCTGGTAAGTCACTAAATAACGTACACGTATATGTTGCGTCTAAAAATACATGTCATGTGATCAGTGATACTTAAAGATTACATAAATACATTAAGTCTCAAACAGATATTCATAGAACAATTGTTTATATTTATCAACCGTTGTTGGTAAGCAACTACTTACATAAACAACTGGTTTATTGTATTGCTTTATTTAATGTTTAATGATTTTCTGTTTTATTCAATTTTGTCATTTTGAATATTTTATTTTATTAGAAATCAAAGTTTTGCAAATGACAATATTTTAACTTCATAATTCTAATAACTTCTATGATTGCAGGAAATGTATCAAACAAACGTTTGTAAATAAAACTCTAATATTGCCTTTCGAAAAAATCAATATAAAAGTAGTACGTTTGTTTTTTGCCTGTTGTTTATAATGTAAAATTGGAAAAATCAAAACAAGCCGTCAAGGCAGTTGAAGAATTGAAAATATAACATAAAACATAAAAGAGACAGGTGCTGTTGATGTAAGTAGATTATTTATTTGAAGCGCATTTCAAAATGTTAATGAAATGTGTTTAAATTCCTGTGAAAAAAATTATTTTATTTTGATAACACTGGGTGCAAATAGTTGATATTTACTTTCAATGAATATTAAAATGCTAGTAAAAATTAAGGCAGTGATTTTTAAACTCATTTTTAAAAGTTTTCATTTTTGTCCCCCGCCGCAACGCGGAGCGGGGACATAAAAATGCCGGGCGTCCGTCCGTCCGTGTGTCCGTGCGTCCATGTTTCCGTCCGTCACACTTTTTTTGTAAGCGCTCTCATGCCTACACATTTTGACGGATTTTCATTAAATTTATACCAAATGTTTATACAACTATTACCTTGGTCAAGATCGAAAATCAGCATTGGTCGATACTTTTTGTTGGAGTTATGGGACTTTGTGACCTTGTAAGCGCTCTCATGCCTACAAATTTTGACGGATTTTCATTAAATTTTTACCAAATGTTTATACCAGTAATACTTTGGTCAAGGTCGAAAATCAGCATTGGTCGATACTTTTTGTTGGAGTTATGGGACTTTGACCACAATAATGACTCTGTTTTATCAAAAATTGACCTTGTAAGCGCTCTCATGCCTACAAATTTTGACGGATTTTCATTAAATTTATACCAAATGTTTATACAACTATTACCTTGGTCAAGTTCGAAAATCAGCATTGGTAAATACTTTTTGTTGGAGTTATGGGACTTTGTGACCTTGTAAGCGCTCTCATGCCTACAAATTTTGACGGATTTTCATTAAATTTATTCCAAATGTTTATACCACTAATACTTTGGTCAAGTTCGAAAATCAGCATTGGTCGATACTTTTTGTTGGAGTTATGGGACTTTGACCACAATAATGACTCTGTTTTATCCAAAAATTGACCTTGTAAGCGCTCTCATGCCTACAAATTTTGACGGATTTTCATTAAATTTATACCAAATGTTTATACAACTATTACCTTGGTCAAGTTCGAAAATCAGCATTGGTCGAATACTTTTTGTTGGAGTTATGGGACTTTGTGACCTTGTAAGCGCTCTCATGCCTACAAATTTTGACGGATTTTCATTAAATTTATTCCAAATGTTTATACCACTAATACTTTGGTCAAGTTCGAAAATCAGCATTGGTCGATACTTTTTGTTGGAGTTATGGGACTTTGACCACAATAATGACTCTGTTTTATCCAAAAATTGACCTTGTAAGCGCTCTCATGCCTACAAATTTTGACGGATTTTCATTAAATTTATACCAAATGTTTATACCACTTTTACCTTGGTCAAGTTCGAAAATCAGCATTGGTCGATACTTTTTGTTGAAGTTATGGGACTTTGTGACCTTGTAAGCGCTCTCATACCAACAAATTTTGACGGATTTACATGAAATTTACACCAAATGTTTCTACCACTAATACCTTGGTCAAGTTCCTAAATCAGCCTTGGTCGATACTTTTTGTTGGAGTTATGGGACTTTGACCACAATAATACTTCATTATATCAAAAATTGACCTTGAAAGTGCTTTCATGCCTACAATCAGGCAACTCATTTTCATGAGAACAATCTTGACCAGATATTGACAACAGATGACGAGGCATCATCTTGTGTTTTTCCTGTCCCCTATTCTGACCATTTTCTTACATGTATATCTCTGAAATAAGGTATGTGATTTTATACAGTATGTAAACCAGAGTATGAAACTTGAATATGATTTTTAAACAAAAACTGTACAGTGATATTGTCTCGTACATTTTAGATAAACTTATATATGTTAATAGGTATTTGTTTGATTTTAGATTGTAGTATTTTGGATATATTAGCGACAGGAAAAATAGAAAAAAAATGGGTGGTGGGGGTAAAAAAATGTTCCTCCCAACCTCCCCACACATTTAATTCTGGAACAGCCCTGAATGTTTGAAAATATTGCAATTTCATATACAGTATACTAGTATACTGCTTGACCGGCGGGGGACCCAGGAATTCTATTCTTGTTTTAAATCGTTTTGTGATATTTGTGCTGAAGGATACTTAGAACTATTTCAGTTAAAATAATTATGTTATCGTATAAAGTAATAGAAATATTTTAGGCTCCCAAAGCATCTAAATTGGTATACAGTAGTTTATGCATTTGACAATTCTGAAAACTGACGTTTTATCTTTATTACACTACCAAATGGAACTAAATTTGCTGATATCATTTCATCTAGTCCGAGTTGTGATCAATTTATGCAGCATTAGTTATTAATTCAATTTTGTGTTAAGTTTAAAACTAATAAAAATGATAAATGAATTCATACCCATATTGTGTCGAGTTCCATGTTTGGAAGGTATGGAGAGTTATAAAACAAAACACTAAATCATTGGGTACATTACATAGTGACCTTTCTTTTAAGTACAGTGCTATTTGGTTTTTTATTTATAGAAAACTAGTTATGAATACTATTAAACGTAAACAAAACTTCAATAACTTGATTTCAGATCTGACGGGAAAATGTCTAATTGTCAGTGAATGCCATCAATCATTTTACTCTCTTCTAAACAAGAACGAAAGGACTGAAAATGCATAAAGGACATGTTGAAAAAAAAAAAACAAAAACAATAAGGACTTTATAACACCGATTTGAAAATGCAGCTCATTTAAGTATTTTTGGGTTTCTTGGTTACTCGTTATGATTACATTTCATAATTTTATTTCAATATCGTTGTTTCAGTTGACATCTATTGTAAAACGTTTCATATTGTCAGAGGAAATAATCGAGATATTTAATTTCGCTCGGAGGAAATTAGAAAGGAAATGGTTTTATTGGATATGTATTTTCAATGCAGTTGAAAAATCCAGTGAAAACTAATTCAGTGGAAACGTTGTTAAGTTGCTTTTACAATTCATATTTGGTTCTTGTGGATATTTATGTGTAATACAGTTTGAACTGTCATATTTGGTTCTTGTGGATATTTATGTGTAATATAGTTTGAACTGCCAATGAAAATTGTTTAAAAAAGGGTGTATTCGAGCATTTGATATTTGTTTTGCTCAATTCAATTGCTCTATAACATTCTTGGTGTCCCTGTTTGAAGATTGTTTCAAATAATTTTTTTCTTAACATTTATACATTATTATATGTCAGAGAAAACTTATTCGATGGGAATTTATTGGATTTTTATTGGAATTTATTGGATTTTTTTAAGTTCATATATGATAATGCTTGTTTAGTACTGGATATTTTGTTTTCACATTACGTTAACACGGATTTGAAAATGCAGCTCATTTAAGTGTTTTCGAGATTACTCATAATGATAACATTTTATAATATTATTTCCATGTAGTTGTTTTAGTTGACATCTATTGTAAGACGTTTCATGTTGTTAGTGAAAATATATTAGAGATATTTTTAATATCGCTCAAAGGAAATTAGAAAGGAAATAGTTGAATTGGATATTTATTTTCAATGCAGTCAAAACTAATTCAAAAGGGAATGTAATTTCTTTTTAAAATATATATTTGGTATCAGTAAGTCGTGATGGTTCTTGTAAATATTTATTTTTTAATATAGTTTGAACTGTGTTTGGAAATTGTTTAAAATCGTGTAAATTGATTTCAGATCTGACGGGAACAAGAAATTTAATTGTCAGTGAATACCATAATTTTACTATCTTCTAAACGATTACGAAAAAACTGAAAATGCATTAAGGATATGTTGAAAAAACAATTGGACTTTATTCACATTTTGTAAACACCGATTTGAAAATGCAAGTCATATAAGTGTCTCCGGGATTCTTGGTGTTTTTAGCGGTTACTTATAATGATTACATTTCAAAATATTATTTCGATATCGTTGTTTCAGTGGACATCTATTGTAAAACGTTTTATTTTGTCGGTGAAAATATATGAGAATTTTTTTAATATCGCTCGAAGGAAATTAGAAAGGGCATGGTTTTATTGGATATGTATTTTAAATGCAGTTGAAAAATCCAGTGAAAACTAATTCAATAAAAATGTTATTGAGGTTTTTTTTAAAATTCATATTTGGTATCACTAAATGGTGATGGTTCTTGTGGATATTAATTTGTAATACAGTTTAAAATACCAATGAAAATTGTTAAAAATGATGTATTCGAGCATTTGATATTTGTTTTGCTAAACTTTGATCGCTCTATAACATTCTGGGTCTCCCTCTTTAAAGATGGTTTCGTTGAATATTTTTCTGAACATTTATACATTTTTATATGTTGGAGAAAACTTATTCAGTGGGAATGTATTGGATTTTTAAGTTTAAGTTTATATTACAGTTTTATTATACTGTAATACTGCTTGCTTAGTACTTGTGGATGTATATTTAGATTATGGTTAAAAACCTTTGCAAAATCATTGGAATATAAGCGCATTTAAAGTTTTAAGTTTTTATATCTTGTATGTCTCAGTGTAAATGATGATAGTGATAATTTCGCTTAAAATGTCAGAGAGAATCGATTCAATTGAATATATTTGAAACAAAATCTGAGTAAAATCGTTAAATGAAAATGGTTCTATTGGATACTTTTTTCTACGTAGCCTAAAATGTTAAGGCTTTTGATTCAATATATATATATAATACGGCTGATTTTTAAATGTATTGACCAATGTAAATCGACTATAAGCACTGCTGTTTGACTCCGTTCCATTTTTAGGTAAGAGTTGTCAATTAGTTTGCAAGGACAGAGACTACTGATATTAAACGTTTAATCGTTTAAGCGGGAATAAAAGATATCGTTAATGACAACCTTGCTATGTTTAAGAAGAAGATAACCGTGTGTGACCCACTCTTTGAAATACCAACAACAGGAAACAAAAATGAAATTTACCGGAACCTCTTGATTTTTTAAAATAATTTTATTTGCAAAAACAGAATAGTTATTGGAATAAAATTGGAATATGTCCTGATAAATCTTAGATTATAACCTTACTCTGTCAAACATTACAATATCAAGCCAGAAAAAATACCTGATATAATTTTATATTATTTTGTTATTAAATACATATACATTCCTTTCTTTGAACGTTACTGTAGTTAAAAATATATGATTTGCTTGTAATAGCCCTTCATTGTCCAATAACATAAAGTTTCAGGTTTTGCAATCTTAAAAATGACGTATAATTTTATAACAAAGTAACAAATTAAAAAAATAAATGTGTCTTTACAGTAGAACCTGGCCTTTTCATAAATAATCTTTTAACTTAATCGTTAAATCTGCTTATTCATTTGTTCCTTTTTTAAAATTATATTCGTTAACCAATTCTTTCAGAAAAGTTTATGCGTGTATAATAAACATAAGACATTAGGATCAATTCCAATTTTTTCCAATTTATTTCTGCTGTTTTTTTTTATTATCTTTTAAAGAAGAAAGATAATTATTTAATATTCGCTATTCTCCACGACTTAAAAATGTTATTTCTTAGAAGAAATTCATCATAAATTACGTGTGTTACGTTAATTAATTAATTAATTGATTTATTCATTTATTCATTTCAATTATTTTTCGGTCATGGTTGTAGTTTAAAAGTATTTATTTAATCTAATTATAAATTCTATATTGTTTTCACAAGAATATCGTTATCACACTGTAAGAAAATATTATGTTTCAAATGTTTATTTGTTTACTGTTTCCAATGTATATCAAGCATAAAATTACACATTCTTCACCTTGTTCTAAAACTGTAAATAATTCTCTTCGAAAAACATATTATAAAACTTTATTACATCAAGTATGATGGAACTGTTTAAAGAGAAATAAATAAATTTATTGCTACTGATTAAAGAAAACTATGTAACCCTTAGTCTTTGTAGCCTTTTGTCTTTAACAGGCCTTAATTTGTTAAAACATTTTAAAAATACCATAACAATAATTAAAGTCTTATTATTATAACAACTTTTGGGTTATAAAATAATATGTCGCTTTTTTACGCTGTAGTTCTTATTTAATATACGATACGATATTTTTTAATCATTCGATCCGTGTTGCCATGTTTTTTCCACGCGTTGTACTTGAAACAAATCCTTCGTGACGTATTTCCGATAAATATAGTATATAGTTATTATTAAATAATAGATTGGAAAAAAACTGTGTAATCCTTTATTATTATTATTACTGTTATTCAGTTATTCGATCCATGTTGCCATGTTTCTTCCACGCGTTGTACTTTAAACCAATCTTTTGTGATTTTTTCCGACAATAATTGAAGGAGTGTTTTACTGCTTCGTTTTTAAACAACCATTTATATGGGGGTCTCAATGATGGCGGCGTTTTCTTAATCTAAAGAGAGATAACTAGGACTTAAATACATAACATGTTTGATAGCCGTTTTATGTTATATTTTGACTATCATCTTGTCCGTCCTTGTGTAATGATCATTACGTTAATTATACATTTGCTCTATGTTTTTTTTATATGGTAGATTAATACACTCATGTGTTACGCAAAGTAAAACATTTAAGTACAAAGGATACAAAAAAATTATGATATAATTGAACGCATGATTTAGTTCTTAAAATATATATTCCAACGCGAATAATTTAAAATAGTATTTTAATTCAAGTCTTTGTAGTGATGTAAATTTTGTGCAAAATTAAAGACTTATTAATCAATTATTAACAATAATTAGGTCAACAACTCAAATCAAAACGGAAATTACAAAGGATTTTGTAAATGTTTCTTTGACAAATTAAGCCTATTTTTTTAATTTTTGAAACTTATTTAAACATAAGGTTCGTTTCCTCATGGGAAGCAATTCTTTTAAAACTTTGGATTAAATAATTTTCTAATGTTAGTAAATTTCCCAAATGTGACATCAGGCACATCAAAAAGAACACAGGTATTTTTGTTAAACATTTTGATATATCTAAGAATTGGTATCAATTTATGCTGATCAGTATAATTGACATTTTTAAATATGGTATTAAACTGCATTAAGTTTTCCTAATAATGTATAAACGGTGCCTTTTTTCTTAACTATGCCTCTCATGAAAAATGTAATACTTGTTTTCATGATTAAAACATATTTTAGGTTGAAATTCACGGGGAAACTTACTGCTTGATTGATATATCAAAGATCTTATAATAGAACATTGATCACGTGATTCTTTATCGTAATCGATGCACGTCAACAAACAGCAAAAACATGTACAAGATTTGCATTCAGTTTCTTTTTAATTTTCTGAATTTTTTTGATTTTCTTAAAAAATATATATTTTTAGAATAGGTAACTTCAAATCAGGATCCGTGATTCATTTTCCTAAAATTTCATTTCTATTATCTGTAAATAACCGGAATTCTTTAACGTGTGTACACATATTTAACGATAATTATTAGTAGCTTTAAACAGCCTAGGTCATTAAAGAAATGGACAGATATAATGTTGATGTCATGGGTGTCAGTGAATGCAGATGGACTTGATCGGGAAAGACTGTATCTAACAGCCACACCATCATTTATTCAGGAAGATCTGACAATCAACATCGAGAAGGAGTTGCATTCATAATAAACAAAAAAGTGCCAAAAGTATGATTGAATTGGAACCAATAAGTGAACGACTAATAAGAGCTCGCTTTAATTCAACCTATTGAAAAACTACAGTCATTCAATGCTATGCACCAACTAATGATGCTAAAGAAGAAACCAAAAATGCTTATTTTGAAGCACTTCAAGCACAAATAAACAAAACACCACAGCATGATGTTCTATTAATAATTGGAGACCAAAATGCGAAAGTTGAAAACAACAACAGTCAACATGAAAGATCAATTGGAAAAGAAGGAGTTGGTACAATGAATGGGAATGGAGAAAAACCGGCAAAGTTTTGCTCTACCAATGGGCTTGTCATTGGAGGAACCATATTAAAACATAAAGAAATTCACAAAATAACATGGCACTCTCCAAACAGCCGTGACAAAAATGAGATTGATCATATGATAATAAATAGAAAATGGAGAAGATCACTACTTGATACTAGATCATAAAGAGGCGCAGATGTGAATAGTGACCATCACCTTGTAATAGCTTACCTGAGACTTAGCTAAAGAAATCATCTGACAGCAGTAAGTCAAGGAGAAAAGTATTTAATACAGAGCTTCTCAGTGAACATGACATCCAGAGAAAATTCAGTATAGAACTAAGAAACCGATTTAGAATACTTGAAAACCTAGAACAAGAGGAAAATAACCCTCTAGAAAAACAGTGGCAAAACATCAAAACGATATACCAACAAACTGCGGAGAAAACTTTTGGATATAGGAAAAGAAATGACCAAAAATGGTTATCCCAAAACACCTGGGACACCATTGAAGAAAGAACAAAGCTTAAAGAGAAAACCTTAAACATCAAGTCTGCACGAAAAAAAGAACAACTCCAGAAATTATACAATGAAAAAGATAACGAGGTAAAGAAACAAGCCAGAAAGGACAAACGTAACTTCATTGATAAGCTTGCTAAAGAGGCAGAGAACGCTACACAGAGAGGGGATCTGAACACCGTTTATAAAATAACAAAAGAACTTTGCGGTGAAACAAACCTAGTGCCACCTGTGAAGGACAAAAGTGGTAGAGTCATTGCAGCAGAGAAAGAACAGGCAGCAAGATGGCTTGAACACTTTAAATAGGTTTTAAATAGACCAGATCAGCCAACATATTTGAGGGTATGGAACGACAAAATGACCTCAATATTAACACTGATCCACAAACAAAAGAAGAAATAGCAGTAGCCATTAAAACCTTGAAATCAGGAAAAGCAGCAGGCATAGATGGGATCCAATTAGAACTTTTAAAGGTCGACCTGTCATCAGCAACTAATGTTTTCCATAACCTATTTAACAACATATGGGCAAAAGATGAAATTCCAAATGAATGGACGAAAAGGCCTCATAGTAAAGTTACCCTAAAAAGGAAACCCCGAGAATTGTGATTACTGGAGAGGAATAACTATGCTTTCCATCCCTAGCAAAGTCTTCTGCAGAATACTTCTCAACAGAATTGACAAAGAGTTATATACTATCTTAAGGCAAGAACAAGCAGGATTTAGGAAAGGGAAAGGCTGTATCGACCAAATATTCACTCTTAAAAACATCATCAAACAGTCTATTGAATGGAAAACACCACTTTATATAAATTTCATAGATTTTAAAAAGCCATTTGACAGCATTCATAGAGACACACTTTGAAAAATTGTAAGAGCTTATGGAGTGCCAGAAAAAATCGTTACCCTCATCAAGTGCTTCTATACACATGTTTGAATGCTCTGTCATCCTTAACAACAGAGAGACAGACTGCTTTGCAGTGAACTCAGGAGTCAGACAGGGATGCATTATCTCTCCATCTTGTTTCTGGTTGCTATTGATTGGGTAATAAAGAAGACCACAGGTGACTGTAAACGAGCTATCACATGGGCCATTTTCTTCACCTTAGAGGACCTCGACTTTGCTGATGATATTGCTCTATTATAGCAATATAGCAGACAAACTAAAGTGAAAATATACAACAGCAATGTAAAATCAATATTTTTGTATGGAAGTGAATGCTGGAGGGTCACAAAAACAGACATGATATCACTGTCTAGTTTCCACCATAGCTGCCTTCGTCAAATTTGTAAAATATTTTGGCCCAATACTATCTCAAATAGTAAATTATAAGAAATGACAAATGCAAAATGTATTACACGTCTTTAGAATGAAAGGAACTAGTATTACCAAAACTGCCCTCAGATGGACACCACCAGGTAAAAGACCAAGAGGCAGGCCGAAAACAACTTGGCGCAAAACAATCGAAAGGGAAATGAAAGATTTAAACCTGACATGGGGAGAGGCAGAGACCAAGGCCAAGAACAGAGCTGAGTGGCGTGTGTTGACCTTATGACCCATCGGGAGCGAAGAGGATAGGTAGGTAGGTATTAGTAGCTTTAAGTTTGCGCACCGATGTACGGAGACTCAAATGAATCAAAGGGGGAAACCTGACAAATTTTACAAATTGTTCGTCATTAATATCCAAAATGTATTTACAATGATGTTATGTATCCCTAACAAAGTCACAAATGACAAATTTAATGAAAATCTGTGTTTAATTTATCGTATTTTACCGTTTTGTAATTTGTGTTCACATACACATGTTCTAAAATTAGATCTACATCTCGCTGGGAAATTACTGCTATTTCTATATTTATTCGAGCTTTTATCGTTGAACCAAATGGATTATTGTTCATTAGGAACATCATTGAGTAAATCAGCACATTTTTAATTTTTTCCTAGCTTAGCTTAATGCATCTATAAAGAGCAGTACAAATATTTTGTCATTCGTTTCCAAGCCAAACTGCTGTTTTATTTACAGGTATTTTCCCATCTGATCTGGCCTATTTAATCCTAAGAGTCAGTTTGTGCGGTTAGCCATTGTTTATCTTTGCAGAATCTGTTGTCTTTCTTGAACGAACATTTTCTCTTTCTGCCACACCACTCTGCTGCTGGTGGAGTAAAACTCCCCGAGGGTATCCATAACTCAGTAGGCAGTACTTTTTGAAATTTATTTGAAACTAAGGTCTGTTCCCTAGTGCAAAGCATCCCTTAGCTGGATTTAGATTCATATAATTTTGGAACTTTAGATTCATTATTTTTTCAACTGTTTGGCTTATGTTTTTCATCTATCAAACTTTTCGGTCCCTAGTGTCACTGATGAGGAATGATTTTCCGAAATGTGCGCATTTGGCACATCAAAATTTAGCAGGTATTTGTTATATATTTTAAACTTCTGTGAAACGGACGGAATCGTGTTAATAATTTTTTATATATCAATTTGAATTTAGTTTTAATGTTAATATTGAATATTTTTTATAAAATATATTCATTGTCTTAAATTCAACTGATGTGCTGTTTTATTTATTTATTTCACAAATTGATTCTATGAGAATTGGACGCAAAATCTACCATTATAAAACACCAATAAAAATATAAATGAACAATTTTAGTAAATGCCATTATAAAATATAAGAAATTTATATTCTTAGCACACAAATGCATTCGATACCGAATGAATCAGATTTACAAACAAAAATCATTACAAAAATTATAAATAACATCATCGATATAATGAGCTTGCAAAGTATTAACTCTCCTTGTGAATTTCGGATGTGAAAAAAATATATAAATACTATGTTAAAATGCACTTTCGTACTTCAAAATTACTGAAACTATAGCAAAGACCCTCTGTTATTTCTTTTATTTAGGGTGTGTTCTTTATCTGTTACATGGATTTGAAAATATATTTCTTTATATATAATGATTTATTGATACCATTGCGTTACAAATTCTATAGGTGAATGATTAACATCCACTCCTAGCATTTAGTATTAGTACAAACGGAAGTGCGTAGAACTGCTTAGTTTAATTCATACTTGTTAAAAATATCTTACATAACGAAAACATATTTTTTTTGGTCATTTTATATATTTAAAAACTTTAATTTAAAAAAGACTCATCCCATCTTGTTACACGTCAGTGCTTTTAAGCTCCTACTTTTAAAAATATTAATTTCAAAAACATATTAATACCCGATGACAGCTCTTTAACGACTATTTTCTTACATACAGTTTAAGGTAATGTTATAATATTTTCAATTCTTACAAAATTATTATTATGCTATATTGATACGAGGTATAACGTTGTTCTGTTTAACCTTTTTTTAAAAGGCAGTAAAACCAAACTTAGACCTATATTAATTATTAATTTCTGGTATGTTTGTGTTTTATTTAACATAAAACATATTTTGCCCCTGTAAAACTATATCTTTATTACTATCAACCCCTTGAATATAGGCTTGATCATGTATTGTTTTATTTTCTATTTGTGCATACACAAATTCTGTTTGTCATATAATTATTTGAACAATAAAATCAATGAGCTTCTTTCACCTTAAGTACGTGTCTTATACACGTACATTTTTTTAAAAATTTAAATCGTTCTTAAAATGATTGTATATGTAATGATTTGATATTTTGAATTTAATGATTATAATAATTTCGGAGATAATGGTATGAACACACGAATCAACCAGTTTCAGCATAGTTTAAATGGAATTATATTTCTTGAAGTGAAATGCTATGTGAAATTATACAAATTACCACTCATTATTTAAAAAATTGTTTACTATCCAAATTTTTATAAATTGTTTTTTGTTATTCTGATGAACGATTATTTAAAGTCACAATCGCGTACCATCCATTTTTGTATTGTATTTAAGATAAACTGTAGTGAAAGGAAAATGCACATCATAAAAAGCCACAAGGTAAAAATCCAGAACGTATTTGAAACACATTATTGAAGGGATAATGAATTGAAAAAAAGAATAATAAATGTTTGTTCAAGTGAATTGAATTACTGAAAACTTTACATATTGTGAGAGGAGAATGAGATTTGTTTTTGGAAAGTTTAGATTCTATTCTTGAATAGCTTTATTTTGCTTTTTATTTTAACATCTTATTACCAACGCAATATCATTAATATATAATAATTTGTATGCGACAAATATGTTCATTATTTATTTTATTGCTTGCAAACAATAAAACGTAAACAACTGTCTCATGGACCTTAACGCTCACCTGACGATATGTCCAAAATCATTTGCAAAGAACTTAATTACAAGAACGTTACAGAATTTATCAAGTTTGAAAATGCCAAAATAAATAATCAGAAATATTCAGTCATACTTCATTTATAAATTGCTAATATGCATGTATTAACTGTAGTGCAATGAATAATTTCCAAACCATTAACCATTTCAGTATACTTTTGCAACTATGACCCTGACCTTTGGATGTATTACCTGGAACCTTATATCAAAATGGTCGCAATATTAATACCTACAAGATTCTAATATATATGCTGGTACAAAAAGCTCATAGTTTTCAAGATAATTGAGATTTTCAGTCTACTTATGCAGCTATTACCTTGACCACTGAACATATGACCTTGAACCATATATCAAAATGATCGTCATATCAATACCTACAATATTCTAATATATATATTCCTATACAAAAATTTATAGTTTTCAAGCCAATGCACAATTTTAGTATCTATAGGCAAAAAATAACATTTCAGGAGCAACAACTCCTACATGGATTATCATATAGTTACGAAACTTGGAACCTTGTTAATTTTTGTCATGTGGAACATTTTAACAATATTTTGATTTCATATATCTCTTAATGTTTGCAAGAAATTGTCTAAAACTGCAAAATTACATAGAGGTCATGACCTTGTTTTGTGACCTTGAACCTATTTTAAAGGTCGTTTTAAGAAAAAGTCTAAACTGAAAACCCAATGTCATTATCTGTTCAAATAGTCAAGTTATGACAATTTAAAACATTTTACGATTTTTTTAAAATCAAACGCAAAAAAACGCGTAACTCTTTTTGTTTTACCTAATTTCACGAAATGAACAAACTATGGGCTAAAGACCCTAGAGAAGCCAAATATCACATCAGATTTTTATCCCATCATCGGTTTCAGAGAAGATTTTTTTAAAAGATGTTTTCACCACTAGATCACGATGACCTAGTTTTGGTAGCCATAGCAATGTCTTAAACAAATCTTAATTGCACCGGCCCATACATGCTACTGACAAAGTATCATTGAAATCTGTCCAGCAGTTTTGGAGAAGTTGAAAATGGATGTTAACGGCATGACCTTTCGGTCAGGTGAGCTTAAAAACTTAAACCGAACTGACAACATGTAATTCATCGGCCACATGAGAATTAAAATTACTACCCATCCTAATATATATATAAAGGTGTGTGTGTGTCAATGTTTTGTAATTGTTTTGTTTATCATAATTCATGGCTTTTAAAAGTGAAATGATGTAAGACATTGCGTCATTTAAATGTCAAACAAGTACTTAATACATCATATCTTTAATTAGATCTCAATCCAATAGAGGCAAGTCCTAACAGTTCAAAGCGAGGTAACTATATCCATGTATAAACTTTTTTTAAAATATTTTTTCGACAAAATCATTGTCAATATGAAAAACAACATGTATTTACACCATTTTTCTGTTTTTAAAATTGAATATTAATTTTAATTCACTTAAAATAATTTGAAACAGTCATTCAGTCATTCATGTTGATATTGATTTTGATAGTAAGAAACTTCTAGAAGACGACCAGTGCATGCACGTATATCATATTCAGATATCGTATTCTATTTATAAAACTGCATTTTTGTTCACATTAACAGACTTTATGCATAAAATGGGTGGTTCAAATTATCATTAAAAACAATTAAGTTGGATATGCTGTTCTTTCTAAACGCCAGGGCAGACCAGCAATAGAAAACTCGATAGGAGAAATCAGGGATGGTAAATTTTGAGTTCTTCAACATCAATAGCTTCATAGAGATGGATACGTTTTCCACCACTCAGAACATTTTAGTTGACAAATAGACTATATTAATTACTCAGGCGATATGCAGTTTAATACCAACTACGGCCCCGTCAGCACCTACAGACATTGTTACCGTAGCAGAATATTTCATTATAAAGTTTATAATCCGTCTAACAAAAGGTATACGGACTATTAAGGTCACATCTCTATAAAGCTATTGATGTTGAAGAACTCAAAATTTACTTCAGGCTTACGGCCAGCAAAAGACAACATTCTTTACTTTACAAACACCTTGGTTAAAAACATCTCGAGAGCTGTCTTGATCAAAATAACAAGTTTGAGTAATTCAATGGAAAACTTTTCCAACAGCTTTTAAACTTCTTCACAAAAAGCGAGGAAAAGTCCAGATATGAAATTATAGCGCCACTAGAAGCCCGAAAAAAAACAATGAAAGAAGGAATACAAGGACTGATGTAGATTTTTCATGATTCTAGAAAGTCGTTACTAAGAACAGAAATGGTCACACGACTCGTACTTACTGTATATCGGAACATGGTTCTGCGAAAATTTAAAATAACGTCTAGCTATTTCAAAAAGAAAAAGAAATAAATTCCTTCTGATTCTGTGTGAATTGAAATTATTTAAACTTATTCTCAAAAAGGGGGCAATAGACTGTATATTTATTTAACTTGGTGAAAATACAGAAAACAACCCGTTAACTCAAAACTAGAAAAGCCTTCAGATTAAAATGGTTTGTCGTCTGAACATTAAAGAAAAAAATCACCAAAAATTGTTTTTGATTTTCGGTCATATCTAACAATATTCTTTAAACTAGACGAACCCGATTCGCTTAACACTGGGATTATTTTTCAACTTCTGAAAATACTTTAAAAGCCGTTTTATATTTTAAAATACAGAGGAATAACAAAAACTTCAACATATACATCATCTGGAAAATATCACCCTACCTTTAATGAACAAGGAGGTTTAACAGTCTTCGCTACAACATAGATTCATATACAATTTGTCGAAATTAATGGCAGCGTCCTCATAAATAAGTAAATAGGAATTAAAGTGAATTATTCAAGAGCGGATCCGCTTTTTCTGATCACTGATAGTCGAAAAAGGTTTTAGCCGTGGACCATATAATATTGATTGACAAAGTATATTACGTTCTACCAATCAAATCTTTCCTGATCTTCGTCGTTGATTTATGGTTAGGTCTGTCATCGAGAAGAAAGTAGATTATCAGTTACATCATCAATAGTCCAATTAAAAAAGGGAGTCAGACAAGGAGGTATCTTCTCGGCTTTCCTCTAGAAAATAACTTAAACAGTTTATTCAATATCAAAGCACATTAGGATTTCATAATGGAACTACATATGTTTTCCGGTAGTGTCGATGAGCTTTAAAGTATGTTTTCTGTTATTAGCAGTACTGATGTTTTCATACATTACGACAAAATTAAATTGATGGTCTTTAAAAGGACATGTAAGCTTATTTAGATTTTCTATAGATTCTTGGCGACAAAATTGTCTATGTCTACCCTTCATCTGATACTACTTACCTCGGGATTATGGAAGCTAAAATTGAAGGTAGATTCAGTATTGCAGAAAGATCTTTAAACTCTGTCATACATTGCTCAGGGGGACTTAATCTTACTTTTTGGTATGAAATTTATTACTTGTATTGATATGTGTATATCTTCTACTCTATAAAATGAAAGTGAAACTAATCTAACACTGAGAACTTCACAGTCGCTTCAAGTTATTTTTCCTTTAGGGTTAACGTCCCCTACTTGAAGCATTGCACTTAAAGATGATAACTTTTTGTTACAGACAAAAGTCTTTTTGCAGCAGATAATTCAACGGATAAAGAACGGTCAACAGACAAGGCATCTAAAATGTACAAGAATCAGCAGTTCCATAAGTACAAATTCATAAATTATTATTGAGGTGAGAAAAATAAAAACAGATGTCTAGCAAAACCAAATTTCTTATCAGTTGGTTATGAAAAAAACTATTTACACCAGAAGATAAAGCCACCCGTAAAGCGTATTTACTTTACAATTCCTGTATAGCAATAGGAAAATCACATCCTATACGGAACCCTCTGAGGAGAATGTTCTCCGAACAAAGAAAAGAATAGCTTATTCGGAATGATGACAGGCGTCTTTAAGCTGTAATACTAGTAAACCAAATAAAAATTATCCGCTTTAAAAGTGTTTAATATGAAAATGATGTGGAGTTGATCCAGATATTATTGATCTCGTCATACATTACGTAATTAATGAACAGCCATACAAAGATCTAAAATATACACAATTTTTATTGCCAAGGTTTTGTATTCTCTAGGTTTATAATATAGTGATATAGTCATTTAGTGCCATATGGTTTATGATGTGGTCAATAAGTGCCACATGGTTTATGATGTGGCCGTTTGAACCCATCCATTATATGATATTGTCATTTTGAGAAGGGTTACGATAAGGTAATTTTGAGACACATGATTTATAGTATGGTCATTTAGTATCACAAGTTAAATGATATTGTAATTTAGTTGATCCAGATATTATTATCTCGTCATACATCACGTAATGGAAGAACAGCCATACAACGAACTAAAAATATACCCAATTTTTATTGCCAATCCCAGGTTTTGTATGCTGTAGGTTTATGATATAGTGATATAGTCATTTAGTACCACATGGTTTATGATTTGTTCAATAAGTCATTTAGTTAATATAGTTGATGATAGTGTCATTACGTTCAACATAGTTTATGATAAGATCATTTAGTTTCACGTTTATTTTATGGTCATTTAGTATCATGAGTTTTATGATATTGTAATTTAGTGTCACATAGTTTATGATGTAGTCATTTAGTGCCACATGGTTTTTTGGTATTGTCATTTAGTGCAATATGGTTTATGTTATTTTCATTTAGTGTCTCATGTTCTATAATATAGTTATTTAATGTCACATGGTTTATGATAGTGTCATTTATTGTCACATGATTTATTATATGGTCATTTCGTGTCACATGGTTTAAGATATTTTCATTTAATGTCACGTGGTTTATTATATGGTCATTTAGTGTCACATAATTTATGATATTGTCAGTTAGTGAAACATGGTTAATAAAATTGCCATTTAGTTTCACATGATTTATGATATGGTCATGAGTGTAACATAGTTAATAAAATTGTCATTTAGTTTCTCATGGTTTATAATATAATCATTTCATGCCACATGGTTTAAGATATTTACATTTTGTATCACAGAGTTTATAACATGGTCAATGATTTTGTCAGTTAGTGTTACATGGTTTATGATATAGTCATTTAGTTCATATAGTTGATGATATTGTTATTACGTGCAACATAGTTTATGATAAGGTCATTCATAATCACATGGTTTATAATATTGTTATTTTACGTTATGTCTGTTTATGATACGGTCATTCTGTGCCACATTTTTATCATATGGTCATTGAGTGTGACATGTTTTATGACATTGTCATTTATAATCACATGGTTTATAATATTGTTATTTTACGTTATGTCAGTTTATGATACGGTCATTCTGTGCCACATTTTTATCATACGGTCATTGGGTGTGACATGGTTTATGACCCTGTCATTCATAATCACATGGTTTATAATATTGTTATTTTACGTTATGTCAGTTTATGATACGGTCATTCTGTGCCACATTTTTATCATATGGTCATTGAGTGTGACATGGTTTATGACCCTGTCATTTATAATCACATGGTTTATAATATATGTTATGTCAGTTTATGATATGGTCATTTAGTGTCACGAGGTTTATGATATGGTCAATTAGTTTCACATTTGTTCTTTTGAGTTGCATGGTTTATGACTATTAAGAATGCATTGTTACGTTACGGATTTTTAGTTCCACACAGTTTATAATATTCTCTGATCATTTTGAGTCACATGGTTTATGATATGGCCATTTAGTAGAACATAGTTAATGATGTGATCATTTTGACTCATATGCTATATGATCTGGCATTTTGAGTTACATGTTACTAGTATATATAACTATTTTGAATCATGATAATACAATTTAGTACCAAAGATTTATGATATTGACAGTGACACATGGTCTATGATATGGTTATTTTGAATCACATGGTTTGTGATATGACCATTTTGTGCCACATGGTTTAGGTAATGGTCGGTTTTAGACATATGGTTTAACAAATAGCCATTTATTGCCACATAGTTTTCGATATTTCACCAAATTGATAATGATTTAGTAAATTTTGTCAGCATGGTCTATGATATGGTCATTAAGTATCCTATGGTTAAAGATATGGTCATTTAGTGTCATATAGTTAATGATATGGTCTTTTTTTAAACACATTGATTTTGGAATGATATATTAATATCATGCTTTACGAAAAGCAACATGGTTTATGATCTGGATATTTATTGCAGCATGGATAATGATATGGCTTTTAGTACCATATTGTTTATGTTATTGTCATTTCAAAAATGCATGGTTCATGATTATTTAAATAATCTGTGCGACTTGTTTTACAAAATGGTATTTGGTCATTTAATGAGGTTAATGGTAATTTAAGTAATATGATTTATAATTTGGTTATATAGTTACACGTGATTTTGATGTGGTCTATTATTGCAACATGGTTTATGATATAAGTTATTTGAAACACATGGTTTATGATATAAGTGATTTGAAACACATGGTTTATGATAGGGCTTTATTGAAAGCAAGGAATATCATATCGTCACTTGAAATGCATGGTTTTCAGTGTGCTTTATTTATGCCACTTGGTTTATGATATATATATATATATATATATATATATATATATATATATATATATATATATATATAGTCATTTTGAGTCAAGTGGTTTATAATATGGTTATATAATTTCACATGGTATATGATATGCTCTTGGTCATTTAGAGACACGCGGTTTATTTTATGGTCATATGGTCATTTCCAGTTGCACAATTTATGATGTAGTCTTTTTGAGTCTCGCCACCTACGATATGTTCATTTTGGTAACACTGTTTATGATTTGATCAATTAGTGTCCCATGGTATATGATAGGACTTTTTTGAGTCATACGATTTGTAATATGGCCAATTTAAGCCAGATGGTTTGGCAAAGTGTAAAATGTGGACTGGATTGGACTCTTGGATTGGATTGGACTCTTGGACTGGATTGGACTCTTGGACTGGACTCATGGATTGGACTCTTGGACTGGATTGGACTCTTGGATTGGACTCATGGACTAGACTTAAAAAATGGACTTATGAATTTTTTCATAATTTTGAAATGAAAACTTATAATATCAAACACTACAAATCTTTAACATATATCTGAACTGATGATTCCCCTATAAAAACAGGAAAAAATACTGCTATGGTAATTCTTTTTGCTTGTTTTATCTGGAAAATATCACACGTCAAAGTTCGCATATTTTTCTCTTTAAAGCTGTAGTATTTGTTTTACAAGCTCTTAAATGCTTCAAATGAAATGATGACAGATTGTTGGTCTCATCTGCAGAAACTTTAGAATTACAGTATCTGATACTAAGTAAGATAAAAGTACTATGTTGATTTAAGAATAACATTAACTAGGATATATATAATGATGCAGTAACAATTTAAAGTGTATTGTGACAAAAAAAATATTTCAATTATTTAGTTACTTTAAACACAATTAAAATAAATGAAAAAAAAAAAAAAAAAAAAAAAAAAAAAATAAAAAAAAAACACACACACACACACACACACACACACACACACACACACACACACACACACCATTTAAAATCAAGTCAAATATATGATCGATGTACTATATAAAACAATACTTTTATAACTGTATAACAAATAGGCATTATAATATGAAATGAAGTAGTAATGATCATACATGCAAACAGTTATCATCATATTATTGTAATGGAGAGAAAAAGTCAAGAATTTAAACACAATTAATGACAGAAAACATATTATTTTGGGCCGGTATTTCTTATATATTTAATTCTTATAACCTAGACTGTTACTTCATAAACTAAGAGATCCACACAGAACTTAAAAAGATTTTTTTTTAATAATAAAATTTTTTCCTTAAGAGGAAAATTTGCATAGTTCAATGATAAATGTATTTATGAGTTTAATCAGTAAACATGTTTTTCCCGTTTAGGATGTAAAGTGTCACCTATTTGATTCATTGTATATACATTATCATGTAAAAAATTCAAAAAAATCTTATAGACCTAAAAGACAAAATTTGAATGTCAATTTTAATTACCAGATCAGATAAGTTTATTAGAAAAATACTTTTCTACAACTGTTGTTTACAGTTACTCCTGATATAAGCTGATATAATCTTCATAGTCTAAAGTGAAAAATGTCACAAAGTCACGGTCTATCATCACCTTCAACTTTTCAAACTACTTGTCAAATGTCACAAACTCTCTTCAGAAAATGAAACGAAAACATTAACTTGATAAGAGACAACTGATAACCACCCCTTTAGAAATTAAGTAACAAATACGTTATAATAAAGATAGAGTTAAAATTCTGCAGTAATATTATAAAAATTAATAACAAACCAATCACATCTGTATTTGTGATTTAAAATATATATTGGACAAAATATACAAATTAATATTGAGTTTAAAACATAAATAAGATGTCAATTCAAGAGACCAGTCCATGAGTCAAAAGTCCAAAAAACCAATCCAAGAGACTAGTCCATGAGTCCAGTCCAACGGTCCAATCCAAGAGTCCAGTCCAAGAATCCAATCCAATCCAAGAGTCCAGTCCAATACAAGAGTCCAACCCAATCCACATTTTACACCAAGAATCCAATCCAATCCAAGAGTCCAGTCCAATCCAAGAGTCCAATCCAGTCCACATTTTACACTTTGCCAGATGGTTTATGTTGTAGTCTTTTAGTGCCTAATGGTTTATGATAAATCCATGGTTGATGATATTATGATTATGAGTTGCATGGTTTATGATATGGTCATTTAATGACACATGATTTGTTATATTGTCGTGAAGATTTTCTGTTTGTGTTTTGCAATATATATCAGATGTACCATTGGTCTTTACTTGAAGATTTAACATTTGATCATTATCAACTATCAAAATTTCTTACCATTTGTATGTTTAGCAGATTTTCATCACGGTTGTAAATTTTATCGTTTTTATCTAGAAGAAAACTGTACCGCTCATTGTATGGTTTTCCTGGTGACGTAATAATGAAGGGATGTTGACAGCTTTTCAAAAAATGATTACATTGTATTTTATATGCAGGCAATTGCATTTATAGAGACTTGAATACTAAGCCATTATCTAATTATGTTTATCTTAATTAAAAACTAAATCATATTTTTGCAATTTGTTTTCTTCATGAATCCTGAAATAAATCAAGATGCTATGAAATGTAACTGGGTCAGGCATGTTCCAATGATTTGGTGCCTAGGATAGTGAATGAAACTGTTGTTGATTATATTTATTTATTGGCCGATTTATGTGTCACCCGATTTGCATTTCTAAATGCTGATAGAAAAAAATGAAACCATTATTAAGTCTCGGTCAGACCCTGACAGGGTTCGACCTCTTGGCGGAACGAGTTGAGTTGAGTAATGGTGTTTAACGTCCCAGTCAAGAATATTTTACTTAGATCGAGACGTCGTCAGCTAAAGGCGAAAGTGCAGAAATTTTGTCTGTGCGTTTCGCTGATGGCATTATACAGTCTTTATCGTGCCACGCCTGCCTCGTTTATTTTAAATTCCCATCCGAAAGAACCGTGACTTTCATTTCGTTATGCCGAGTTTTTGGCGAAAGAACAGACACTACCCACTTTCAAGTCTTGGATCAGACCCGGTCGGGGTTCGAACCCACGACCTCCCACTTACGGAGTGAGCACTCTACCAATTGAGCTACCGCAGTGCTCCTTGGCAGAACGAATAATCTACCGAATAGATGGTTTTATATGCATTTGGTATAGATTTAAGAGTTGTTAAGTCTACTGTTTCATACATAATAGCTTATAGGCAAAAGCAAGAGGTCCTATGGGCCTGGTATCCTCACCTGAAAAATAATTACGATTGTAATACTATTGTTCCAAAATAAATTACTCTATTGTGTTATGTAGGTTGCGTTAAACCTAATTTATAAGTTTATGAAATTGTGTAGAAAAATATCTTTCTTAAAAAAACACTTGTTCAGTAACAAAAACGTACTTTATAATATTTAAAAAATGTATTTCGACAAAAGGTGGTCACATTTATAAGTCATGAAATTGGAATAGATCTAAATCTGTATTGAAATTTATTTATAAATATCCTTCATAGTTACAAAAGCAAAGATATTTAAAAACTAACCTTGACCTTAAACCTCGATTCTATCACGAAGGGCATTACAAGAAAACATATAAATGATCCGGCTATGTCAAAAATCTTGCCTTATTTTTTTTTATTATAACCAAAACCATACACCTGTAGGTATATTAATACGGTATACATTTACCTCTATATGGTGACTATAGTCATTATTATATTGAAAGATAAGAAAATAAAAAAAGCACAAAACAAATGATTATAAAGTAGATGTAAAGAATATGAAACGTGGCGGTGGCGGATGGGCAAATATTATTTTATCTGAAGATCATGTCTGAATGGTTAAGCATTCAAGAGAAAGAGTCCAAGGTTACGTACGAAGTTCCTTCAAATTTTGAACGCTGAAAAGTTGTACAGTGAGCTTGAAGTTTCCAATACTATTTCAAGTTTTGTCTTGAATCCTTATAAGGAGGTCATTTACGAGAAAGTGATATTCATCTTCCACTTCATTGCACGTGCATTTGTAGAATTTAAAACTAGGCCTATTTTTTCTCACTTAATTTTTCAGCCTATTTTTATTAGCCATCATAGATATTTTTAAATGTCAGAACTTTTTATGAAGCCCCAAACCATCTAAATTTGTTAGACCTTCATTTACACTCGTTGGCCTGCACAAAACCTATATGAATCTATAGTATCTATGGAGTTGTTTTCATCGTATCTAAGATGTCTTAAGACGCTACAACGCCATTTTTACCACAGAGGTCAACCAAAACACATGACCTTCATTTCACTGCACTTCCTTTTCTTAACCGGTGACCTTTTCCCTAAATATAGCATAATGGGAAAACCAAACCCTTGCACAGATCTAATGCGCGCGCACCTTAGTATAGCGTCGCGTGTTCCGTTTTTGACATGCTTGTCAAAGCTGCTACAACATGGAGTCGGCCATAAAAGAATGTTTTATTGAACAAAGGTAGAATAATCAAACCATCCTTTCAATGAAAATGTTAATCCTGTTTCTGTACCTGTGACGATGGACCTGAAATACATGGCTCCAAACGGCTTTTTTATAATACTGATGTTGCCGTTTCCGAAACGGCAACATCAGTATTATAAAAAAGCCGTTTGGAGCCATGTATTTCAGGTCTACTGTGACGACTAAGCCTGTAAGCCATATGCTAGTGGTTTAGAGTTTCTTGTGCCACTTACACTGTTGCAAGCAATAATAATGCAAATAATTATGGCTTTCCGTATTTCTGTCTGTTGTTAATTTATTATTTTTGTCTATCTTTCCGCAATGTTTTAGCTTGCATTCATTTGCATTTTCATTCTGTTTGAAATGTTTTGGTTTTTTTGCTCAGTGTTTTTATAGTCATGTTTTGGGTTTATAAATGTAATGTTTTAAAAATAAGGTTAACGTGTGGTTTAATATACTGAAAATAGTTTGTATCAAATTAAGGCAACAATTCCAAAATCATGTTTGTTTCTTATTTAAAATAATGATACTGACACATGCTAAAACGTAATTGGTCTTATGTCCAGTGGCCTAAGGATGGTTTATACTGGAAAACCAATTTTACAAAATCTTGGTGTGAAAAAGGAGTACAATGCATCATTGTCTAAAGAAACACCAAAATAACAATAATTTTTGATTTATTTATGTAGAATGCATTAACATAAACTGTGGTCAACTTATTTGGAGCTTTTTGGGTAATGAGCTGGGGTGAAAATTTGTTTTAATGGTGAATCCACCTCGATTTGGGAACCTTGATGGGTAAGTGGTTGAATACCCACTTATGGGTCACAGTGCCTCCCACTCTCTAGGTTGGATTCCCACTTGGGCAGATTCTAATGTGAGAAAATTTGTCAGTTCCCTTGTAACTTTCTCTAGACACTCTAGTTTACTCCAGCATCCCAGACCTTACTACCTTGATGTAAGTGAATGAATCTTGACTTTTGCATAAAACTGCATTACTGCACTTCACTCCACTTGGATTTGTTACTTTATGACCCATTTTGTAGTGCTGATCTGGTAATAAAGATTCATCTAATTGAAGCTCCTTATCCCATTTCATACAGTAGTTATGTCTTTCCAAGCAGCTTTCAAGAATTAATTTGATATTTTTACTTTGCAGTATTTTTAGACTTTGCTAATATATAAAACATTGGGACTTTTGAGAGTTACACATGGTTATTATTAACAGAGATTACTTACTGACTAAATTTGATTCCCCAGAGCTCCATGTGATACCTCATTGTGTTTGTGCAAGACAATTATTTCTATTGGCAATGGAATCGCACAAAGTAACGTTTTCCTGTAATAATGTCGTTTTTCGGGAATAATTGATATAAACATTATCCATTCATTCTGCAAAAAGGTTAAGAGGTACAGATCACGTGGTACACTGGCGAGTTCCATGAGCATTAAACAACCTCAAAACACAAGAAAATGGTCTCGTCCTATTTAAAGAGCAAAAATAAAATCAAATCATGTCAATGGACCTTACAGTTAAAAAAAATGTCACCACAAAGAATCTTTTTGTTATTATTAATTTTTTGCAAAAGAAAAGATCGAAACTCATCTTAACATGATGACAGTCAAAGAAATGTATTTAAGTGTTGTACATGTAAATCAACAGTGTTGAAAATTTTTCTACATCACGATGATTGAGAATTAAACATGTTGACCTATTCAGATGCATTTAGAGCAAATCTGAAAATTTTGAACAACAATTCTCAGCATGTTCATTTATGCTTTTTACCCTAACAGCTTTTCATAAACCACAGATTGACAAGATTACTTCTAGACTAATTTCAAGAAAAATTTTAAGTACATGAATATGTTTCATAAAAGTAATACCTTATTCCAAATGTTAATTAGATTCAAATGACAGTTCCCTAAAAAAAAACGGATCAGCATGCAAAACCCTAGTCCCAAATTATTTTATGTTTTGGGTATAAAATCATTATTTAAGAATTGACTTCATGTTTAGTAACATACATGAGGGTATGAACGCTAGTGAAGCATGTGCAAATTGCATAATCTGCCTTAAAGTTTGCAGATTATGCCAAATTTGTGTGGGATTCACTAGCATTCATACCCTCATATATAATAACAAACACGAAGTCAATTCTTATATTTACAATTCTTGGCATATTCCCTGTGTAAAATAATAAAATAAACTATGTATAAAATCATGATGTATCAATTCTTACACCTTTGTATGATTGTATAGCTTTTTTTTTTTTTTGTTCTCATTTTACACGTATTTTATTGCAATAAATGCACAATTAAACATTGCTATTTATAATGCATAGGTACATTGCGTTATCGCGATATGTTTATATATAAACATTAATATGTGCTTTGACTTGTGTTTTTTATAAATAGATCAGGAAATCCCCAAACATCTGCTTACAAATTTTGTGTATTCTTATTTTATTAGTCATTATGTCACACAACTGCATTTTCTATACTGGACTTAATCAGTTATGAAGCTATGAACTAGTCTAACAATGGTTCACATAATACAAAATATTAGCTATTGTAAATATTATGAAATAAAGTATTCGAGGCCTAGTCTTGTGTTTGCATAACTTAGTAGAAAATCTCGTTATCAATGAACACTAGGTTATATATGAATATAATATATATGTATTTATTTTTTTTCAGGAGAGGAATTGTATAATAGAATGTTGATGATAAAATGTAGTTATGAAAAAACTGGAATCAAGTTCTATGAAGAGTAGTTATAAATATCATCAATGTACAACAAAAACAGAAAATTGAATACTAAATTAAGCAAGTCAACTTAAGCTTACAAATACAAAATATATACACACAGCTTGAATTCTTGGGAAGTTTTCATTTTCCCTTGCAATGAAAATCACTACCTCTTTCAGGTGAGTCCTTTTAAATTTATCTTAACCCTGTGACAATCAGATTTTTTTGTAAGATTGACCTGGAAAAAGAGTCCATACTTTTTATTGTGATTAACTCGTTGCATAGGTATTCATTTCAGGGTTCAGATAAAGTTTTTATAGCAGCTTGGTACTGTGCCAAGTAACTATATGTTAAGTACTTGACACCAGGTGTTTTTCACTTGACACTAAAGCTTTTTGGAAAGGCCTTGATATGAGCATATTGTAGTTATTGATAAAACAATCATTTTGGTATATAGACAAAAGTCATAGGTCCCAGATGTAGAAAGAATACAGAAATGGCTTCATATTTTTGTATTGTTTATATTTTATGTGTTATTCTTAGGATAAGTAGTATGAATTTGCAAATGCCCACACTGAGGAAAATTTTTATGGTCCCATTAAATAATGTAACTGACTATTGGCCTTTTGCAGGAGGTATGGGACATATCCTTAGGTGAGCGTTAAGGCCTATGGACTAGTTTCATTCACAAATCACATGCTTTGAAGATTTTTAAGGTGAAAAAGGAATTTTTTTTGAATTATCAGTGGACATCTGAGTAGCGATTATGCTTCATTGCGAAAAGCACATTCTGTCAACATGTGTACTGGCTTTTTTTTTACAACTGAATATTTCTGACTTCAATAATGTGGTCTTGTACATGTATTTTGAAGTTACAAACATTTAACAGACTATAATAAAACCACATATGATTTGAAAAAATAAACCTTTATAGACTAAGTACATTTTTAATTAAACATTATAATTTCATATTTGACATTTATGTTTTACAGATAATTTGCTCAACACTGCCTAGTAGGAAAAAGTTCTCAATCATCACAGCTGTTTTAACTTGGTCAGAACGAGTGACCAAGTGCTTTATCTGAGCCCTGTATTTCTGTAACATCACAAAGCTGGTGATATTTTGATAAAAATGGTACTAACTTTCCTGTACCTGATGGTAAAGGTGATGGTCTTTATCAGCTTTTTCAATTTAATGCTATCATGAGCTGTGAGTTTTATGAGAATTTTCATCCCGTTTTCATTAAGTTCTTTTGAATGCTCAAGGTCATGGTTGGTAAAGTTTGAAAAGTAACACTTTAGGATTATTTTCGAAGTCACATTTCAGTTGTAAAATTTTGCAGGTTTATGGATAGCTGGTAAAAATCTTGATGTAAGTAAAATAATTTTATTTTGTATGTAATAAACGCTATTTCTTTCTGACTGTTTACTTTCTTTACAGTACCAAGATTGATATGGAAGAAAGTGAAGAATGTGATGACAGTGATTCGTCCAGGTCTGGGTTTTTTAGATGTTTTTTTTATGATTACTGGAGAAGCGTGAAATTTATTAACAGATGAAACTAGTTTTGTTTTGCAAATCTTGATGTGAAGTGAAATATTGAAAATTTATAAACATTTCACATACAATAAAACAAAAACTAAATGACATTATAAATAAAAGATAGTGTGTTGAAAGAGAAAGAAAAGAGAAACATTGGAAGTTATACAAATATCGTTCAAAGAAATTATACATAGGATGGATAGGGAACGCAGAAGTGTTTTTGCTAGGTTTAAACACCGATTAATAAAGCAATTCAGTTTTTTTGGTGGTAGAGGCAGCAGGCAATGCAATAATGCCAGAAGTTCCAGGGAAGATAATTTAAAAAATGGTAAATGCACCAGTAACAAAGGTAACAAATTTGATAAAGATGATGTCTGTCAGGTAAAATTAGGTCATTCTGAAAACGATAATGACAATACCAACGTGATTATATTATTATCTGAAGATAATACATATATTATTTCTTCTGCATTGTGTGTCAGTGGAATGTCATTTGATGAACAAGACAATAGAAAAGAAAACAAAAGGAAATATACAGAAGATTGTAAATTCTCTGTTATTGAACAGAAACAGATTATAGAATGTTTCTATATTCATGCTAGTGAAATTGGAAGAAGTGACTCGGAATTGGAGGGGATAAACATGTACCAAAAACGGTTACCTGAATCAGGAACACCTCCAGCTGTTATGGGTTGTAGGAAAAAAAGTATAGTTAGTTTATGTTTGGATGAATTACAAGACGATAGTGACTCTGAAGAGTCAGATCCTAAAAGTACCTCACTAGATACAGGTTATTATTCAGAGAGATCATTCAATGTTTTAAATACGAAAGAGTATCAGTCTGAGGACACACAGAAATGTCAATCTGAAAATCTCAGCAATTCTACACCAAAATCAATAGAAACAGATTGTAATGAAACTTCTAAATCTTTATCGGTGTGCAGTTTGTCTGATTCTATGGAGACCGAAACAGATTGTTATGAAACGTCTGGATCTTTGTCAGAGTTGAGTTTGTCTGGTTCTACAGTGACCAATGACCCACTGATTTTGAACTCTGGACATTCAGGAGATCATTCATTAAATCCTTTTTATGATGTTCATAGTATGAGTGATATCAATGAACAGTCCGAAAAACTTCGCATCAGATCACAATATGACATTCCTGAGGGAATAGTTTCAGACTATCTTGAAGTTTACACTGATCCACATTTTGATGAAGTTCAACATTTTGTTGAGAAATTTAAAAATAAAAGTTTCAATAAAGAACTTACAAGAGAAAGTTCAAGAGAAATATGTCTGCCTTATCAAGCTGATTTAAAATGTCAAAGATTGTCTGGTCTCGTGAAAAATAACTCACGTAGTCATGTTAAACAACATCATATCCAAGTTGATTCCTTACTTAATGATGTCGAATTGATCTGTTGTATCAAAAGTAGTTTACTATTCTGTCTTCAATTAAAAGCTGCGGCCTCAATATTGAAAAAACACCAATTACGAAAAAGTGTAGCCATTGACAGTTCAGCGTTACCCACAAAGTCACTCACTAGCAAGGATAATTTGAAATCATGTTGGACAACATCATCTGTGAATCATATGGAAGAGTTGTTTTTAGATAGTCAGAAAAGTGCTACAATACTATATCTTAAATACAGGTTGATCATTGAAAATATTTTGATGTTATTAAGCCAGAGAGTTTGTTTAAACCAGATTGAACCCGAAGACAAAGAAATAATAAGTATCACATATGAAATTAATTCCAGTGCAGAGATAGTTTCAAATTTGTTTGAAAAAAGTACTTTATTTGTTCATCTTTCTAATCCTAGTATTAGGAATATAATATCAGCTAAGTTTGTCTTGAAAGGCAGTAGACAATTTCAAACAAGCACAGCTTGTTCACACAACATTTCAATACATGTTTTCAATGGAAAATTTATGATCAGAATATCAAGTGATGAAAAGAAGTTTGAAAGAGATTCAGATAAGGCAATTGCTGTGTCAGTTATACTAGCATCAGAATTATCGGTTTCAGATGCACCAGAGTTCTTGGAAACTTTGCATTTAATATTAATGCCTGCAATAGTCTGTACACCTAGTACTGACCATTCTTCATCAGATAGCCAATTTTCAGCAAACTTGTCAGTTTTAAGACATGAAGAAACATGGTTATCAAAAATTCAGATTTTGAAGACTCTGAAAGCAAAACAAGATTTGTATTGCCACAAATCACAACCATGTATGGTTACTGTATTGCTGACAGATCACATTTCTAACCTTACAGAAAGAATTAACCTCTTACAAGAAAGGAACATTGCATCTGTAATCATCCAAAAAGATCAAGAGACTTTATTTAGCAAAGAAAAGCATCACATAGCTCCATGGATACCAGTTGTATTTTTTGCTGATAGTAACACCCCGCCTAAACAAAATTTAAACGTTGTTCACTTGGAGACAGACAACACTGAACTGATTTCAACTTATTGTCATGGCATTAACAGAACAATTGGAATGGAAAATAATTGTAGTTATGGAGGAAATATCATTGAATGCAGAAAAGTTGAAGACATTAACAAAACATTGTTGCCCTTTTGGGGGTGTGAAACTGATAAGATAATGATTAACCTCAGAGCTGATTTTGAAATTGAAAAGATGTTACAATTCTCATTTTACGTTCATCAAGAATGCGACATTATGAGACAGTTACTTAACGACCATAGTCTTGTTTTAAATGAGAAAAGAGATGCTGAACTTGCAATTGGTAAAAAGTCGTTTCCTTTTGTAAGTTTTTATGATCAAGCTTGTGAAAAATGTCATCTGTTGACTGATCATTTGATTGATGAAAAATTGGATACTTTATTTGTCAAAAATATTGCAAACGTATTTTTATTAATGACTCATTATCATTATCGTGATAATGGCAATAGAATGAATCAGGAATTAATTGTGCAAAATGGTCATTTGATAGGTGACCAAAATATAATGAACAGTATTGGAAGGACCATTATATACCAAAATATAATGGACTTAATATATAGGATACAAAAAGATTGTGATATAGAAACAGTACATAATGGATTTTTGGATTGGGTATTAAATACTGAATGTGCCAAACATGAAAGTGACTTTTTTCAGTTAGATTATTTTAAAAAGAAGGACTTGAATTACATTAGTTTTCATGGACATTTAAAAAGATTGGCACAAAGAAGAATTGATTATTATCTGAATGCTACAGATGATTTGTTAATAGATCATCTTGTTTTCCATACTACATGTAGTCTTCGTTACTCTGACAAACTGTTGCTCAGTTTGTATGGTGCAAACAGACATATCTTGTTTGGTCAATCTAAAAATGACAAATCTGCTATATTGGTAAAAAATTTACCAAATGAAAAAAAGTTTTCAAATGGAATATTGACAAAATTACATGTACTTCGTGAAAATGAAGAAGATCTTTCTAAAAGCCTTCTTTTATCATTATGCGTCCTGTCATTACTTACTCAGTGTCATCCATTTATGTCATTGCTTAAAAATGAGATAGTGACAAAATTACTTCATGAAATTGAAGAAGATCATTGTGTTGACAAACATTCATCATTAGCCTTCTTATCATCACACATTGAGCATTATTCATTTATGTCATCACTTAAAAATGAGATGGTGGCAAGATTACTTTATGAAATTGAAGAAGATCATTATGTTGGCTTACATTCATCATTAGCCTTCTTATCATTACACCCTGAGCGTTATTCATCTATGTCATGTCCTGTATTTTCAACAATTACATCATCACATATGAGTCATCATCCATTTGTGACGATTTTTAAACCTTCAAATCTTGATGATAGTTTTACCAATAAGGTACTCTCAATTAATGCTACAAAAAACCTTTTCACCAAAAGTGTTCAAACTGACAATGGAATAGTTATCAAAACAGACACTGAAAGAAGTAAAGTAAATTCTGTCAGTGTTATGACAAATTCTCGAGGAAAAAAGACGTCAAATTGTTCATTGACTTCTGGCACCACCTTGACTTACAATTTGTGTGGTCAGTTACACTCATTTGGAGGTGAAATTCAATTTATCATAGACAGAATCATCGGTAAACAAGATTTTATTGGCAGCAGAATTGTTCATGGTTATACTGAAAATAATGATAGAGATTTTATAAGCATTGGATTCGTCAAGGATTCACACAATAAAAATGAATTAGATTCGAATTGCAGTGAATTTGAACAACATTTAAATCACACTTGTGATAGAAGAACAGATTCCACTTACAGTGAAACAATTTATCCTTCAACTAAGAATAATACATGTAATAGTGAAACAGATTTCATTTGCACTGGAATTTCTCAAAACACAGTTCACATTTACAACAATGAAACAAATGTCAAGGGCAGTGCAATCATCAATGGTTCAAAAAGCAGTGGTGGAGCAGAAAAAGATATTGATGACAGAATCCGAAGTGAAAACTCTGTTCCAACTAGATCAGCTTGCAGAAAAGGCAAAAAGAACCTTAAGAAACTTTTATGGAAATTTTACAAGAAGAACGAGCAAAATAAGAGTTTTGTTGGCAAACAAAAACCTGTTATTAGAAAACACCAGAAACATCCACCAACAATTGAGTTGCTTTTGAAAAGTTTTTTCAAGGAACTTGAAAATGACCCAAGTTTGAAGACTTTTGATAAATTCAGAAAAGATTTGATCTTCAAGATATTTAATCAGAAGTTTGGAAAGAATTGTTATTTGTATCCAGTAGATCAAAAACCTTTGGCTGTAGAATCTACTCAAGACCTTGAAAATGCAAGAGCTGAAAATGAAACTGCAGCACCAGAGGATATTGAAAGATCTGAAGAAAGTTCCAATGAAGGACTTGATGCATATTTTCAAGAAATGCAACTAGAGACTCCACCATCACTGGAGGAGACTATGAGGTTTGAACTTATGCGTTTAAAGAGTTTCTGGTCATTTCCGAGAAATATTGATGTTTCTCCAATAATGCTAGCAAAATGGGGCTTCTATTACACTGGAAACTCTGCAGAAACTCGATGTTTTTGTTGTGCTGCATCATACAGAAATTGGGAGGATAATGACAATCCACAACAAGTTCATCAAAGAATATCGCCCTATTGTCCTTTCATAGCAGGAACCGATGTCCGAAATGTTTCCATCTACAGATCTGATGACAGACCATCTACTACTCAAGTATCCTCGGAGTCTAGTAGTAGTAGACTTGTGACTCCTTCAGCAGAAACACAGTCTAGAGAACAAGGTAGAAATAATTGTTCTTTTTAGCAATTCAACCTCACAATTCAGTGAAACTTTGATTCTGAAAAATTTGATTATCTTAATTCATGTGTAAAACTCTATAATTTCCACTCACTCATTGATACACTAGATTCTATGATTTTTTTGTTCTTTTTTTTTTTTTAAAGTTTTGCAAATGTGTATTCTTAGAGGGCTGAAGGTTTATTTATTTTAATTAATTTTTTTTAAAATTACCTGGGTGTAAAACACAGGCACAAAACAAAGCTGACCTAATGAGGGTGTTCAAGAAAAGAAATATATTAAAAAAAAAAAAAAAAAAAAAAAAAAAAGCAACAATGCTTCTGACCAAATAATGACTGCTTTTTCTATGGCATGGAAACAATCAATGGATTTTGTTCGTGAATAAGTGATATGGAAACCACAGAACTATGTACATATTTTCAAGTAATGTAACAAGCAGAATTTGTTCTTAAAGAAAACCTCTCCTGTTGTTACCGACCAATCCATTCACTCTTGGATAATATAAATACATTTTGAAACAAATAAATTACATCAAGTACTTTATATAAACTGAATTAAAACTAGAAAAAAATGTAGTTTTTAAACTTTTTTTGGCAAGAATGTGTTTTATTGTGATGTCAGGGCCATTTTTCAGTATGTTGATTTTTCTTTTAAAGGATCAAGACAAAATACCAATAGATCAACAGGACAACGTGGAGATTTTGACTTATCAGATTTTTCTTATCGAGCCCCAGAAACAGTAGCCACAACACCACCTGCTGCTGCAAGTACCAGCACAGGTAAATCAGTTTGATATTTGTATGCCTCTGGCTCCTGTGTGATTTTTATTCAGAAGCTACATTAATTTACCCCCATCTGTCTGCCTGTTGTTCCATTCATCTGTCCATCTGTCTTTTAACATAAGGATACATAACTTGCTTGACTATTTTCTTCAGTTTTTTAAGCTCAAAATTTATACATGTATTTGTTAGGATATTTGATAACATAAAGGTGACCAGGTCCAACAAATATTGATTTTTTAAAAAAAATACTCTTTAGATAAGAAATGTGGACTTGGTCACCTTGCATGTCAGATAGAGGCACATGGCTTATATAGCTATCTCTTTCAGTTTCAGACCTTTGTATGATGTTTGAACATATTTTGAATATTGTAACAGAGCCAAAGTGTTTGATTTTTTTTTGTAATTTTCTTAACATTTAATAGTAAATCTGTCTTGGCCATTTAAATTTGCTGGCCAGATTGGGTTACATAGCTTGTCAGGAAATTTTTATTCTACCACATGTTTTATGTTGAAACTTATGTACATTTTGTAATTTTTCTTTCGTTTGAATCAGTTTGTTTTTAACATGTAATGAAGAAGCATTATTTGATATATGGGCATGATGACCAGAAATTGGTGAAATTTGGTGAATTTAAGGATTTCAAAAGGGGCATTTTTCACATTTTACAGACTATATCTGCTGTAATCCCCAGTAGACCAAAATTGAAAAAGTTTTTTTTTGTCATAAACTGAACTAAGAAATCTATCATGTTTTATTTTTCTGCCATTGCTAGTGAGTGTGTACAAGCACATAATGAATTGATGTTTAAGTGTATTTGAAATAAAGGTTAATGCTTAAAGGGAAGAAGTACATGTACAAAGGTAAGTATAATGATTTCTTTGGATTAATATATATTTGTCCAGCACAAGTGTAGCTAAGTTTCTAGTATCAACAATATCAAGTATGATCATTTTATTTGATGTAGGTGTACCTCAGGCTGTATCAGCTGTTAGCAATCAACAAACAACTTCAGTTAGTACCACAACAAGTACATTAACTGGAGCCACTGCCAGCAGCAGTACAGCTCCACCAGCTAGTTCTACATCTACAGCAAATAGCAACACAGCTAGTGTGACTTCCAGTATAACAGCTAAACCAAGTGATGCAGTTTCCATAGCAACCACTAGTACTACATCTGCTTCTGCAAGTGCAGCAAGTAACATAAATTCAGGACATAGTGGAAACACAGTTGCCACGACAACTGGTGACTTAACAAGTGTACCAGGTCAAGCCAGAAGTTCCTCGACTAGCAGAGCAAATACTGCCAGTTCACAGTCAGGAGCATCACCTGCCACACAGCAGAGATATGATCCATTGGGTATTAACTTTGATAGACCACGTTATCCCTCCTATGCTGTCCTATCAAACAGAACTGCATCTTTTGCTGCATGGCCGCAATATCTCAGAGCAGGAAGGGAGATGGCATTGGCTGGGTTTTTCTATGCAGGTAATACAACTATAATTGTTATCAGTATTTTAAACTTGTAAAATTTTAGGTCTTACAAACTCACTTTTATAAATATTTCCTATAGAGATAATTAGAAAAATGTAGTAACCAGTGCTACCCCAAATGATAGCACCACAACCCATACATTAACTAGAGCAACTCAGTTTTCAAGCTTTACAAGCATATTTTTAAAAACATTTCCTATAGGAGTACATGTGTTTAGGAAAATTCAATAACCTGTCGTACCAAAAATGATAGTTTCTACTCAAAAGTAATCAGTTAAAATGAAAGTAACCAGTCCTACCTAAAAAACCCATTCCTACTCAAAGATTACAATTCCTACTCAAAACTAATTAATCTTATCGAAAAAAAAAAACAAAACTTATTCTAAAAAAAAGTAACTAATCCTTGCAAAAAGTAACCAAAATTATCTAGTTTCTTGTTAAATTAACAACCATTTGGATCTACAAAGTGAAAATAACAGTTTTTACCAAAAACAATAATTCCTACCCAAAACTAATTAATCTTATCAAAAAATTACTTGTTCTGCTAAAAAGTAACCAATCCTGGCAAAAAGTAACCAAGATTAGCTAGTTTCTTGTTAAATTAACATACATTTGGATCTACAAAGTAAAAATAACAATTTTACCAAAAATAATAATTCCTACCCAAATCCTTTCCTACACAATATCCTTTGCATATAATGAAGCAATGCCTTTTAGTTGTTTTTCTTTGTCCATTTAGATAAAACTTGTATCGATGTAAGTTTATTGAAAACCTGCAGTTTTTCTTCAAAATAAACCCCAAAAAATAAAAAGAAAAAATGATGCAGATATTTTAATAGGAGTAAACATGGTTAGGCTGGTGTATAATTTTTATTTTATTGTGTTGTTGACCTAGTATTAGAAGGTGTGCTATAAATGACTCTAGAAAGCTATCTTTTTAAACTGTATTGCTGTTTTGTATTAGTTTGTAACTTTGTAACTCATTAAGATGTGCAACATGAACAAATTGCACATCCTTGCAAAACTGACACTGAACTATTTATGACCACACAAACACAAATACACATGAATAAACTTTCAGAGGATTTTATGTTCAACCTCTAATTAATGGATTAATAAATGTCAAGTGTTAGTTTAATTAAATTGTTTTGAAATTGGTAAGAATGACAACTGTTCTGACTTTTATTTAAAGCATCTTTATTTCTGATTTACGAGTTTTCCATAGAACACATGGATTGATAAAATTATTTTTTATTAGTTTTGATCATTATGTTTTGAGTTTTACCATTTTTTCAATGGATTTTATGGCCATTTTCACCCGAAAATGTTCCTGAGCATTGAAGTAGTGACCGTTGTACACAGGTAATTTTTCCAATTGGGCGGCTGTTAGGGTGACTGCTGACCACGACTGGTGACAGCCCTACAGAGGTTCATGGTATAGTAAAAACATTAAGAACATTAAGGACTGTTTCAGACTGACCGTTACTGACAGTTGACTGCTCCACACAGGTTACCACTACCTCAGGGTTTACTATACAAATTTTTTAAAAACACACACACACACACACACACACACACACACACACACACACACGTTTTTAAATTGGTCAATCTGTCATGCAAGGGGAGATAATTTGCCAAATATTGCAAACCTGTCCATAGTGGTCACCTGTCTATAGTGGCCACTTTGGCCTGGTCGGGCAGCTGACCACTATAGACAGGTTTGACTGTATTTGCTTTCAGGATTTCTTAAAATGCTTTATTCTTTTATAGGTTACGGCGATTATGTTCGCTGTTTTTTCTGTGGAGGTGGTCTGCGAAATTGGGATGCTCAAGATGACCCTTGGCATGAACATGCAAAATGGTTTCCAAGATGTGCCTTTGTACGAATGAATAAAGGTGAAAAATATGTGAATACCATTCAAAATGAGCTTGAAGAAATGGTAAGTTTATTGATATTAACACTTGCTTCATCAGGGCAGGAATTTGACCTTGAATGTTACATACAGTAGAACTTTGATGACTCGAAGTCCAAGGGACTTCGGTCAAATATTTAAGCCATCGGAGGTTCAAGCGATCAAACTTTGAGATACGATCGGCTGTTCTGGTTCTTATGAAAATCAACGGACAATGAATCTTTTAATTTGTAACACATATAAATGTATTTAAAGGTCAAATAATAAAATGCCCAAATTAAAATTGCAATATTCAACTTGAAATATAAAAAAAATCATAGATAATGAAAAGGTAGAAACGTGCCAGTTAAAAATACAAATTTCATTATTCATCATGATACCTCGATAATGTTTTCAAACTTAAATGTTGACCCCTGATCTGACGTATGATGTTTTTAAGGCTACAGGGATAATATGACACTTTATTTAATTTTCAATTAATGATACAAAATAAACTTAATTTATTCTAATAAAAATACAAAACATAGTTATTACCGGTCATTTTAATCACAGAAAATAACGATAATACACACTACTCTACATACTTCAGTGACATGTAAATTACAGAATTCTATGTACAATCATCAAGTGTGGGTGTCTAAGGTGTTTTACCGACCAAACACTTCCGCTTGTCGTTATCGGATTAAGAAATTAAAGAACTCTGTATATTGAGTACTGTCTCATTAGGCTAATTAATAATAATCTTGAGTAGCCCTCACTCTTTACACTAATTGTTTCGTTCCACTCTATTACTTTTGATGAAATCTGTAATATGGCTTCAGCTTGTGTTATGTTTACAATGACCTGGATCACATGTCATTCTCATAAAAATGTATTCAAGCAAAAGAAGTTGAATTTTAACTAACTTTTCACATTTTAAAAGTATTTATTGTTCGAGCAAGCAGGGGTTTTCGAGTTAACAAAGTTCGAACTGTCGAGGTTTATTTACATAGGATATTATAGAAAATTGGTCGGGACCGACAGAAGACTTCGAGTTATCCGGGGTATTGGAGGTAACGATGTTCGAGAGATCGAAATTTTACTGTATTTTTATTACAGCTCTACCATAAGCAGAAACTTGACCTTAAATATGACACATCTTTATCAAACTTCAATACTATCAGGGCAGGAACTTTACCCTGAATGTGACCTTTCTTTATTAAATCTCCTCTCATCAGCAGGAACTAGACATTGAAAGTGACATATATCATTTAATATGCTTCTCTATGGTGACATTTTAGATCTCTCTTTTTAAATAGTATTTGTGTTTAAATAGGCCATCACAAAATCTATTTTGTTTAATGTTTTCGATAAGTCAGTTTCCACAATTATTCTCTAAACCTCTTTATTACACAAAACTTTATAATACTTTATTGTGGCATTAAATTGAGATTTGACTATCAATTCCACCCATTGCCAAAATTGTAAGATTGAAAAATGTGGGGTATTTTACATACATATACATTGTTCAGACCTTCTCCATGACCCCATGGGACAGATCCTAGTGTAAGAAAGTTTTTTAATTTTTTTATCGAAGGTTGTTGGTTTTCTGGAGGCAAAAACAATATAGATATTTTATGTCATAAGTATTGTATAATTTGCTAATATTTTCTGAGGTCAGAGGAAATTTAATGTCATTTTAACTTCATATCATACACAAACATTTTCTTTTGTTGGAGAATATTTCAGTGGCTTCTTTAGCTTCATATCACACATTAAGTTTTACTTATATTGAGCCTGACAGTATTTGGATGTTTGAGGAAACCAGGGTGCTCAGGAAAAAAACCATTGATCTTTGGTAAGGGAACTGATAAGTCTTTTCACACTAAGATCTGCCTAAGAGTGTTTTTTTAACCTAGTTGGTTGATGGCCACCAAAACTACATTGTTTTAACGAGAAACTTAATTCAAAATTATGTTTGACTTTATTATAGGAAAGAGAGAGGGCTCAGGGAAATACAACAGTACATCAAGTAGATGAGACAACACAAGGTAAATAATTAAGTATAAATCTTCTAAAAAAAATGGTGGATGGACCAGATTAATAACTGAGAATGTACAAACCTGGTTTGATTGGAGATGTTTATCTAATTAACCATTTTGAAATCTTCAGTAAACCTACTTCATTTTTGTGATGTTAACAATTTACAAGCACATAGAAAGCACTTAAATAAGTTTTAAAATACTAATTGTTTAAAAGACATTAACAGGTAATGATCTTGATTAACCTGATGCCATAAAATAGTTTTAGGTTTAAGAAGGCACTGCAAAATAACTGTGCCTGTATGAAGTGCCCGTAAATAACTGTCCCGTCTTGATAGTAATTATTAATGAACTTAAAATAAACACTCGTATTTGTATTATAATAATGTCTTCTTGTATTGGATGACATAAATAAATGCATTTTATTCAAGAAATAACATTCAATTTGAATCATTCAAATGATGATATGAAGGGCAGTCAGAAGTAGCAAATGCAGTTTAATTTGTTATTCCTGACTCTCTTTTAATGGTATACACTTAAATAGAACATGTGGAATATTATTTCTTATATTTGCAATAATTAACAATGTTGTTGAATGTCACAGGAAATTAAAAAACACTTCAATAAATTTCTGTATCCAAGATTCTGACAAAAAAAATGAAATTGAAGAAATGGTCTTTTACCAAAATAGGACTAGCGGTATCAAATTAGTTTAGGTTGATGGCCAATCAAACAAAGCATGACATATAGGAAACTATTCATTGATGTCATGTGATCAGAGGTCATGACCCACTGTATGTAACCCACACTGTATTCAAATGTGATTGGATGAAAGAGAAATCAAATAGGTTTATTCAACAAAGGTCTACTGCGATTGAAAAAATTAGCTTATGATTTATAGTACTGTACTTGTGGTAATTTAATATAGAGATGCTGCAGCTTATTTCATTGACTAGCACCAACAATCGAACATCCGGAAAAGTCAGAGATTTGTTATACAATCAGAAAGTAAAATCAAGGTTATCACTTGATTTCTCAAAAAAATATTCAATCCAAGTTCACTTGTACAAATTAATCACAGCTTGTGCTATACACCTGGCCAAGCCAAATTGGTTGATTGCAATGTTAAATCAGCAATTTTTCAGTAATTCACAACAGGAGCTTTTTTAAAGACCAGTCTGTGAACAAGTTTGTGTATGTGTGAGGTACATGATTGTGTATTATGGTTTGCCTTGCACTAGCATGTATTCATGGCTACTTTAAAATGCCAACTCAAAGAGTTTGTATGTTGCAGACAAGTATTATACTTCCTCAATCACATTACCCTTACATTGTGTGTACAAGTCAACTTTGTCCTCTCAAGTGCCAAGTGAGGAAGCAGTATTTCAAATTTGAAGTTTTGTGTATTTTTCAAACACATAGCCCCATTTATCATGGCAGATGCTTTAAGCCCCATTTATCATGGCAGATGCTTTAAGCCCAATTTACCATGGCAGATGCTTTAAGCCCAATTTACCATGGCAGATGCTTTAAGCCCCATTTATCATGGCAGATGCTTTAAACCCAATTTACCATGGCAGATGCTTTAAGCCCCATTTATCATGGCAGATGCTTTAAGCCCCATTTATCATGGCAGATGCTTTAAGCCCCATTTATCATGGCAGATGCTTTAAGCCCCATTTATCATGGCAGATGCTTTACCATTGAGCCATCAGTGTGATTCCAGTCTATAGTGTTATTGTATGACTGAGTGAACATAAGTATACAATTCTTAGAAGATATTGATGCACAAAAATTATTTCTTTATAGAGTAAATTTTTATGGGTAGCTGTATGTTCTTTTGATAAATTTTGTGTTATGATTTTATACTTACAATAAAATTTTGTTAATGAATTTTGATTTGATGTAATGTTTTCTTCTTTATTTCAAGGTGCTACAGCTGGTCCTTCTCATAATGAGGTAGAATCTTCTGCAGTGAGAGCTGTCAGGGAAATGGGAGCTGTGGAAGATGTTATACAAAAGGCTTTGGAAATATTTCACAATAGGCAAGCCTCAGGTAAAGTAAAAAAAATTAATAGAGTGAAGTGGTGCAGTGATATTGTTATTATGTCTGGGTATCAGCAGACATCTTGTTGTTAATCATAATCTTTATTTTTATTACTATTATTATTATTCTCCATTGTTTTTGCTATATTTTTTTCAGAGGCATCTCCTCCTTTGTTTCTTATCTGATCAGGTTAAAATTTTGTCAGCTGGTAGGGATTGACCATGGGTTGGTCTCATCCTCACCGTTTTTTGGAGTTCAAAAGGACTCTGGAGAAATCTACATAAAAGCAATAAATTCAAGAGAGTTCTTTCTTTCTTGGAATTTCCTCTGCTATCTGGAGCATCATTTAGAGAGCTGATACGCAAACATATCTTTGCTCACGAGTATGCATTCTAGTTTTGATATATATTTGTACTACATTCTGTCTTTAAGAGTGGGAAAATTGAAATTTTGGGCCCCAGTTTTACAATCATTCACTCAATTAAGTGTACACTCAACTCTAATTAGAGAATATTTCAGTGTCAATTTGAAAACACACTGTTTAAAATTGAATATCTAATGTTATGTATTTAAATTGTTTAGAGCAGGTTTTTTGAACAAATAAAAGATTGTTTCATAAAACTTAAAATTTTTGAAATATTGATGAGAGAAAAAAATGGTAATATTTGAGTTGAGTGTACAGTCAAGCGATTGAGTGAATGATTATGAAACTTTGGCCAGAAATATAACAAGACTGAGTAATTAGAGAAAATGCATTTTTAACATGATTGCTAGATCCATAAGGGTATCACTGGCCACTGGCCCCCATTTATGCTACAATGGTTTTACATCTGTTCTGTACACTTTGAGTACAAAAGATTTGTGGCTTCTTTCGATATCTTTGTTTTTGGCTGATAAGAATTTGCAACAAAATGAAAAATGTGACTAAACGTTTCAAACAGTAACATGCTTTTGTTGTCTCTTTACATGGTCCAAAGATTGGGCCAGGGGGCCTCAGTACCAGAGTCTAAAGGGTGGGCTTATGGATCACAGTGCCCCATGCTGCCAAGGTTTAAAACTAACACAGACTAGATCATTGTGTAGAATGTTTTCAGTTTGCAGCAGATAATTAGTTATCTCAGGCACTTCAGATTCCTCCACCATCCCAGAACTAAACTCCTAAATACAGGTATAAATAAATCTTGGCTGGGATGTAAAACACTATTTCCCTGTTCCACTCCATTCCATATTTTTGATGCCTCTGTCATGATATTGTAAATAAACTATACATGAATATTTTAAAAATAACTAAAGTTCGGACAGGTTGATTTTTTTCTCTAGTTCAGTTTTCAAAGGGTAAAGTGTAGTTAGACACAGAAAATTTTTCTTACTTAATTTGAAACATAAAGAACTCATGTTTTAAACAATATATTTTTTAAAAGGTGAGAACTTGGAAGAGCTGGATGCCACTGTATTGATGCACATTATCTTGGATGAAATAGAAAGCTCTCCAACCACTGAACAACCACCATCTGCCTCTGGTAGAGGTCCTCTTCTAGCTGAAAGTAGGTCAAAAATCAAAGAGTTCGGGAGTTCAGACTCAGCAATATCCAGTAACGAGGATGAGGCAAGTGCTTCAGGAGGAATTGGAGCAAAAAGCGATTCAAAATCATCTAGAAAAAGAAAATCTAAACGGAAAAAAAGTTAGTTTGCATTTCTTTTTTAATTCAATGCTGTAGTTTTTTTTTTTTTGGTATTGTCACCCTTTCTTAGTCTCTGTTGCCTAATTGTTAATTGCATACTTAATTTCTAAGGGTTTGGGTTAAATGGGTCACATTTTGGCTATATAGTTTGTCCTTGAACAAGACATATAATTTCATGTCATTACAGTCGACTTGAATGAATAAATAGATTGAGGCTAAAATGTTTAAGGCAAATCTTGCATAGTACTTGTGGCTTATTTACGAAGGATTCTTGTACTTTCAGTCACTTGTGGCTATTGGAAACTGGGAAAATCACAGGTTAAGAGGTCTAATCTCACTCTCTCTAAGAATAGAATTCCACAGGCATGAGATACGAATCCAGGCCTTAGATAGAATTTTTAATGCCACTCGGCACAGTGCCTAGTTAAAGAAAAAAAACCCTCGTCACTTGGAAATTGAACTCGGGACAGTCACTACATTAAAATTGAGACTTTGTTCTCTTAAGTACCAGTTAAATAATGTTTTCTGACTTTCTTCTTAGGCTTTTCAAGAAAATCGGATTTTCCACTTTCAGTAACCAGTAACTTTCGTTTTGAAGTGGTAGGTTTAGAAATACTTCCACCTGCAACTAGTTTGTTGTCAGGTTCTGGTACTCTAATCAGTGTCTTCGAAAACTTCTTTATCAGCTGTTTTATCCTTGTTTGTCTTTAGAAAGTCATACAAAACACTTTGTTTACTTTTAATTGACGTACTTAATGGACCGACAAGTATATAAACACTCAGATCATTGGTTGGATTTTACGTTGCACTAAGTAAATTCCAAATGCGAAACAATAGGTTTGCACATGTGATGCAAACATTTAAATGATTTTGTTGATGGACGCTTGTAACAGAACAGCCCATGTCTGAGAAAGGGGCTCGTTAAAATTGACCTCCTTACACAAGATTTTGCAGACAAACACTATATTATCTGTTGTTTATTAATTGCAACGAGCCCCTTGATGTATATGTCTGATAAATTTAACTCGGCTCTGTTATGAGTGGTAGTAACAATATCACTCATCCAAGTACACATTTCACTCATCAGGACGAGTGGACGAGTGAATATTCAAAGCCCTGGAATCTTAAACTTTTATGTTAGTGGAAACTAGCAAGCCTAATAGGTCTACTTTCAGTTTTGTATGTTATTGAAAAGTGGTATATAATGCAGACCCAAGAGGTATACTCTGATTCTATTATGGTATTTTAGGCTTGAATAATCACAAGCCTGAGAAGTCTTCTTTCAGTCTGTTATGCTTTTTGGAACTGGGATAATCACAGACTTGAGAAGTCTACTTTCAGTCTGTTATGCTTTTAGGAACTGGGATAATCACAGGCCTGAGAAGTCTACTTTCAATCTGTTATGCTTTTTGGAACTGGGATAATCACAGGCCTGAGAAGTCTACTTTCAGTCTGTAATGCTTTTAGGAACTGGGATAATCACAGGCCTGAGAAGTCTACTTTCAGTCTGTTATGCTTTTAGGAACTGGAATAATCACAGGCCTGAGAAGTCTACTTTCAGTCTGTTATGCTTTTAGGAACTGGGATAATCACAGGCCTGAGAAGTCTTCTTTCAGTCTGTTATGCTTTTAGGAACTGGGATAATCACAGACTTTAGAAGTCTACTTTCAGTCTGTTATGCTTTTAGGAACTGGAATAATCACAGGCCTGAGAAGTCTTCTTTCAGTCTGTTATGCTTTTAGGAACTGGGATAATCACAGGCCTGAGAAGTCTTCTTTCAGTCTGTTATGCTTTTAGGAACTGGGATAATCACAAGCCTGAGAAGTCTTCTTTCAGTCTGTTATGCTTTTAGGAACTTGGGATAATCACAAGCCTGAGAAGTCTACTTTCAGTCTGTTATGCTTTTAGGAACTGGGATAATCACAGGCCTGAGAAGTCTACTTTCAGTCTGTTATGCTTTTAGGAACTGGGATAATCACAGGCCTGAGAAGTCTACTTTCATTCTGTTATGCTTTTAGGAACTGGGATAATCACAGACTTTAGAAGTCTACTTTCAGTCTGTTATGCTTTTAGGAACTGGGATAATCACAGGCCTGAAAAGTCTACTTTCAGTCTTCACAATACAAACTTATGGCAAGATTCAAGAAAGGACTTTTAATGGAACCCTAATTTTAAATCTTCCAACTTTGGATGGCTACTTAATTTAAATTCCAGCATTTCTTTAATGTACTATTGGTGGGCCTAAACTATTTCACTTGTGGGCTTTGGGAAGTAGTATGCCTGTCTGTGACGTACAAACTGGGTACACTTACCAAAAAGTTGCCCTGAATTTACCCTATTACACATTAGAAACTGATACACATTTAAACATCTCATGCATTCACAAACTTGTTCTTAGATTAATCCATGGAGATTAAAAATCTTGATCCTGCCATGAATAACCAAAAATTTGCTGATGCAATATTAAAACAAATTGTTAAAACAAATATGAATTTAAAAAACTATTTTTTAGGGAAAAACAGAAAAGATAAGCCTGCTGAAGATACTGAATGTGTCAAGGTTACAGAAGAAGTAGATGAAGGTATTATGATTATGTTATAACCAAAGTACTTATGTACAACAAGATCTGTGATAAAGTAATTCAGGTTCAAAATTCCATTTTTAGCTCACCTGAGCTTAAAGCTCAGATGAGCTATTGCTATCCATCTTCTTCTGTCGTGCGTCGTCCATCGTGCGTGAACTTTTTACATTTTAATCTTCTCCTCCAAAAGCACTGGGCCAAATTAAATGAAACTTGGTAACCATCATGCCTTGGTGAAGCCCTTTCAGATTTGCACAAATGAAGGAGTTATTTCCCCTTGGGGCCCCATAAGAGGGGAAATAGTGAAAACTTTTAAGAATCTTCTCCTCTGAATCTACAAGATATATACCCTAGTTATTTCATTTATAACATCCTTAGGTCATTTATTTTCAAATATATTTACTTAATATATTGTCTATTGCACTTTCAGACCAATATTGGACATATCTGCAGGTGAGCGTTAAGGTTGCATTTAATTTTTAAAATTTCATAAAATGGCTTCAAATTGTTATAACTTGACTATTTGAACAGATATTGACATGGGGTTTTTAGTTTTCACCTTTTCTTGAAATAACCTTTAAAATGGGGTCAAGGTCAAAGGTCAAGGTCATGACCTAGTTTGTAATTTTGCAGTTTTAGGCTATTTTCTTCAAAATTTTTCAAGATATATAGCATCACAATGTTGTTAAAATGTTCAGCATGACAAAATTTAAAAAGAAACAAAGTTTCTAAACTATATGATAATGCATGTAGGAGTTGTTACCCCTGAAATGTTATTTTTTGCTTATAAAAACTAAAATTGTGCATTAGCTTGAAAACTATTAACTTTTTGCATAGGCATATACATGTATATTAGAATATTGTAGGTATTGACATGGCAATTGTCATATGTTCAAAGGTCAAGGTCGTAGTTGCATTAAAAGACTGAAATTGTTGATTATCTTGGAAACTGTTAACTTTTTGTATAGGCATATATATTAGAATATTGTAGGTATTGACATGATGAATATTTTGATATATGGGTCAAGGTCATATGTTGAAAGGTCAAGGTTACAGCTGCAGAAAATGATTTAAATTGCTTATTACTTGAAAACTTTTTGTATAGGCATGTATATTAGAAAATTGTAGGTATTGACATGGGGATCAATTTTATATATGGTTCAAGATTATATGTTTAAAGGTCAAGGTCATATCAACATAGGAATACTTAAATTATTAATAATCTTGAAAGCTATTAATTTCATGCATAGGCATGTATATTAGAATATTGTAGGTATGAAATGACAATCATATATGGTTCGAGGTCATATATATTCAAAAGTCAAGGACATAGCTGCATAAGTATACTGAAATTAATTAATGATTTGGAAATTATTCATTGCACTACAGTTACTTATTGTAACATGGATTATGATATGGCCATGTAATGCTACACTGTTTATGATATGGCCATATAATGCTACACTGTTTATGATATTGCACACAACATGCCTCACTGCTGTCTTTCATTGCACTGCAAAGTGAACATATCTACCACTACACAGGCTGTCAAATTTACATGACATAATCTTGAACAGGGCACAAATTCACATTTAATCAAACATTCATCTATCCTTTGTCTTTCGCGAATTTCAGTACTTTCAGTACTTTGATTAATCACTACTATTTTTAAAACATGACGACTTTTTGTAAATATTGATATATACTCTTTTTCTCTTGATCTTATGTTTCACCTCCTTTCTTGTTAACATAGTCTTTAAGGATATAAATAATGTACTTTCAGAATTAGAATCTTTACAAAAAGAGAATCTACATCTACGTGAGCAACTGCTATGTAAAATTTGTTGTGAGAAGAGTGTCTCAGTGGCATTTTTACCTTGTGGTCACTTGGTGTGCTGTGATGACTGTGCACCTGCGATGAGGAAATGCCCAATATGTAATGATTACATAAGAGGCACTGTGAAGACGTTTTTTCCATAAATGTCCTTATGAGGTCAGTACTTTTTATTTGTAGATTGAAAAATGTTTCTATTCATTAATTTACAATCAAACCTACCTTAAAGGCCATCTACTTGTAAAGGCTATTAAAATTCCATCCAAGTTGCTCTTTATTCATATTACATGTATTTGAACTTGTATATAAAGGCTACTTTACTGATTTCCATGGGTGGCCTGTATAGATGGGTTTGACTGTAGTTTTAACCAAATTTTCTTTTATTTCAGAAAGGTGTCAGAAGTCTATAAATAACAATTATTCTTCTCTGTCTCTATCTTTTTGAAGCAAGGGGGTTGGAATTTCTTTTTGAACATTTCATTGCATAGTATAGTAATAATATTAATCAGTGATTTATGATTTGCACATTTTAAGCTTAACATTATTATGTCTGCGTATCAGCAGACATCTTTTTTTACTCACGGCAGATTTTCAGAGGCATCTCCTCCTTTGTTTCTAATCCAATCAGGTTAAAATTTGTCAACTGGTAGCAATTGACAGTGGTAGGTGCGCTTCTTCACAGTTTTTGGAATTCGGAAGGACACCAGAAAAATTCTGTTAAAACAACAACCAGGGACTTCTATTGTGATAGATACATGTACACCCTAAGGGCAGCTAAACACTTAAGTACCTAAAAATGTTAATACTTTGAATAAACACATAAGACAATATGCGTAAAATGTCACCCCATAACTGTTGATACGCAGACATGTACTTGCTCGCAAGTATAAATTCTAGAGTTCTTCTGAGTACATGTGTATATGAATTTTACTTTGAATCTAAGATTCTGCAATTATTGATATTGAATTGATATTTTTAAAGTAGAAAATGAATACCTGTGCACAATACCAAAGGAGAAGAAGAGGACATAAAAAAGAAACAAATACAAAAAAGGGAAAGTGAAATATCAGTAGAGATGTTCTTCAACAGGATCTAAAGAAAAGAATACCACAAATCACCATGAAAGGCTCAGTTGAGAAATCGAAATAGTTGGAATTATTAGAAGTTTTGCTTGTCAATGTTTTTAGCAACGGTATAGAAATGGTTTTCTAGTTATTATTATCTAGCTAATAATACTACTTGAGAATTTTATGTGTTGAAAAGTGTTTGTTATTAGAACATTAGCCATCATTTTTTGTTCAGTTTGGTTTTAAATCAATGTTGCTATTAACTTTGTTTCATAGAGAAAATGATTATAAATGCAATTTCAGTGATTCGAATGGCGTGTCTAGTGCAAAATGTTTGCAAAGTTGAACAGAACCAAATAAGAGGAATATCACAAGATAAAAGAAATTGTTGCATTTTGAATGAAGCATATAAATATTGTTAGGTCTTGCAATGTTAGCTGACCGTGCAAGCCAGGTGAGCTTATGGAATGGCACCATGTACTTGAATGCATCAGTGTGTTGAGTTAGCTTAATGCTTAATTCTCCCCCTCTGTTGGCCTATTAGAACAAAATTTAGTAGGTCCTTCAGTTAAAACTAAATTAAGGTTATCCACAAGTGCTTAAAAATCTTAAAAAATTGCCTTCTTGAAAACCAAAAATGGGAGAAAAAATTTGTTATATTTTGCTTGTCTGGGGTCTTAGGCCTATAATTCCTGAAATTTGGTCATAAAATTGGATACAACAAGTTTCTTTAAAAGTAAATGCAGTGGTTTTTCATGTGAGCATAACAGGCTCTATTTGACTTGTTGTTATAGTGATACAAGAGTTGTTTGGTTCTGTCTTTCTTTGTACTTATTTACACTTTTAGAAAATCATTTCTAAAAAAAAATGTTTGAATGAGAAACACGTATCACATTCATTACCAACATTGTGAATTTCGTTGAAATACACGTAGCGTTAAAAGAATAAATGCTCATTAACCAGTATAAATCACAAATACCACCTTTATATAAAGATCACCTGTTCATTAAGAGCAATATAAAAGTCTCTTTTCGTCATATCTCAACCTACATGAAGTGGAGTCCTACTGTGACATCTGATAGGTTATCCTTTATACTATTTTCCCTGACATCTGTCTAAATGCCTCCATTTCATAAGTAGATCACTTTTGTTAAAAACATCATTTGACAAAATAGACAAAAATTTCTATGAAAACTATATTTGATTTAAAGCTTGTTTGAAGCACTACTGATGAGGAATCATTTTCCGAAACACGCGTATGGTACTAGTAATCTTTCACTCAGAATGACTATTAATCAAATTAATCCTACACTATTGGCAAGGATTAGGGTTTTTTTTATAAAAAACATGAACACTGTTAAAATATGATTAGAATTGAAGCTATAAAACAATAGTTTAAGACAAACACGACAACTTCTGCACCACATTATCACCTATCATAGTTTTAACTAAATATAAAACAGGATTCACTAATTGTTAGCCATGTCCATCTTCTTCTGTTTGGTGTGACTGAAAAATAGAAACTCACATCGAGTCATTATCGTAATGGGCATTTATCATTGCAGTATAATATTCATATTCAAATTTAAAGTTATGGTTTTAAAGCAGGAAATTAATTTTTCTGTCTTGTATAAAATGTACCAGGAAAAAGTTTAAGATAGAAATATCTACATGGAACTTGAAATAAACTTGTCAAACTTTTTTTCCCAACAACATGAACATGTTCGAGAACTATAGAACATTTAGTCAGTCTATTGTTATGCTGATTTTTTTGTAAATATAAATGCAAATTTTGTTTGTTTAAAATCAGTCTTTTTAATGAAAGTATGATTTATTAACAATTGCATATGACATGTGAAGTTTTTTCCAAAAAATTTGATTCTATATATACTTGAAAAATCAATTAAATAATGACGTTTAGTACCTCAACATATTTTGTTTTCCTAAAATAAAGTTCATATTTAGTCCTATATTGTCATATTTGTAGATAGTACCTTTGTATCATCAGATTTACTCTGCAAGTGTCATGCACTATCAATATTGTGATGTCATATTTATGAAATCAATTGCATGCTGTTTCATGAATATGATACTATTTTATATATTACATGTATATTAGTAGTCATTTGATAATGTCATGGTATCTGTACTCATTATGAGGTAATATTTAGAATATAAAGTTAATAGCATGCTCTGTCAATACATTTGATGTCATATTTCCAAAATCACACATGGTTATAATACTACCGGTATTATACATGTATGATATATATTTTATAAATATATGTTATATATGTAAATATTTACATGGCATTCATATTTGCAGTTACATGTATTATTGTCACACTTTCAATATTTTGGTGTCATATTTAGCATTATCAATATTTATGTTTTTTTCCTCATAATGTTACATTTATAATATGAATGCTGTTTTTTTCATATTGATGTTACATTGGTAATACAGTGAAACCTGTCTATAAAGGCCACTCAAGGGATGCGGCCAAAGTGGCCTTTATAGACAGGTGGCCTTTATAGACAAGTTCTCTGATCAATGATTATCAAAAATTATTATCTGAATCGTTCTTTTTTATTCATTTTAGCACCCAAATTAAACTGAATATAGCTAACCATGAAATTGTTTCTTTCATAACTTGAGATTAACCAAGATTTTTCACATCAATTTATTCAACATTTTCAGGAATTTACAAATCCTTTGCACCACACCGGCCTGGTAACATTAGTATGTCTAAATGATCTTTTCTCTCTCTCTCTTTTTTTTTTATTTGCTAGGTACAGGGGTGTTGCATATTGAAGTATTATTATCACGCTTCCTTACACCTATACAAACATAATTATGTCACTTCAGACCCATATCACACTTGCTAATTCAGACTTCAAAGGAAGTTGTTACATAATGAATTACACGGTTTAGTGATCAGAGCAGTACTTATCTGTGTCATTTGTAACTGTCAAATTTACTATTTGCATATCTTTATTAAAAATAACTATTAATTTTTAATATAAAAATCGTACACAAACACAAACATAAAATAAATAATAAAATATTTTTTCTGGTGCCGAATTTAATCGTAGTTGGTGCCGAATTGAAATTAAACTGGTGCCAAAAACATATTGTTGCCGAAATGACTTGATATCGCATCGTGGTACGATTTCCAAACTAACGAAATTAATGTCCGTTAGCGGTAGAACGGAACATAGTTTATTCCCCAAGATACATTTGCTTCGTAGTCTGATAAAACAGCTTTGATTTGGGTTTGTCCAACACCATAACTTTCACGAGTTTCCTAGAACTTAATTTCTCCCTTTTCAGATTTATTAAACAATTCTACTCGCTGTTCTATAGTCAATGCATTCCGTTTACTATGACATAAAGAAAAAAACCATCAAATATTACTGCATGTTATAAAATTTAAAAAATGTCAATGTCTTATCGATGTAAGCTTTACCCAATATGGCTGCTTAGATACATATAAACAGAGTTGCATTATGGGATTTTTGTTTTAAGTCGACTGGTTCCGGAAATTTCCGGAAACTGACGAAATTTCGTAAACATTGCAAATGGCCGCTATAGACAGTTCTGTTGAAGCTTGGGGTCGGAAAAATGGTGGCCGCTGGCTGCATAAGACAGTGACCGCTATATAGAGGTGAAATAAAGAACAAAATTCATCGGGGGGAATTAGATATGGCCGTTAATAGACAAGTGGCCGCTTTATACAAGTGGCCGCTAACACAAGTTAGACTGTATCAGTGTCATTTTTGCTGTCATATTTACTGTTCCAGTATCAATATGGTGCTTTAATCATTATAAGGCTATATTTACTGTACAAATGTTGTATGTAAATAGTAATTTTTTCATCATTGTGACACCATATTTACAGTATCAATGTCATGCATTGTTCATCAATAAGATGTTATGTTAACATTTGCATATTTATGCTGTATCAATATTGTGTTTTGATGTATATACCATATGAATGTCATACTGTTTCATCATGATGTCATATAAACTTTTTATGTCATTCTGTTTCATCATGATGTCATATTAACTTTGGATAGCATGCTTTTTCATGATGATGTCATACATTGTATTAACTTTTGATGTCATGCTGTTTCATCATGATGTCATATTAACCTTTGATGTGATGCTTTTTTTATTATGAATTCATATTAACTTTTGATTTGATGCTGTTTCATGATGATGTCATTTTTACAGCATAATTGCTGTTTATACTGGTAAACAGTAGCTAGGTCATCATTACAATACAACATACATTTGATTTGTTTTTACATATATTCATTATCACATATTTGTCCGTATTATGTTCTTCCAGATACATGCATAGAATTGTAAACTTGTTAATTAATATTTCACAATATACTGGAGTCTTTAATGATAATCTGTATGCTGTATCATTAACATTGTACATGTATATAACAATTTTACAACTTTCTTCCAGTCATTGTTTTTTAGAATAATAAATAAATTAATGTACATATCCACAAACATCTTCACATGACAAGAGATGTATACTGTAAAATTTTACTTTGTATTTCATGACAATATGTCAATATAACTATACTATATTGGTATGAAATGCAGAATTATGCATACATCTATGTATGTTTTGTATAATGGTAACAATTTCACTGTGATAAAAATAACTAAAACATAACTCTAAAACAATATGATAAAGGTTTTAGTTCTATTATCTGTTGTAGTGGTATAAAATTCAGAATTACATGTATATGCTTGTGAAAATAACTAAAATTGAATTCTATAACAATACAATAAAGGTTCTAATTCTATAATCTGTTACAATGTTATGAAATTCAGTTATACATGTATATGTTGACATAATGATGGCAATTTCACTCTTAAAGTTAAACTGGCCTTAGATGTTTGAAATTGTTACTTGTTTTTTTATTATCTGTGGACAAATGTGGATAGTGTACTTGAACTGGAGACAATTTAGTTAACCTGTGCATATACAAGATGTATTTTTCTTATGAAAACAAATTTTGTACCTGTAGTGTAACCAGAAACAGTCCAGGTTCCAGTTAAAAGCTTGATTAGTATTATCAACTGATAATCGAAAATTAGTATCTTGTAGATTATATAAAAACTTTTTTATCCTCCTGCCATGAATATGACTTGGGCATATAGTGTAACCCTTCACTGTCATGCTGTCATTCCATCATATTGGGTAATTTGTCTTTTTGCAATTACTTCTCGTATCGATTGAGATATTGAAATGATATTTGGTATGTATCTTTGTTACGATGAGTGTTTAAGAAACAAGGTGTAATGGCTCTACCTTCTTTAGAGTTAAGGCCCTTGGAAATTGAACATAATGGCTCTACCTTCTTTAGAGTTAAGGCCCTTGGAAATTGAACATAGTGGATCTACTTTCTTTAGAGTTATGGCCGTTGGAAATTGAACATAATAGATTTACTTTCTTAAGAGTTAAGACCCTTGGAACATAATGGATCTACTGTCTTTAGAGTTAAGGCCCTTTGAAATTGAACATAATAGATCGTCTTTCTTTAGAATTAAGGCCTTTGGGAATTAATAAAAAATGGATCCTTGGAAAATTGAAAAATTTTCATAATTGTAAAAAGCAGGGGCATTCGTGTCATTATGACACATGCTAGTTAAATTAAAAAAAACCAATTTTATCATTCTAGTAATAATACTATAAAAATATATTAATATTTATTGGCGTTTTTAATTTTAAATCATTTGATTTAATTAATCAAGTTTTGAACCTGGACTATTGAATTCTGTATGTTTACATTGCGTTTTCAAAGTCATTGGTGAATTTGAATTATGAATTCCTTTATGAAACTTTATATAAAAAAGAATGAATGTTGAATACTCGAAAGTTTAAAAAAAAAAAAAAATCGGAAAAATGTAAAATCAAATCTACCTTTCCATTAAAATTTATAGTGAAACAGCACCATCAACATTTAAGAAGACTTGATATGCATAATTGGTATGTAAAATTGTTGTTATAGCATGTTCATACAATTTCACAGTTCAAAGACAGACTAAAAAGATACATATAGTTTCATGATTCTTTCTTTCCATCTATATTTAGTACCATCAAAAGGATTAGGTATGCACTCCACCTGGTGTGTAAAATTGTCATTATAAATGCCAATGTTCATATCACCCAACATTTCACAGACAAATAAGTAGTTCAAGTTATTTCATGCTCTTCAGGTTCAGGTGTTTGAAATCAAGAACCATCTTTTCTTTATTCACTTATAACATTTTGAAAACTACTACATTGTACTTCATGAAAAATCTTATTATAAACAAATCTTTTAATTTTGGGATTTTCAGACTTGCTGTATCCCAATTCTCATGATTTTGTTGATGGTTTATTGAGGTTATGTTTGTAAATCTTTAAAACAATGAATTTTTCAGCAGTTATTTTAACCATAAAAGATATTTAACGTTGAATCTGGGAATGCCCCTTTGATTCTAAGTCCATTGCATATTGAAGTTTGTGGATGATTTTGTTTGTGTAAACGTTTGAAGTGAACCACATACTTCTTGTTGTTTGTTTTGTTTGGTGATGTTTTTTTTACACTTATGTCAATCAATCTGTAAATGCAGACATATGAGGTACCGTTGTATTCTAAAAATAGTAAGATCTGAATTAAATGCACTAAAAGCTTATTATGTATAATTCTTTGTAAACTCTGTGTTAATGTTCAAAATGATAGAGATTATGTTCTAACATTTTACAATCTGGGCTTCATTGTATATGAGATGAAAATTTGTACTTGCATTTGGACTAAGTGTGCACAAAATGTACATTTGTTTAACACTATATAATCTGTTTGATGAAAGTAAAGAACATGTGTCTGAGCTTTTGAAAAGGTTTTTCTTTGTGTACGTTTATGGTTTAAAAGTTTGGTTAACAAATACCTTTATTGTGTTATTTTAAAAGTTTGGTTTGTAATTTTTTGGGATTTTTGTATATAATATAAACACTGGTATGTTTTAAGATACATGCTTTATATACTGTCTCATATGTGTAATTAACATTGCAGGGATAATGTATTGTTAATTTCATTATTTATTTTAACACACGTCCAAGGTATAAGCCATACAAAACGTTTTAATAGCCTAACAAGTTATGGTCAAAAAGGAGGTGATTTTATGATTTTTTTTTCTCCAAGTTTTAAATGTTTTTTTTGTTCATATTATACTGGTATAATGTGTTGACTACCACTGAAATGTGAAGGTTATGATTTTTTTTCTTGAAAGATTTAGTCATAACAGTATTATTTAATATTTGTTTCTTTTCTTTAAAATATAATGTAATAACATGCTCTGTAAATTGTAATTTGTTGATTACAATTTTTTAGAATGTTGTTAGACAATTAGACTTGAATATTGATTAGAGTTATACATGTATGACAATGTTAAACTGCGAAAAACTTGACAAATAGTTTTTTGAAGTTTTGATGTAAAGTTAAAAATTGTGTAATATCATTCTGTAAATCATGTTAATTTTACTGCACTTTTTAGTTTTTGAAATTATTGGTGAAGATGAATTCACAGAATTTTGAATTTTGCAAAATTAACCTCAATTGTAATTAGTTTTTTTTTTAGTTAAAATTTGAATTGGAGTTAAATTTTAATGGAAATCAACACAAAAATGATCTTCACCAGTAAACCGTTTGATACCCCATGGCTTTGGTGTAAAACAATTGCTATGGTATTTACACTATATATATGTATTATCAAAAAAACAATTTTTCTATGTCAGATTTGTGCAAAACAATTATTAATATTTCCAATAGCTTTTGAAAAGATTACATTCTCAAAAGAAATGTTAATTGTTATGAGAAAACCTCAAAATGTCTTGATTCTTTATCATTTTGCACTGACATGTAGGTGTGAGATGCTTCTGAACATCATTGCTTTCTTGTAATTTAATTAGGCTTTATGTAAGTTATTTATAATACAAAATGTATTTTTACATTAGGAAAATAATCTATTTTAAGTTTTTTAAAAATATTGTTTCATTGGTTAAACTATGGAAAATTTTTAATAATTTTTCAATGTCCTAAATGTTTATTAGTCACTTCCATGATGTTTATTGATTGTTATCAGGACAAGTCATTCGTGCTGTTGTTTGCTGTGAAATATATACATGTACTTGAAATTATTTTTAATTTTTTGTATTTGAAAAATTATAATTAATTTTAAAAAATTAAAATGATCCATTTCTTTTCATAAATATAATCATAAATGTTGATATTGTTTCATTCAGGTCAATGATAAATAATATGATTTGACTATATGCACACTTTCGCATAAATACTAGGTTAACAGCTTCAATAATGGCACCAGTTCTTCCAAGCTTTATTAGTTAAATAAATTGATAAGTCAAAATTTGACTTTTGCTTAATTTCAGTGTCGGGAAATTAATGTTATTATCATCAAAGAGTTAAAAGAAATCAATTAAACGAAATCAAAGAGTTTAAAAACTATTAGTTTAGTAATAACATAATTGTTATAATTTTTTTGAATTTATGTAAATAATTGATTAAAATGATGAAGTTTTGAGCAACTGAGTCCAGGTTTTTTCTCATTGACCCAAATGAAAGTAATATTAAATACTGAATTGTAAATAGTTTTTAGAATAGTAGATATATTGCAAATTTTGTTATATGCCTTGATGTATTGTTAACTTTCTCCTTATTTCCTATGCCTATACTCATATTGATAATTATAAACAAGTTGTCCAATTAAAATCTTTCCAAAAAAAAAAAAAAAAAAAAAAAAAAAAAAAAAAAAAAAAAAATACAACGTTGGAATAATGTATGAATATTTTTTTGCTGTGGGTCTTTCTTTGAAATTGTTAGGAACACACACACACACAACACACACACACACACGCACACACACACACACACACACATTAGAAGTTTCAAAATATGAACAGTGAAAAAATTGTTTCAAAGTTATGACCTGCCATCAAATTGCATGGACTGAAATTGATTGGTCAACTTATTTACATAAATAGCTTATAAAAGTCCAGTTAATGCATAGAGTTTCATAAGTTTGTATATGTTTCAGTTGAATATGCAAAATGCTACCGTAATTATCAATTACAAAAAAACTTTGAAGATTCTTTAAAAATATGCAAATTTACATGTATTGAATCTGAAGTTTTATTTTAAATTTCTATATTTCTTATGTTTAAAAGATGTTGGAGAAGAAACCTTTTTTAGCTCACCTGAGCTGAAAGCTCAGATGAGCTATTGCTATCCATCTTCGTCCGTCGTGCGTCGTGCGCCGTGCGTCGTGCGTAAACTTTTTACATTTTAATCTTCTCCTCCAAAACCACTGGGCCAAATTTAATGAAACTTGGTAACCATCATGCCTGGGTGAAGCTCTTTCAGATTTGCACAAATGAAGGAGTTATGTCCCCTTGGGGCCCCATAAAGGGGGAAATAGTGAAAAACTTTAAAAATCTTCTTCTCTGAATCTACAAGAGGTATACCTTAGTTATTTCATTTATTACATCCTTAGGTCATCTATTTTCAGATTTGCACAAATGGTAGCCATGGGACTCAAAATGGGAAAATTGTGAGGCACTGAGTGGGGAATTTGATAAAAATTATATATTTGTCACTATATCTTGAAAACTATTAACTTTTTGTATAGGCATGTATATTAGAATATTGTAGGTATTGACATGACGATCATTTTGATATATGGTTCAAGGTCATATGTTGAAAGGTCAAGGTCACAGCTGCAAAAGAAGACTTAAATTGCTAATTATCTTGAAAACTATTAACCTTTTGTATAGGCATGTATATCAGAATATTGTAGGTATTGACATGATGATCATTCTGATATATGGTTCAAGGTCATATGTTAAAAGGTCAAGGTCACAGCTGCAAAAGAAGACTTAAATTGCTAATTATCTTGAAAACTATTAATGTTTTGTATAGGCATGTATATTAGAATATTCTAGGTATTGACATGATGATCATTTTGATATATGATTCAAGGTCATATGTTGAAAGGTCAAGGTCACAGCTGCAAAAGAAGACTTAAATTGCTAATTATCTTGAAAACTATTCACCTTTTGTATAGGCATGTATATTAGAATATTGTAGGTATTGACATGACAATCATTTTGATATATGGTTCAAGGTCATATGTTGAAAGGTCAAGGTCACAGCTGCAAAAGAGGACTTAAATTGCTAATTATCTTGAAAACTATTAATGTTTTGTATAGGCATGTATATTAGAATATTGTAAGTATTGACATGACGATCATTTTGATATTTGGTTCAAGGTCATATGTTGAAAGGTCAAGGTCACAGCTGCAAAAGAAGACTTAAATTGCTAATTATCTTGAAAACTATTAACCTTTTGTATAGGCATCTATATTAGAATATTGTAGGTATTGACATGATGATCATTTTGATATATGGTTCAAGGTCATATGTTGAAAGGTCAAGGTCACAGCTGCAAAAAAAAAAAGACTTAAATTGCTAACTATCTTGAAAACTATCAACTTTTTGTATAGGCATGTATATTAGAATATTGTAGGTTTTGACATGACGATCATTTTGATATATGGTTCAAGGTCATATGTTGAAAGGTCAAGGTCACAGCTTCAAAAGGAGACTTAAATTGCCAATAATCTTGAAAACTATCAACTTTTTGCATAGGCATGTATATTAGAATATTGTAGTTATTGACATGACAATCATTTTGATATATGGTTCAAGATCATATGTCACAGCTGCAAAAGAAGACTTAAATTGCTAAATATCTTGAAAACTATTAACTTTTTGTATAAGCATGTATATTAGAATATTGTAGGTATTGACATGACAATCATATATATTTTGAGGTCATATATGTTCAAAGGTCAAGGACATAGCTGCATAAGTATACTGAAATTGAATTATGATTTGGAAATTATTCATTGCACTACAGTTACTTCATGCATATTATATAAACTACTTATAAATGAAATGTGAGTGGATATATTTCTGATTAAGTTTTGTGGGAGTTCTTAACTTGAGAAAACTTTTAAAGTTTCTGTACTTAATATATTGTCTATTGCACTTTGCAAACTGCATTGGACAATATCTTCAGGTGAGCGTTAAGGCCCATGGGCCTCTTGTTTGATGTATAATAAATGTACACTTGATTACAAACTATGAATCTTAGCATGAAACTGGACTTTGTGTGTGTGTGTGTGTGTGTGTGTGTGTGTTCATTATAATATATCATTGCATGTTAATCGTATGAATGATATGCAAATGTTTGGCTTTACTTACAATGCTTGTGTATTTTTTGTCTGTGATTAATAACATTATTAGATATAGTTAGCTCTAGAAAAAAATAAAAATTTAATAAGATTCTGACATAAAGATATTCTAAAATGAATAGACAATATAAAGATACCATATTAATGATTAAAGTATTTTTATAAATTCTACATGAAGATGCTTTCAGATACACAGAAAGATTAGGAATAAGGAAACAAAATTATACTCAGAAAATGATTTGTAAATACATGGAGATTAAAAATATTCTTTATTAAATGATCCCTGAGTATGAAGGGACAGTTAAGTAACTATATTTAACCATTCATAAGGAGTTATTTTGTTTTCAGATAAGTATAATATTTACCATTCTTTATATTTGATTTAATAGGAATTTAAATTTTATTTTGTTAATTATAATTGGTACATAGGTTAAATAAAATGTTTGTATTTGTCAATAAATGTGTTGATTTAGTATTGTTTATGATATTAAATAGCTTAAATATCTAACAATAATTAAAAACACATGTAAAAATATCTAAGTGTTTATCTTGATATTACTGGAATTATTTATCTTAAAAAAAAAAAAAACAATACAAAAAACAAAATTAACCAAAAAAAAAAAAAAAAAAAAAAAAAAAAAAAAAACAAAACACCGGCAACTGTATCTTTGTCAATAAGCTGTTTTCCAGGTAAAAATATTAGAAAAAAGTTATATACATAAAATACTTGACTGTAATAGAATAAATGAGAAATGAGTATCAAGTCAGGATGGATGGAAGAAAATATACTTTATGTAATAATAGTACTGATTCAAAAATTTTATCTGTACATATACATCACATGTATGATGTTTGGAAAAAAATAATTTGGAATATGTAAATATTATTTGAAACATATCAATCAGTAGTTTGGATGATTACTTGATCTACATGTCTTCTGCTTATACAGGTATTTTGCGTGATGCTTTTTTTTCTATTTTCTATACTGCTGAATAAAATTGACTTTGACCAAGACTTTTCATGCTCTTTTATATACATTGTATATATAAAGCTTGTCTTTTAGTAGTTTAGTTGCTTTGATCAACTCTTGCTGTCTATAAATAACTTTATTTAGTTTGAAATTTTATCTTTATTCTTTCCTGTAATATTGTATGTCGCCTGTAGTTTAGAAATTGATTGGCGTTACTACTAACATTTAGAATTTTTTCTATTGCTTTGTCCACTGAAAAATATTTCTTCATTTTTTTTTTACTTGCACACTGGCTAACACTGAAAAAGATACCTTTCTCTTTTTTTATGTATTGATAGTAGGTTTGTAAGCATTTATATCATGACTGATGTCATTAATTTAAACCCGTAGATACTTAACACTAAACAAAATCAATGCAACTTCTCACGCTTTTATATTATTTATCTAGATTCCAATCTCTGATGTAATTTTTATCAAAATAACTTTCAATTGACTGTCAGTAATGTTATAGACAGACAGCTTTTGCTATAGATTTATTTTATATTTTATTGCATTCATTCATTTTCATAAATTTTATATTAATCAACTGCCATCTGTTAAAAAACTTTTACTTTTTGAACAAACGTAGTTTATAAAAAAGTGCCAAAAGTGATACTTTTCTATCATTTTACATTATATATATATATATATATATATATATTATATATATATATATATATATATATAATTCGTATAATTATTTTTATAATTTCATAAATTACTTTTTATATCGTTTTTACATGTACTTACATTAAATGTGTTTTATATTTTCTAATTTTATATCAATTAAATGCTTAAGTGTAACTTGATATCCTTTTTTCTTCCAAGAGCAAAGCATTCTTTTTTCTCAGGCTAGAGATTTTCTCTATGAAGTAGTTGTAGAGTCTTAGCTACTCCCCGAAGGTATCCATAACTCATTAGACAGTACTTTGTGCTGTGAGAAAATATACCATTTAGCAAAAATTTTCAGACGTCTTAATTTTTGAAATTTTAATTAAAAAACTAAGGTTTGTTAAGGTTGGTAAGGTTTGGTAAGATCTGATGCAAAGCATTCCTTTGCTGGATTTAGATTCATGTAATTTTTCGAACTTTCGATTCGTTATTTTTCAACTGTTTGGCTTATGTTTTTATCCGTCAAACTTTTCGGCCCCTAGTGTCACTTTTCCGAAATGTGCACATATGGCACTTCAAAATTTAGCAGGTATTTGTGTTATTTATTTACTTTGGCATTTTTTGTCGATCTTTCAGATGGTAATATAGTCCATTTTTTGTACTTCAAAAGTTTTTTTTTAAAATATCAATTGTCTTCTTTTTTGTTTTTGTTTTGGTAAGTTCTTTTTCGGTTTGGCTTTTCTTTCAGTTTTATTATATTTTATAATTTTTAGAAGATTTCGCTTTTTTCCCTTTCTCTACTTTTGTGTTAATTTTGGTAAGATCTTTTTTTTCGGTTTGACCTTTTCCTCCCTTTCTGTAATTTTGTATTATTTTGGTTAGATTTTTCATTTTTTCGGTTTGTCTTTTCCCCTTTATTCAGTTATGTTGTGTTATTTTGATAAGATTTTTCGTTTTTTCGGTTTGGCCATTTCCTCCCATTCTATTCTGTTGTGTTGGTAAGATGTTATATTTTTCAGTTTGTCTTTTTCTTCCCATTTTTTTCTGTTGTGTTATTCAGATAGATTTTTCGTTTTTTTTTTTGGTTTGTCTTTTTCTTCCCATTCGTTTTTTTGTAATTTTGGTACGATCTTTTGTTTTTCAGTTTTCTTTTGCCCCTTATTCTGTTCTGTTGTGTTATTTTGGTACGATCTTTTGTTTTTCAGTTTGTCTTTTTCCTCTTATTTTTTTCTGTTTGTTATTTTGGAAGAATCTTTCGTTTTTTTCGGTTTGTCTTTTCCCTCTTATTCTGTTCTTTTTGTGTAATTCAGATAGATTTTTCGTTTTTGGGCTTGTCTTTTTCTTCCCTTTCTGTACTTTTGTGTTTTTTGGTGAGATTTTTCGTTTTTTCGGTTTGTATTTTTCTTTCCATTCTGTTCGGTTGTGTTGGTAAGATTTTTTTCGGTTTGTATTTTTCTTCCAGTTCTGTTCTCTTGTGTTGGTAAGATTTTTTTTCGTGAAGTATTTTTCTTCCAATTCTGTTCTGTTGTATTTTGGTAAGATCTTTCGTTTTTCGGTTTGTTTATTCTTCCTTTTCTGTAATTATGGTAAGATCTATTGTTTTTCGGTTTGGCTTATTCTTCACATTCTGACTTGAATTGTGGCTGTAGAAATTAATTTTAAAATAAAATTCTAGCTGAAGAAATGTACTTTACAACGCTAGAAACTGTTACTTTGGAAGAGCACTTTTTCATCCTCGAAATGGTAGCTGTCGAATTAAAGTTGAAACTTGATATTTCTTGAAACTGAAGTTGTTTAAACATTCAAAGTGCTTGATAAAGCGCTTTAAAAAGTACTTTGTAATTAAAAATTTAGCTGTTCAAATTGTACCTTATAAAACGTAAAATTTCAGCTGTTCAAATGTACTTTGAAGTGTATGAAACTTGAAATAGTAGCTGTTTAAATGTACTTTGAAGCTTATAAAACTTGAAATTGTAGCTGTTCAAATGTACTTTGAAGTTTATAAAACATGAAATTGCAGCTGTTCAAATGTACTTTGAAGTGTATGAAACTTGAAATAGTACCTGTTAAAATGTACTTTGAAGTTTATAAAACATGAAATTGTAGCTGTTCAAATGTACTTTGAAGTGTATGAAACTTAAAATAGTAGCCGTTTAAATGTACTTTGAAGCTTATAAACTTGAAATTGTAGCTGTTTAAATGTACTTTGAAGCTTATAAAATTGAAATTGTAGCTGTTTAAATGTACTTTGAAGCTTATAAACTTGAAATTGTAGCTGTTTAAATGTACTTTGAAGCTTATAAACTTGAAATTGTAGCTGTTCAGATGTACTTTGAAGTTTATTAAACTTGAAATTGTAGCTGTTCAGATGTACTTTGAAGTTTATAAAACTTGAAATTGTAGCTGTTCAAATGTACTTTGAAGCTTATAAACTTGAAATTGTAGCTGTTCAAATGTACTTTGAAGCTTATAAAACATGAAATTGTAGCTGTTCAAATGTATTTTGAAGCTTATAAAACATGAAATTGTAGCTGTTCAAATGTACTTTGAAGCTTATAAAACTTGAAATTGTAGCTGTTCAAATGTACTTTGAAGCTTATAAAACATCGTAAAAATGTACTACAGTTTTGTGCTTTTGTATGACAGTATTATATATACCAAGTATTTTATGGTTTGCTGTGTATTATCACGTAATACATTGTAATAAAATTTTAACGTGCTAGCTCGCAAAGTCAGTAAGCCACAGACAAGCAAACTAAATTTTCGTAAAAAAGTTAACCAGTCAATACTCTTTGCAGTAAAATCTTACCACCAGGCGAGTCTCAGATATATCTCAAATTTTCAAGTCTTATGTATGACCCTGTCGGGATTCGAACCCAATACCCGCTGATTTCATGGACATAAATGAACAGAGTTTGATATAACTCAGTTATGGTTGCGGGAATGGAAAGCTTTCACGTTTCAGTCAAGATTATTTTGCTCATATCGAGTTGCTTACGCAGAAATTGGAATTCATGGAAAAATCATCGTCATATGCGAGCTATAAATCTGTCTCGTTAACATAAATGATTTATTCAACACTGCGCCATTGTTCATTGCATAAATAACTGTTACTTTTTCATCATTCTTTTTAAGTTTTTTAATATCAAAATAAAAGAAAATTTTTTTATAATTAACAACCATAATCATGATAAATAATAGTACAATTAAGTTTGTTTATCACTATGAAATGAAATATAAACTAGTACTACACTTTAAACAAGGACAATGAATTATAACATACGCACGCATCAATTGAGTGAGTGATGAATCGAATAGAATAAATATTTAGGTAGAGTGCAGATTTCGAAGTGATATTTTCCACACTGTTGGTAAAAATGACACTGCAGACCATCGGGACACATGGTCTTAACGTAACAAAGCTGGTTCGTATCAGAATTTGGTACTTTCATATAACCAAATTGAGTTCTGGTCTGGAAAAGTGAAGTTTCTGCTGTGTTAAAGTGCTATTTGTATTATTAACACTATAACCACTGACAAGTCCTCTACGAAGCATAATTTCAACAGACTCGTTACACGTGAACAGGTACACTAGGCACAATACAATATTTTTATGATACTGTAATAATAAAATTAAGAAACTTATAGTTTAAGCATTGTGAAGCTTTTTTTTTTTTTTTTTTTTTTTTTTTTTTTTTTTTTTTTTTTTTTTTTTTTTTTTGGCGAAACATATCCCGCAATAGTATCGATCTATCCCTTCAATTTTCTTTTTTTTTTTTTTGGCGAAACATATCCCGCAGTAGTATCGATCAAACTTGGTACATATCGTATGCCGAATTCCTCCCTTTCCGGTTAAATACATTGACCTTGTTATAATTAATATGGGCTTAGTTTCATTTTTAAATATGTGTTCCAAGGCCCTGAGGGTAAGCATACTTTGTAGTGATATTACTGGTAAGTTGAAGATTTGACAAGCTAAATAATTGGTATGAATTCCTTTATTAGACATTTTAAAGATTTTACGATGTTACATAGGTAACAGCTACTTATCAAGTGCTGAATGATGCATAAGTTGAATATGTACATGCTTTAGATATAAACCTAGGTTTGTTTGATCCATTTCGCCATCAAAGTCGCTGATGCCATTATTAAAACAAGTACTCTAGGATCTTCATCGTTCATTTGACACAAGATATAATGGGATATCAGGAAAAACGTTTGCCTTTTATTTCTAAAAGATGTTACCACTGCGGTAGCTCAGGTGGTAGTGTACTCACTCCGGAAGTGGGAGATCGTGGGTTCGAACCCCGACCGGGTCTGACCCAAGACTTGAAAGGAAGTAGTGACTGTTGTTCCGCTAGCACTCGGCAATGAAAGTCGTGGTTCTTGCGGATGTAATCTTAAAATATACGAGGTCCCGTTTCAAGGTAGGCATGACACGATAAAGAACCCTGCTGTATAATGCCATCACCGCAATGCACAGGCAAAACTTCTGCACTCTGTCTATAGCTGGCGACGTCTCGATATAAGTGAAATATTCTTGACTGTGACGTTAAACACCATTACTCAACTCAACTCTGAAAACTGTCGGCAACGTAAGATCTCGTATTATAGTTGTTCATGTTCAATTCATAAATAAATAAAAGACGTAAACAATATTATTATTAACTAGCATGAATCTTGTTGGTGGTAAATGAAAATCACCAAGTATAGTGAAGCGGAGTAACGGTGTTTAAAAACCAAGTCAGGGTTCTTTCACTCACTTACATTAAGGCCGTCAGTTTCAGTGATGGATTAAGAAATTTGGAGTGCCCGGGGGAAACCATTGACAAACTTCCTCGAACTTGGATCTGATCAGAATGGGATTTGAACCCAGGCGATGAGAGGCACTGTGGTCCGTAAGCGCTGTTTTAGATCACTTGAACCCAAACACCCCCCCCCCCCCCCCCCCCGAATAGGAATAAGTGGCTGAGCAAAATGCACGCCGCGTTTTTGGAGCAACACACACCTCTGCAAATGATCGAATTTGTTTTGTTTATAACACGTAATACTTCATTAGATTTTTAAGTTTAATCTAAAGTATGAAAATTTTTAACAACCGTACCAAGATCACCAAATCGTCGAGCATCGCTTTTCAAAATCATTCAGATACTATATCTATAAAACATCGATGCATACAGTTTCTTTTTTAATTTAGATTTTTCAGGTATGGCTGTTTAAAATGTTGAACTGAAAGAAGAATTTCAAGGACTCGGATGTTTCGTCTACTCCCAAAGGGTCGAATAATGCATTATTCTACAAATTTTGCAATATCGAAGTCGCTACCTATTTTCAAGTAACAAGATAAGGGTGACAATTTTAAACTATAGATTGACTTATTGAATAAATGGGGTTTTCGTTTCAACTTATATCGGGACTTTACCAGTAAAAGGTAAAGTGGCAGAATTTTTTACCATTGAATCGTGGTCAGGACAATATGCAGAAGGGGGGGGATGTATTTGACCACCAATTCTACCTAGACATGGAGCACCAGTCCCTACTTTCATTTCTAAATCACTAAATGCTTGGCGTTAGAGCAGTAATTATCCGTTTTAAAATCTATCTGCGATCTGTCAGGATTCAAACCGCGACCTCCAACTTTCGGAGGGTGTACTCTACAAATTGAGCAAGCGTTATTCATAGTGTTGGAGGTATGGAGTCTAGGTTAAACTGCCTTTTTTAATTAAACTTGGTTTTAAAGGGACGCTTTAAAACAAAACCATTTTGACAACCGATGTAAGATAACAACTGCCACAAGTCGGAAAAACTGGTGGTAAAATTGTGGCTAGAACGTTTTGTCTTTTTCTTTTGTTCTCTTTCTTTCTCTCTTTCTTTTTTATCTTTGGTAATGTAGGGTTCGAGATATCTATTAGATAGGTATATTAAAATGTACATTCCTTATTTCTGTCTGATCACATAAGAGGGAAATACACAACCATCAATTTATTCAATAGTGTAGAAGTAACAAGAATAAGCAATAGAAAAAATAAAACATTATTAAGACGTTTCTTAACATCTTTCCCCAAAACTCTTATTTTAACTGGTTTACAGAAACCTTGCTAGAATACAAGACTAATCCAACTCTTCGTGACTTGAGGCTTATCAAGATTAACAAAGAATTTGGTCTCGTCTTCAGGAAATGTGTGACGTCAGGACTGTCCATACTTCACTGTACTAGTCGAAGTACTCCACAGCTTCATCAGCAGATTTATCCAGTAGAAACTTGACCAACTCCGGCCCTGCACCTGTATGAGGTAGTGGTTTAAATACCCGAAGGTGAACAAACTTTCCATCACCAATATCAACCTGTTTTAACATAAAAATAAACACAATAGGTTATAAATCATAAAAAGTATAAAGTGTACAAAAAAAAAAAACCAAAAGGCCCATGGGCCTTAACGCTCACCTGAGGATACGTCCAAAATTGTTTGCAAAGCGAAAAAGACAATATATTAGGTACAGAAACTTTACAAGTTTTCTCAAGTTAAGAACTCCCACAAAACTTAATCAGAAATATATCCAGTCACATTTCATTTATAAGTAGCATATATAATATGCATGAAGTTACTGTAACGCAATGAATAATTTCCAAATAATTAACAAATTTTAGTATACTTATACAGCTATGTCCTTGACCTTTGAACATATATGACCTTGAACCATATATGATCACCATGTCAATACCTACAATGTTCTAATATACATGCCTATACAAAAAGTTAAAGTTTTCAAGATAATAAGCAATTTATGTCTTCTTTTGCAGCTGTGACCTTCACCTTTGAACAAATGACCTTGAACCATATATCAGAATGATCACTGCTGCAATATCTACAATATTCTTATATACATGCCTATAAAAAAATAACAGTTTTCAAGATAACAAGCAATTTGTCTTATTTTCCAGCTGTGACCTTGACCTTTCAATATATAACCTTGAACCATATATCAAAATGATCACCATATCAATTCCTACAATATTTTAATATACAGGCCTATACAAAAAGTTAACAGTTTTCAAGATAATTAGCAATTTATGTCTTCTTCTGCATCTGTGACCTTGACCTTTGATCATATGACCTTGAACCATATATCAGAATGATCATTGCTGCAATATCTACAATATTCTTATATACATGCCTATAAAAAAATAACAGTTTTTAAGATAATAAGCAATTTGTCTTATTTTCCAGCTGTGACCTTGACCTTTCAATATATAACCTTGAACCATATATCAAAATGATCACCATATCAATTCCTACAATATTTTAATATACATGCCTATACAAAAAGGTAACAGTTTTCAAGATAATTAGCAATTTATGTCTTCTTCTGCATCTGTGACCTTTACCTTTGATCATATGACCTTGAACCATATATCACAACGATCATTGCTGCAATATCTACAATATTCTAATATACATGCCTATAAAAAATAACAGTTTTCAAGATAATAAGCAATTTGTCTTATTTTCCAGCTGTGACCTTGACCTTTCAATATATAACCTTGAACCATATATCAAAATGATCACCATATCAATTCCTACAATATTTTAATATACAGGCCTATACAAAAAGTTAACAGTTTTCAAGATAATTAGCAATTTATGTCTTCTTCTGCATGTGACCTTGACCTTTGATCATATGACCTTGAACCATATATCAGAATGATCATTGCTGCAATATCTACAATATTCTAATATACATGCCTATTCAAAAAGTTAACAGTTTTCAAGATAATTAGCAATTTAAGTCTTATTTTGTAGCTGTGACTTTGACCTTTCAACATATGACCTTGAACCATATATCAAAATGATCATTGTCACAATACCTACAACATTTTAATATACATGCCTATACAAAAAGTTAATAGTTTTCAAGATAATTAGCCATTTTTGTCTTCTTCTGCATCTGTGACCTTAACCTTGATCATATGACCTTAAACCATATATCAAAATGATCATTGTCACAATACCTACAATATTCTAATATACATGCCTATACAAAAATTTAATAGTTTCAAGATAATTAGCAATTTAAGTTTTATTTTGCAGCTGTGACCTTGGCCTTTGATCATATGACCTTGAACCATATATCAGAATGATCATTGCTGCAATACCTACAATATTCTAATATACATGCCTATACAAAAAGATTATAGTTTTCAAGATAATGCACAATTTTGGTATTAATAAGCCAAAAATAACATTTCAGGTGCAACAACTCTTACATAGATTATCATATAGTTATGAAACTTGGTACCTTTTTAAATTTTGTCATGCTGAACATTTTAACAATTGATTTGACTTCATGTATCTCTTAATATTTGCAAGAAAATTGTCCTAAAACTGCATAAATCACAAATTAGGTCATGACCTTGATTTGTGACCTTGACCCTAATTTAAAGGTCATTTCAAGAAAAAGTCAAAACTGAAAACCCCATGTCATTATCTGTTCAAATAGTCAAGTTATAACAATTTGAAGCCATTTTACGAAATTTTTAAAATTAAACGCAAAAACGCGTAACCCATTTTTCGACCAAATTTCACGAAATGAACAAACTATAGGCTTAAGACCCTAGAGAAGCCAAATATCACATCAGATTTTTTCTCCAATCATCGGTTTTGGAGAAGAAGATTTTTTAAGATTTTTGGACCCATAGGTCACCTTGACCTAGTTTTGACAGCCATGGCAACGCCATGAACAATTCTGAATTGCACCGGCCCATATATGCTTCTGACCAAGTATCACTGAAATCTGTTTAGCAATTTTGGAGGAGAAGTCAAAAATAGGTGTTAACGACGCACACACGCACGCACGCACATACACACGCCGCGCCATGCCATAAGCTCACATGACCTTTCGGTCAGGTGAGCTAAAAAAAAAACAAAACAAACAACAACAACAACAACAATAATAACAACAACAACAATAATAATGCTACTACTAATAAAAATAATGAACAAGTCACTTGTTCAAACTTTACCCTTAAGCTGTTGAGTTTCAAATATCCAAATTACCTTTCTCGTTATCATGATAAATAATATAAATTGACTGTTTGGTACGTGAAATAAATAAAAATATATTTACATAAATAAAATAATAATAATAACAAAAACAAAAACAGATAAATAAATCTTCTCATTGGATACATTAATAAAAAATATTTGGTTGTTAATGACTGGGTGAACTAACTTTTAGGTTAATGACTGGGTGAACTAACTTTTAGGAAATTTCGCGAAAAAGAGTCGTTAAGATCATTGTTTGGGATTAACTCTCACTATATATATATAGTGAGGTGCCACCTCAGTGGCTCAGTGGTACAGCGTCCGCCGAGACGTCGTGGGTTAAGACTTATAGAAATTATAGGCACGATTTCCTCGCCTTGCATTTCGGCATTAAAGAGGACAAAGTATCAACTGGTTAACCCTGGTGGCAGGATAATGGGAAGGGGAATGGTATGCTTGCCAGTGGTATACTGACTCAGTAAGCTAGCACCTTACTAAAAAGTCGCCATGAGTGCGTGCTAGTGCATGACAGATCATAATAGACAAATTTTGCACATCTCGTTCATATACGAACTTGTTCTTACTGTAGATTATTCCATTATGACATTCAATCTTGCTCTCGTCGCAAATAGCAAAAAAGTTGCTGATCCGACGTTTAACAACATTTACAATTAACTATGCATAAAAAATCTGAAAAATTGTCGATATTGACAATATCCAAATATTAAAATATATTCGACGGCAGAGCAATCTCGGCATACATAGTTTCATTCTAGTGTATACTTACACCGGCGACATTTAAAACGACTAAAAAAATACACATATGATATAAATCTACCTTTGCAAAGTAATTGGTCCCTGCTACAACCTGTGACTTGTATGAAACCAACTCGAACTTCGTTACAGTTCCATTCTTTTCTTCAAAGGACGATTTTACCTAAACAAATAATGCAATGAGACAATTTATGATTCCAAAGGCTTGCACTTTTATCATACATAATATAAAATAAAACAGACGATCCTGCTTTCTGGCTATTTAAATTTTTTGCCTTCGCGTTTAATAAACCCTCAACATTGCAAGTGGGTGTGGCCGCACCAAGTCCCGTGTGTAAACCAAACTTATCAAAATTTTAACTGTTAAGCATTTATTCTAACCTGGTCAATTATCGCCTGTGTTTCATTATCCTTGGGTTTAACATCACCAGTACCTCCACACATCATCTTGAAAAGTAAATTCTCCTAATACGGAACTATTTGTGATTCATATGTAAACAAAACATGTGATGTTGACGAAGAGCACAGAGTTATTCCGCATGGTACAACCTCGTTACTATAGTCAACATTACATGAATTGAACCAGGGTAATGTACGTATAATTAAGCATAAGATTTAAGACTTGCTAGATGGGAGTTTCAAGATTTTAATTAGAAGGTTCTTATTAGTTTCGGTTATTAGACTTATTGGTGTTCAAATTTTGACAAAAACTTTCGGAAATCCTGTATTTTGTTTGCTGAGTCTTATGCAGTGTTTTAAGGCACCTGGTGCGAGAAAAAGAAGAAAAATTAAAGTACAAGTCTTGATAGCCATTATGGAGTATTTAATTCATTAACAATTTGTTTGAAAAAATTCCTAGATTTAAATCAATAATTTAATTTTAAAATAAATATTCAATGCTGTCAGTCATAATATCATATATATATATAAATGTGTGCGTGTGTGTGTGGTGTGTGTGCCGTGTGTGTGTGTGTGGTGTTAGAATTAAACTTCACTTTTCGAGCAAATCCTTCCAAAGTCTCAAATTAACTACAATTAACAACAACGAACGTTTATCAGGTACACTAAGTAGAACTTTATATGAACCCTTGTTAAATTTTGTAAATTTTAAGACAACATCCTGTTGTTATTTATTTTTAGGGGTAGATAATTAGCAACCACCTAAATACTGGTATGCCGAATATTCATTTGTAAATTAAAATTTAGAGAAAATTCAAAATGGTAAAAATTTCTTGAGAAAAAATAAAACAATGTTTCACTTTGATTTGTGACACATATCCAATCCCGAGTTCAGTACGAGTCTACATACGAAAAAGACATATTTACAGACGATGGTTAAAGCTGCATGAAGTTTTCCAAAGAAAAAATTAAAACGGTGCTAATCTAATAAATGATGTTCCTAATGAATAATGTTACATATGGTTCAGCGATAAAAGCTCGAATAAATACAGAAATTACAGTATTTACCCAGCGAGACGCAGCATTTTGGATCTAATATCAGAACATGGTTACGTCATCAAAACCCGGGTCATTTAAACACAACTTTCAAAATGTTGAAATACGATAAATTAAACACAGAACTTCGTTGAATTTGTCATTCGTGACTTAGTAAGGGATAAATAACACCATTTCAAATACATCTGGATATTAATGAAGGACAATTAATGCAATCTGTCATGTTTCACTTTCGATTCTAGGCTTTTCCGTACATCCGTGCGCATGCTCCAAGCTCATAATTACCACCGTAAAACACTGACCAACCGGTCAGAGGATTCCGTTTATATACAGCTAAAAGAAATGAAATTTTAGAAAATGAATGTCAAGGATCGTGGTTAGAAGATATCTACTTTTTAAAAAATATATTTTTAGAAAATCAAAAAAAAATTCAGAAAATTGGTAAACTTAATGCAGCTTTAATTTCAATGATTAAATCCATTGTCATATGCAAAAATAAGAATTTTTATAAAATAAAATATTGTGAAATCATCAATTTTATTGGTGGCTCAATTTTCGTTGTTTTCGTGGACACCTCGACCCATGAATTTACATGTCAACGAAATAGTTTAATATATGTTTATTTAAGCATTAAACTTTGTTTGTAATCGATCTATGCCATATGGTTTTGATCGACTGGCTCTCGCGCTAATTTGAATAAACCGCGAAACGGTTTATGACAAATTAACGCCAGAGCCATTCGATCTTAACCATCATAGATCGATTGCAAACAAAGTTTAATGCTTAAATCGACAACCCAGTAGCTTACAACTTACAAATGTTTGAAATTTGATTAATTCATTCATGATTTTCGTGGAAATTCCTTGTGAATACCGAACAGGTTTCAACTGCATCAAACTGGGTTAGCTCCGCCCACCCGTACTCATTCTCGAAAAATGACAACAGATAAACGTGTCAAGGTTTTATTTAAATATCTGTGCTTTTACAATTCATATTATTGTTTACACTACAATTATTGAATGTTGAATTTGTGAGAAATCATGACTGGAAAGAACTAGATGATAGTGCAGCACAGGGGCTTGTATTTATTGATAATTCCCTTTTTCTGACAAATACCCTCTTTTTGGCCAAAACCCTGGAAGAAATACGAAAAGGCAAGAAACGAAGTTCACACCAACTTTTTTCAAACCCTTGTTTTCCCTCATAAATTACGCTCCACTGGCTAAAAATTCGTCATCGGTTGATCGTAGACACATTATTTTCTGTAAATATTTACTCGACTCGACGATGCACAAACCATAACCAAAAAAATTATTAATCCAAAGTAAAAAAAAAAAAAAACATCCTCAAATACGGCAACCCGGACCGGAAAAAACCAAAGGAACAATAGACACCAGTTCCGAGGTGAATTTCCATTTCGTACTTCTTACGAGTTTGCATTACTTCAATGTCAATTAGGCTAAATGTTGTTGTGTGTTCATATTAAAAAAATACAGGGTTATACCAAAGATATAATCAAAATGAAATTTAGGAAAAAATACAGCTGGTTTATATATTTCGCGGATGTTTTCGGATTTCCTCTAATTGACATTGAAGTAAGAAGTACGAAATGAAAATTCACCTCGGTGTCCATTGTTCCTTCTGGTTACTTCCGGTTCGCGTTGCCGTATTTGAGGATTTTTTTGACTTTGGATTAATAATTTTCTTGGTTCTAGCTTGTGCATCGTCGAGTTGAATAAATATTTACGGAAAATAATGGGTCTACGATCAACCGATAACGAATTTTTGGAAGTGGAACGTAATTTACGAGGGAAAACAAAGGTTTAAAAAAAGTTGGTGTGAACTTCGTTTCTTCCCTTTTCTTATTTCTTCCAGGGTTTTGGCCAGAAAGAGGAAGAGGGTAATTTGTCAGAAAAAGGGAATTATCAATAAATACAAGCCCCTGTGAGTGCAGTAGTAATATCGAACGGGATTATCTGATTCTGCGGATGGATAACAGATCCAGCAGTGGTGGGGTTTTTTGGCGGGACAAATGAAGTGGACCGAAGGCATGGTTGACCGAGGGACATGTACTTGTGAATTTGAACTAGATGCTTTGGAAGATAAAATGTCACTGAAAGATCTTTTCTGTGAAGTAGAGCATTCCCGGGTATAACTTCGAACACTTGCTTCATTCCAATGGCCAGACATGATCATGATGTTTCGCGTTTCTACTACAGCATCATTCATAGCCTAAATGGCAGTTGCACGGAGGCAGTGAACTGTGTATCTCTAGCTTTTTTGCACAAGTCTGGAAGAAAATTTGAAAAGGAGCATTTTTTCAAAGGATTTGTATTATACCAAAGAGTTTAAAATTGGGATTACTTATAGCATCTGGATTAATATGGTTGAATAGACTGGATGCACTGGGGTCACTTTTGCTTAAAAAAACTTCAAAATATCAACGGGACATGAACTAGTGCCAGTTGCGTACATCCGTTTATCAACGAAAGCCTCTTCTGCCTGAACACCACCTTGGTAGTTTTTTGTTTTAGTTTCGTGATTCAAACAGGCATATTATTGACCATTTTCGTCAGTTTTGAATTCAAAGCAGTTATGATATATCTGTACATGAAATTCTAAGCCTCGTGTGAGAAAGTGAAATGATATAAGATACCATACGCATAAACGCACGGATATGGGATTGGATTTTGCTTGTTCCAGGTAAGTCAAAATTTTTGTTAAATCAGCTTGGTTTAATACATCTTTGTGTTTTACTGGCTGTGTTTACCCAAAGCAACTCGCTCTTTTAAAATGCCATTTAGTTTGTGGCTTTCTTAAATTCTTTGTCGGAAACAATGTCAATTTCATGACCATTGTCATGCAAACTTCTATTGACAGCAGCCCGTATAGTAATGAAAGAAGTTTTCTTGTGTTCTGAATTCTCAATTTTCAGTTTTTTACTAGGCCTAGTTGGTTCACCACCAGTTCCACTACCGTCATCACATTTCTCCTGAGGTTTCACCTCGCAGTAAAATTGCTGCAACTTTTCGGCAAGTTCTGAAGTTGTAATATCTGCCATGTTAATAACTGATTTGAATTTCTCATTGTGCCAATCTTAAAAAATGGGAAAGCACCACAGGTAAGCCAGCTGGTGCAGGTATCATAATCAACCATTTTAATTTTAATGATTCATCAAAATTATAATAACAGTAATCAATGTAGGTAATGTTTTGTCAAGCATTTAAATATTTTCATGTGCTTGCATTTCATTGCCATGTGTTGCATTGCTCGTGTTACCTGCATGAAATGCTTGTAAATAGCTGAATAGAGTCGTAGTTTAGGAGTTATCTCTCTTACATTGTAGATACAAACAATTATCCGTGATTGGCTAATTTATTATTATTATTATTATTATTATTATTAGTAGTAGTAGTAGTAGTAGTAGTAGTAGTAGTATCAATGTTAATACCTAGCAAGATATTCATGCCCCATCTGGTGGTTTTTTTTTGGTAGACTCACTTTGGTTTATGTTTTCGTATTGTTTTTGTTTGTCCTTGTTTATGCTTTTGAATCTTGGTTTATACAGACTGTATGTTGTGGTAAGCCTCTTGTGTTCATCTTCTTGCATTTTATCAATTTCTTGTTTCATTTTTCTGTCATCTTGGACAGATCCAATTCCCGACAAACTCTCAATGTCTGTAGTAGACAACTCTTCGTCATTGCTGTCTGAATCTATTTAATACTCCCAAGGAGGAATTATTTCAAAGTTGCCATATATGTCCATGGTGTCCATCTTGATTCGGCAGAAACAGACGGACAGAGTTTGGTCTTTGTCTCCGCGTGACCAGTGCTTATTTCCATAGTAACAAAAAAAAAAAAAAAAAAAAAAAAAAAAAAAAAAAAACTAAAGCTTGTCTTATTTAAATTATATAATTTGTAAATTCATTAATAACTTTATTTATTCAGGCCATTAAATTGACTAAAAATGTAGTGTGACGTTTATCGTTTATGTTTTGTTTACATTCTGCGTCTTGACACGATGAATTGTTTACATTCCGCGACTTGTCACGTGTATTTGTGTTACATCTTTGTAAAGTAGTGCCGTTACCAATGTATTCATACTTTCCAGTGATGCAAAACCATGACGTCAGAATACGAAAGGTCGTATGCGAAGCTTTCCGTCTAGATCTATGCTGTGATAGGTCGAATCACTCGTCCAGAAAATTTGATTTGGATTGTAAATATAACAACTTACCTTTTTGACGACATGAGTGAAATAAGAAGAGTAATTTGGTAAGACTGAACACATAAGACGATGTTTTTACAACATGCGGTTCACTTTATTAACTACGGTCATAACCTCGAATTCATCCCCCAACGAAATGATATTTTATCACAGAACCACGAAAATTGACGATTTCACAGTATTCAAAATTTCTCATATGACAATTGTTGGAGCGGAATGAAAAATTGAATACAACAGAGAGAATAAAAGATCATTTACAATTATCATGCGCGTTTTTAATTAATCGGAAATACGCCATCGGAGAAATACGATAAATAATTCGTGAAAAAATAATTTAGTACTGAAATTTATTTTTAGGTTTAAAGTTTAAGATTATATATGCGGATGCAATGTAATAGACTTTGAGCATTTAACGCTATTTGAAAAATTATTATTATTATTATTATTATTATTATAACTCCCTCCACGCTTACAATGATTGTAAAGGTGTGAATGAACTTTACTGCAGGCAGTATCTAGTGAGTGGAGTAATGATGTTTTAAGCCCCAGTCAAGATTCTTTCACTTATTTGGAGGCGGTCAGTTCGGAATGTCGGAGAAAACCGGAGTGCCCGAAAAAACCACTGACCTTCGGCAAGCAAACTGGCAATATTTCTCACACTAGAATCTGTCTCGAGTGGGATTCGAATTCTGGTGCTGAGAGACGCTATGATCCGTAAGCAGGCAATATCAAAACGCACCACGTAAATGCCGATTGTATAGGTCCAAGTGAAATAAACTGCAGACGAAAGAGAAACGCTCCGCGCTTAAACTAATTCTTACTAAATGCAGGCAATACTTCATAATAATATTGATTTTAAAGGTCCAAGTGAAAAACACTGCAGGCAATACTGAAATGCTTCATGACAATGCTGATTGTAATGAAATAAACTACAGGCAATACTGAAATGCTTCACGACAATACTGATAATAATGAAATAAACTACAGGAAATACTAAAATGCTTCATGACAATACTGATTATAATGAAATAAACTGCAGGAAATACTGAAATGCTTCATGACAATACTGATTGTAAAAGTCCAAGTGAAATAAAATGCAGATAACAGAGAAATTACGCTTACTCATCATGAAGATTACGTCTTGATCTTATTAAGTGAAATTTACATAAAGTCCAAGTTAAAAGTACAATCCGACAAGACCAATTATTTATTATAAATAATTTCAATCATTTTTAGGGAAAATTGTGACATTATACTATACTATGTGCTTGAAAGGTTTATTTCGATCTATTTCATTTGGTCAAGCAAACGTAATGTTCGTGAAACGCAAGCATTTGAGCTTGCTCATTTCCTGAGTAAAAACTGTTTAAACAAAAATACAACAGGATTATATGTTAGTATAATACGTCGGACCTTTCAAGTGAGACAATCGTAGGAAAATTTAATTTACAGAAACATTTTTTCAACTAATGTTGATATATAATCGAAAAAATACAAAAGATATGGTAGTTTTTGACACTTCAAAACTATTGACCATTCTGTTTTTGACAGAATAAATAAAAAGCGTTAAGGGAGTATTTAATAAATCACATGTTCCTTGTCTTCGCAAACTCTAAGCTAGAGGTGAAACATAAATACCATGTTGAAAAACGCGTTTTCATTCACCTTGTTTCACCAGAATCAATTTTTTCAGTAGTTTAGAAGAAAATAGGGATGAAACACTTTCAATTGTCAAAATCCATGACGGAAATAAACGGTGATGTTGGATATTGATATTAACAAAAACATAGAATGTGGTATGCACAATTATGTCCTTATTGGTACTTTATTTCATCAAAACATCTTTAAAGTTTGAAGAAAGATAGATATAAAATTTCTAATGACAAAAATTCAAAATATCTACCAGTTGCCATATTTGAACTAAGCACCTAATATTGTATTTGCAATAAGGTACATATGCAGATCACGTCTACCTTGTTTTATCAAAGTTTTTTTGTGGTTAAGAATAAGAAATGAAGACAAACTTTAATTGTTTAAAATCCTCCATAACAAAAAGCAGCCATATTAAAAAATCCGACCAAACTCTATTTCTTGCATGTCATATATTTATCATCTATACAAAGATTTCCATAAGCAGAGTTCTTATTTAAAACCTTAACCTCCATTAAGTTTTTCAATTTTCCGAATTTTTTTTGATTTTCTAAAATATATATTTAAAAAAAAAATAGATATCTTCTAACCACGATCCGTGACATTCATTTTCTAAAATTTCATTTCTTTTAGCTGTAAATAAACGGAATCCTCTGACCGGTTGGTCAGTGTTTTACGATGGTAACAATGAGCTTGGAGCATGCGCACGGATGAACGGAAAAACCCTAGAATCGAAGGTGAAACATGACAGATTGCATTAATTGTCCTTCATTAATATCAAGATGTATTTGAAATGGTGTTATGTATCCCTTACTAAGTCACAAATGACAAATTCAACGAAGTTCTGTGTTTAATTTATCGTATTTCACCGTTTTGAAAGTTGTGTTTAAATGACCCGGGTTTTGATGACGTAACCATGTTCTAATATTAGATCCCAAATGCTGCATCTCGCTGGGTAAATACTGTAATTTCTGTATTTATTCGAGCTTTTATCGTTGAACCAAATGTAACATTGTTCATTAGAACATCATTAATTAGATTAGCACCGTTTTAATTTTTTCTTTTGAAAACTTAATGCAGCTTTAAATATCGTATTTATTTCTTGGTGTATATAGGATATGTATTTAAAAATTGATATTATGCAGATGCCCATGTGTTTCTTTTGGAAATCTTGTTATAAGATATCAAAATGCTGTAGAAGAATTTGGATAACTTATCTCCCTTGGCTCGAAATCAAAATCCTAAGCGATTTTGCATGTTAAATCTTACATTGCTGAAACCTTCTGTATTTTTTTTTCAAAAAATAAGAAATAGTTGTAAAACAGTAGGATGATATACCAGTTAAAAATACAACAGGATTGAATTTTATCATACGATGCAAAGTCCGGAGTTTTGAAATACCGACACATTTTTCATTGTAAATATTTCGTTTGATTCTTATTTTTGTTTTGTCCTTCAGAGGAGAAACCAATACCCCGTGTCACGACAGGCAAGGCACGTTAAAGATACCTCCCTGTACATTGCCCCAAGCGCACTGCAAAGGTAAAAATGTCTGGCACTTCCCCTATAGATGGTGTCGTCTCGATAGAAGTGAAATATTCTTGACTGGGACGTTAAACGTTCATTAAATCAATCAATCAATCTTTTTTTGTGTCTTTGTACTGTGTTGCCTTGCACAAAAACTTATCGAGTACATTTTTTGCAGCCACAAAACACGTTATTTACTTTAACTTTGTCACATATCTTTATTGCTTAGCTTCAATAAAAAAAACATAGTGAACTTTGAGTTAACATCAATCATTTATATAACATCATTTCATTCTTGAGTTATAATTGATTAATTACTAATTATTTGTCTTCTTACATTTTACAATGTCTAAAAAGTCGCAGACATTGCTCTTAAATATACACTGATCGGCATAAAAATGAACACCTTTTACATTAGTTTTTTAGTAGTAATAACTCGTCTTTATACAAGCTTGTGACTTTTACATTAAAACATCGTTGTCAAGGGTGGTTATTATTTTTGCAATAGATGTTTGGAGATTTTTGGAACAAGACAGAAAAGATATTCGGTATATTGAACTGAATACCAGTATTAGCGTCTTTGTTTGAGGGAACATGTAGGAATTTATACCCCCGAAAACGAGAAATAATAATTCTTAGTGGAAACATTTCTCAAACAAGAACAATATTTATATATTGTGGTTACTTTAATGCTTTTTTTAGAAACTCCTTATAAAAATTTTAACATCGCCAAATACCGGTTTTGAAGATAACCACATTGTAAAACATAAAGCATTTTTGTTTGACTAATAACAAATAGAATCAGAGTGGAAGTTTTTCATTAAAAATATTACGGACCGGGTAGCTCAGTCGGTAGAGCGCCTGCTAGTATTGGGAAGGTCCCGGCGTCGATTCCCTGTTTGGCTTTTGCATTTTTCCTATTCTGTTACAAAAAGATCTATCATCGAAAAATGATACAATTTCTTGATCAAAATTAAAACCATTATTGCTTGCTCCAACAAAATATGAAAAACTTATTTCTTCCATTACGTTAAAACATGAATTCAAAACGTTTGTTTGATTTTCATTTTAACATTGATGTTGATGTAGCTCTTTGGTATCAGAGCTAATTTAAATTCTGAATTCTTAGAATTATTTTTTTATAAATTTTGATCAGAAGTAATAAATCATAAATATGGCGTCTTTGTCTGATCAACATAAATGGTTTTATATCCCAGTTTTTAACAAATAATTCATGGAACGAAAATAATTTTGATTTTTTCCTAACAATTTAATTGAACTACGTTTGTACAATATTCATTTGCTATTAATTGAAAACCCACGTAAAATTTTGACTATAATAGATTTTAACTAAAATAACCGTGAAATGAAAATTATATGTTTTTCCTATTATCAGTTTAGGCTAGACTTTTTGTTAGGTTTATCCAGTTTTTGTAGTTTTAGCAGAGTTATTAAAACGCGTATATAATATGTTTGTATGGTACACAACAATGGTTCTTTTACACAAAAACTCTAACAAAAGTCATTGTTGCAAAGGTATGCTGTGTTTTTCAAATAACTTATTTAACTTAATTGTTGAACTGTTTTATAGGTTTTTAGTCTTACTCATAAACCATATAAAGCACTCGGCATTATGAAATGAAAAGTCACGGTTCTTTCGGATGGGAACTTATAAGAAACGAGGTTCCGTGTCACGGTAGGACCACCACGATAAAGAAGCCTGCTCATAAACTATATAGTGTCAATGTCCGCTGTAGTTTGTCTTTCAACAATTCCGTTGACGTCTCTAAAATTTTGCTTCTGTAATAATTTTACTATTAAAATGACTTTAATTAATCACATGTCGATGCTACATGATTAAATAAACATTGATCTCTAAAATTATAAAATAATGTATCAGCATTGCTGTTTTAATGTCACTCAGAGTGATAATTCTTCTTATTTATTTTTTTGAAAAGAGACATTTTAAAATCAATATATTTAGCGAGAATATTGAAAAAAATAATCGGAATTCCAGGTAAGGTTTTAATGTACCAAAAGCAATAATGAACATACTAATAAGCAAAGTAGAAAGATCAATTTGGTACGTGGGAATACCTTTAAATGTTTTAACAACAGACCCTCTCAACACCTTGATGATATTTTAGATATGGTTAACCCAGAATTTGAAAAAAAAAATACTGATATTTATCCATATCCAAACAAGAGGCCAAATGACCTCAACCCTCACCCGGACATACGTTTATATCTCCTGAATGAGTTGAATAGACAATTACAGTAATTAATTAAAAGTAACAGATTTTGAGCCCCAATGTCAACATAGTACCAAATTTAAAATAACTTGTTTTAAAATGCTTCATCTGAATTTTCAAGATCGAAATACAGTGTGTTTATATAACTACTAAAACCGTATCATAAATTAAAAGATTTAAAAATGAACAAAAGCTATATTTTTTACACTTGGTTCTTTTTAAAGTTAAATTCAAAGAAATACCAAAACTAAACATTAAAATGTCAAAACAGTTAAATACAGCCTAAAGGAGTTGAGTTGAGTAATGGTGTTTAACTTCCAGTCAAGAATATTTCACTTATATCGAGACGTCGCCAGCTATAGGCGAAAGTGCAGAAATTTTGCCTGTGCATTGTGCTTATGGCATTATACATGCAGAGTTCTTTATCGTGCCAGACCTCGTTTATCCTAAGTTCCCATCCAAAAGAACCGTGACTTTCATTTCGTAATGCCGAGTGCTTGGCGAAAGAACAGTCACTACCCACTTTCAAGTCTTGGGTCAGACCCGGCCGGGGTTTGAACCCACGACCTTCCACTTACGGAGCGAGCACTCTACCAACTGAGCTACCGCAGTGGCTACAGCCTAAAGAGAATTAAAACTTATTATAGAAATAAGGCCCTGGCATTCGGTCTTAGTCTCTGTATTAAAATAATACTAAAAAGCATAAAAATGAAAACGTGCATTGAAAAAAGTTCAAAAAGAAAACAGTTAAAAATAGTCATGAACTTAACCTTATCTTGAAGGTCATACTGTACTGTAGTCATAAATAACACAATTACACTGTGTAGTGTCGTGTTTATTGTCTATCACGAGACATACCAAAGTAACAATACGCACGTACAATTACAGGGTAGATTTCAATGTTATAGTTGCATAATAAAGATTCGTGATCTACGGATGCAAATCAAGCACATCAACAAATACCTACAAGATTCAGATATAGATGCCATATACAAAAAGTTTATACTTCATAGTTTTAGTATCTTTTGCGTGTGTGAACTTGTCCTTGATCAACAGGATTGTAATAACAATACCTACAATATTCTTATACACGTGCGTATAAAAAGTTTATAGATTGCAGATAACTTATAATTTCAATATTGGACTGTATATATTTGATTCCAGTATTCTTATATGTGTTGTTCAACGGAAAATTAATATAGGGTTGTTAAATTTTTTAAATATGCGTTTTTAAGGACCGCTGGTGTTATATCAGTGAAACATTTGGAGTCTTTTCATATTAGTATAACCATTCCAATGGACATTTTCTGGACAGTGCTTTCTGTCGTGTCGTTTATTTGGTTGCGTAAGCTGCATGAAAAGAATTGTTTTAAGATTCACTTGTATTGTTGCTAGGGGCGTATTTGAATCTACTTTCTTCTTCATTCTCATATATTTATACCCCTATGACAAAAATGTATTAAAACAATTTTTAAAAATATAAACTTCTCTGATATAATATTCAAGCGTCAAATTAAAATTCAACGCAGTTATATATATATATATATATATATATATATATATATATATATATATATATATATATACAATTGTTTAGAGATGTATATCGTTTTGTTGAAGACGCTGCGAAATGTGCTTATATGGAAATGATGAAAATGTTATTGTTGTTAGATGTCTTTTTACTATTAAGCGGAAGTGTATTTAGTTCAAGTTCGACATTTATAGAAAGTGTTTCATTCCGTGACAAGATCATTTCTAATTTTAGAATACAAAAGATCACTGGATGTCAAACATCGGTAGAGATTTGTTCAAAATTATGCCATAAAACTTATCTCTGCGTCTCGTTTTTCTATAAAGAGTGTAAAAACATATGTCAGCTACATTCAGCCAATTTTACAGATTTTTCAACTGGGAAATCTGAAACAGGATGGAAATATTACTCTGTGAATAAAACTGGTAAGAAAATATAAATCGCAGATATGGGAAAATAAGTTCGCAGCAAAACTAAAGAGTTTCAGAATAAGTGGTAAATTAGTTAAATAATACGTTTGAACTGCAAATGTTATTATTTACCACGTTCGAATAGATTTCATTGTTTTCTAATAAAATTATTTTTACTTACTCGGAAACAATATTAAAAAAAAAGTAAAATTAATTTTATTTGTCACAAGTGAAGGCAAATTCTCAACATTGTTGCCATCGCTGGGTAATACCACTGCCATTGTCGCATATACAATCTTTATTTGGTATGGTTTTAATCTTAGTTAATCTTAGATTAATTTAAAGTCGGAATTAGATTTATTTTTATTTTCGTTTCATCAAAATGTACAAATGTACAAAATTAAGAAAGACCTTATTTTTTATTTAAAAATGTTTGTTGTTACATCGTAAAACAATTGAGTTATGACCTGATTATGTCTTTCTAGTATTAATAATTATTAGCGTAAATCGATAATTCATTCATTAGTTTCAATACAAGGACTTTCTACAACGAAGCAAGCGAAGTCAAATTGTTGACAAGGAGAAATTGCAAGCTAAGGTTTAACAAACCCTTTAAAAGTTTTATGGCCTTTGCCATTTGGATATTGATTTTTTTTTTTTAAATATATATATATATATTTATAATTATACCATTTAACATACTCACAATGACTATATTTCATAGTTTACCACAATAATTGTAGTATTTAATTAAAAAATTGGCTTTTCATTGTAGAAATATATTTTATATACTGACTTTAGAAAAAGTGTTTGACTGAAAATGTTAATTTATTTTGAGACCAATTATTTTTGTAAAGCTTTTTCTGAAAATGTTAATTTATTTTGAGACCAAATATTTTTGTAAAGCTTTTTCTGTAAGACAGAACATTTTCCTTTTTTTTTTCGAAATTATTAATCCTTTTTCCCTTGACGTTTAAAAATTGCCAATTAAAAAGGCAATCTTATCAATATTTCCACACTCTGTTCAACTTGTAATAAGTCACAATAAAAAGCCTCGAAGATCGACAAAATTTACAAATAATTTTTATCTCATTTGAAAGAAATATTATAAAATTGGCAAAAGAAAATTAATCTTTAAAAAGAAAAATGAATTGATTCTGAGCAATTGATTACCATAATTGGTCTAATCCAAATGGCGATTGAAAATGTAGTATTCAATAAAAGCCTGACTTGGGCCAGAAAACTGAAAATTTTCTAACACCTGATTAGATGTAATCAGTAAGTCGACGATCTGTTAGCCAAAAATCCACTGAAATCTTGTAAAAAGGTAAACATACAAAATTGAAATTACCTACTTCCTTAACACTTATGAAAAAATGACATTAATATTTTAAGAATATCGATCAGTAATTATAGAAACAGACAAGTTGAGCAAATCATCAAACGTTTTTCAGTTCTTGTATATTTAACGTATAAATAGGATAATCTTGTCAAATCTTGAGAGAAGACTCGCTTATTCGTTTTACTCCACATACAGATATTTAGATGATATTCTACCTCTTATTTTTTCAAATTTGAAAAAAATTTAAATGACATTTATCAAGGTTTGCTTGCAATAAAAGATTTACCATTTTTTCATATTTAGACGTGGGCTGGTGTGTTTGTATTTGATATTTTTATCTGAACTCGTGTCAGGTTTAAGCGTTCGTACGTGCGTGCTTGTATGTGACCTTTTCCTTTAAAACTGCAAGAACAATTTGAAAAAAAATTGCTATTAAAGGCCTTAAACTAATGATGATTAAATTTAAATTTTGTATGTCTGTCCTAAATTCAAATGAAACGCCTCACTTTAAATGGAAAATTCAAATAAATAGCGATTACATATTTATTTTGGAACTTATTTTGTTCAAATCCGACTAAATATATAATACAAATACCAGTTAAAATTTGATGTGCCAGATGTGCACATTTCGGAAATTCATTCCTCATCAGTGACACTAGGACCGAAAAGTTTGATACATAATAAATATATAAGCCAAACAGTTGAAAATAATGAATCTAAAGTTTCAAAATTATATAAATATAAATCCAGCTAAGGAATGCTTTGCATGAGGGAACAAACCTTAGTTTTAAATAAATGTCAAATTTTAAACGACTGAAAATTTTGCTAAATGGTACATTTTCTGACAGCACAAAGTACTGCCTACTGAGTTATGGATACCCTCGGGGAGTTTAACTCCACCAGAAGCGGTATCCGCTCAGGGATAGTAAATATATAATACAAATACAAGTTAAATTTTGATGTGCCAGATGTGCACATTTCGGAAATTCATTCCTCATCAGTGACACTAAGACCGAAAAGTTTGATACATAAAAAATATAAGCCAAACAATCGAAAATAATGAATCTAAAGTTTCAAAATTATATAAATAATAAAGGAAGTAGATCTTTTCTTTAGCCAAAAAAGACTCAAATTTAATTTAATTTAATTAAAGAAGAATGTAAATGAAGTAGGGTCACTTATTTTAACTGTTGTGCTTTGTTAGCAGGTACAAGTTTTTTAGTTACGAACTCTATCACTCTTATAAAAGGAACACTTGCCGTCCCCTGATCACACAGTTTCTAATTTTTGATTTCCCATGTGATTTTGTTCTAGAAATTAAACCAAGGGATTGCGAAGAAGCTTACAAGTTGGGAAAAACAAACAATGGAGTTTATGTTATATACAGAAATGGTGACCAGCTTGAGGTTTATTGCGATATGAAAAGACATGGATGGACGGTGCGTGTTTTTTTTAAATTAAATAAATTTAAGCTCATATTGTTAAAGTCACATGTCGATCTCGAGGATTTATCATAACAATGTTCATGTTGCGCATGCGTTGTTGCTTTCATTTCTTTATTGCTTTGTACATGTGCTCAGTTATGGTAAGTATTTACGAATTGGGTGTTCATAATTAAAATGACAACAATTAGCATTGTAAAACTGAGACCTACGAAATGTGACACAAAAATAATGCAAAACCTTAATCAATTTTGGATTGTGATTTTGACACGAACTGGTATGTTGGTGTTTTAGTTAATTAGAAATATTTATCTAGTTTGAATTAATGGTTTCATCCGAATGGAACGACATGTCCGTCACTACAAGCTCTTGTAAAGAAGTAAGAAAATATTGACGAAGAATTGGTAAAAAAAAAGGAATTGTTTCTTACAGCCAGAAGAAATGGATATAATCTGAATGAAAGAGTATCACTAAGACTGATGTAATGTAATTTAAAATGATTATCTAGGTCTTTAATTGATAAATGAACAAATAATTAGAAGAGTCCCATGTATTCCAGCATTTAAAAAAATATAATAAATCTAACATGCCTGAACACAATCGATAATCTTACTTATTCCCAGCTGCACATAGAAATTGATAAAATTATATGAATAATAGAGGATGGTGTAAAATGAAAGGGAAAAATTATTTTTGAAACAATGAGTTTAGCAGAGTGTGCTTTGAAAATGTAAAAAAGTATTCTATAAAGAGCATTTTATATACTGTATTGAAAACATTTAAAATTGTTAATTCTCTTTCACTTCTAATTCATTTATCGAAAAACAAGTCAAAATTGACGTTCTTTTGTTTTGTTTAAACTAGTATGTCATTAAATATTTATGAATTGTGATATTAAAAAGTTTGTTATAGCAAAATTTCCCGATTTACCGTAGCAATAAACAAGGTGTTACAGAGCATATGTACAAATCTTCAGATAATCAATAGATACGTTCTTTTAAAAACCAAAGCTTATGTTGCTTGGTACAATACAATATAATACAATTTATTACAATACAGTGCTATGCAATACAATACAATACTATACAATGTATTACAATTCAAAGCAATGCAATGCAATACAATACAGTAAATGCAATGCAATGGAATATACAATACAATACAGTACAATACAAGGCAATAGAAAATACAATACATTACTATTAGTTACTCGGGATTTTTCCGGGGAATACGGGGTGGTATGACCCTCCTGGATTTCGTATTTCCTGAGGCGCACCCTATGTTACCTATGTAAAAGGTAACATGTTACCCATATATAGGTAACATCTTTCATTCAAATTTTCCTTTCCATTGCTTCAACTTTATATCGAAGAAAATTTCTTAGTATTTAAGATTCTAAAGCATCCTGTAATATTAAAATGCATGTGTATAATATATAATACTTGTATTAAATATAAAGCACAATAACCCGTTTTACACTATAACTTCTTTGAGAATATTATTAAAATCTAATTTAAATCTAACGTTATTAAGATTTTATTACCGCGTAGTTACCATCGAGTGAAATTTGGTGTCAATTGTCTTATTAAACAAGATAAAGTAAAATAGTTGCATATGATTTCAAGATCGTTTTCAGGGAAATTATTGACAAAATATTATGAAATAATTGACTTATCCTTTAAATATGATATGTATATATATATTACAACCAATCGACCAATTATAACTTTACGTATGTTTAGATTAAATTTTTCTAATGGAAATATAACCGTTTCCGAAAAGAATCATCTCTGATGCTGTACAAGAACCCGCTACAATAAACAAAGAATATGCCACAAGGACATGAATCGAATATGGATTTTTGAAGTTTTAAAATATGCTCATGTTCAATACAGAGACATAATGGTATCTTTTGTCTTTTCCAGCAGTTAAGGTTCTGAGCAGTTGGCGATTTGTAATGATTAACTGTTTTATTTCAGGTCATCCAACGTAGAACAGATGGCTCTACAGAGTTCAATCGGAATTGGAACTCCTATGTTGCAGGTTTCGGAAATATTTCAAATGAATTTTGGCTTGGTAAGACCAGACTGAGAGAAATTGTTTTCTCAAAGTTTTATTGTCTTTGACAAGGGCTTATCTGATAATGGAATTCACCAGAGTACCACGTGATACCTAATAGCGTTTGTGCGGAACAATTATTTCTATTGACAACGGAATCGCATAAAGTGACGTTTTCCCGTAATAACGACGTTTTTTCGGGAATATTATCCACTTCATTCCGCACAAACGTTAAGAGGTATTGATCACGTGGTACGCTGGTGAGTTCCATTAATTAAACAGAAATTATTTTCTGAAGTCACAATTTCACGGAAACATGTTATTTATCCCTGTGATACCAGTTATCTTATGTTGACATTATAATTTATCAAAAAATAAATAACTGAAGGAACGAGTTTTTGTCGCGAAATGTTATATAATTCGCTATCTCTTGACATGTTATTGCCATTTTTCAATTTTTTTAAAAAATAAATTACAAGCAAGTTGTCATGCTTTATTTTGTAGGTCTTCAAACAATATATGAAATTACATCATCTGCGAGCTATGAATTAAGGTTTGATTTAGAAGATTATGATGGAAATTGGAAATTTGCAATCTACAGTAATTTTAAACTGGGCGATGCTTCAGCAAATTATACCCTTAATTATGATGTCTACACTGGAAACGCAGGTAAGTAATCAATATACTTGTGTTAAAAAACCTCAACCACATCAGCAAGCTTATGACGAAAAAAAAATTTATTATAAAAAATTAGAATAAATAATATTAATAATAATGAACAGTTAGTATGAAGGTCAAGAATTCAATTATATTTTCTGCGGATTCGTATTAAACGCATCTTTAGTAAAACATCCAAAAGTAACAAACAATTAAAATAGTTCATGGTTTCGAATGATGAGTGGTCAATTGTTCTTAAAACAGACGATCACATGTCAAAATTCTATCAGGATGGCCCAGGTTCGAACCCAACTTCTTTTGATTTAAGTGTGGGAAGATTCAAGTTTTTGCAGTAGTGTTTTCGGGTAATCGGTTTTTATAATCTCCCAAAAATTGACCGCTTTAAGATAAGTGTAAAACAATCTTGACTAGTAAGTAGACGTTAAATCTAAGTTTCTTTTTTTAGGCGATGCATTAAGTGTAAGTAGAGAATACCGTTTTGCAACCTACGACCATGATTTTAATGAATGTTCATTTCCGTTTTCCGGTGCTTGGTGGTTTAACTCGTGTCACAACGCTAATCTAAATGGACTTTATGGTGATACACGTTTCGGTAAAGGACTTAACTGGAAACAATGGCATGGATTTTACTACTCTCTAAAGACAACGGAGATAAAAATAAGGCGAATGTAATGCATTAACAAAAGTATGCGTTCGTTACGAATGTTATAGATCATGCGTCCGTTACATTTACAGTTGAACCTTGATATTTAAAAGCACATCGATATCTCAAGTGTTATGGCTTTGGTTAAGCCATGCGAGAGGTCACCTGTACAACACGACATCCAACAAATCAAAACGAACACCTCCTCAACTGATCAACATATTTATTACTCTCCCTCTTTCCGGAAGTTGTCATTCAAAAACATTTACAAAAAGTACAAATCGGAAAATGATACAGAAGAAAATCAATATTCGGATTAACAAAAGATTTGAAAACCAGTTATGAGCAATACATGTACATAACATCCCAGCCTAATTAACACAGAAATATCATTTCTGATACTGGTTGTAAAATCTTTTGCAAAATGACCAAAAAAAAAAAAAAATCATTACATTTACATAAAAATAAGTGACTTGGGAATTACAGGGTACCAAGTTTATATAGCATCAGTATTATATTACATAGACCATTGGAAGCCATAACTCCTTAAAAAATATTGATGCTATGATAAATAATCAGTATCAAAATACAAAAACATATACTCATGCAAAGTTTGGATCCCACACACATATTCATACATATATAGTGATAATGATAATGTAAAATAACATGCAAAATGGCTATTTATGGTTCCGTCATATACTGTTATTAGATCCAAGTACAAATAAACTGACAAAAAGTTCAAAACTTTTCAGTATTATCTTTACCCTTAGTATCAAATGCCACAACAATTGGACATGAAAAAACAAGATATGGCAATAATTAAAGCATTAAAATAAAAAATAAAATAAAATAAAAAGTGCACATAATTTGATAATAAAACATTTGAATATGACTTATATAAGTTTGGAAATTGACATTCTCTGACATATGCAAATAAATGACACTGAAAAAAAAATGCATTTTAAAACACCATCAAAACAATATGGTATATAGTATATACATCAGAAAAAAAATATAACAAAATTATTATGCATTCTGCATATTTTGCAAAATAATAAAATGTATGAAAAATTGATAACAAATGAATGATATTGGGGAATAAAAAAAACCTACACAAAGTGTGATATTCAATTATTTTAAATTAATGTGAAAACATATCAAAAACAACTTTTATATGTTGTTAAATTTAAGAACATGATATCAATATTGAAGAAAAATTATGGCAATACTGGGGGAGGATTTGTCCTAACAGCAATTTGGGCTCTTTTACTCAACTGTTCATAAGTGACCCATCCAGCTTTTTGAGCTGGTTCTCCAACAAATTGTATCAAATACTTTGTGTTTTGTCCGTCATGCTTTTGGGCAATAATACGCTTTATTTTATAATATATATCAGTACTAGAACATGAAGATGAGTCAATATCTGTGAGATTGTCTGGATTCACAAAATCAGCATATTTTGCTGGTCTAACATGTGTTCTACCAGGTCGAACATTTGAAACTCTACTTTCTACATTATTAAAGTCTAATTCAGTATTTACTTCCGTGTTGAAATGTGAATTTTTTGAAACTCTTCACTCTACATTATCATAGTCTAACTCAGTATCGACCTCTGTAGTGACATCAAATTTGTTATAATCTGAATCAAACTGTTCAGTAGAAATATCAAAGTCATTTACACTTACAGAAGAACTAATATCATAATTGTTATCACCAACTAATTGTAAATTCTTGTCCAACTGATTATGGTTGGTGATAATTGTGTCTAGAAAATAGTTTTTAGGATCTGGACGACGCACATAAGCAAGCTTAAGACGATTTATGTGTACAGTTTGGCAAGATTTCTTTTCTGGATCCTCAATGCATAACAAGTGTGGGCTCTTAACTTCAGTAACAACATGTGGTCCTGAAAATCTTGGTTTAAACTTCCGACCAGTACCAACAGGGTCTACTTGAAGGTAAACATAATCACCAACAGTCACAGTTAATTGGTTTACTCTGTCATTTGCATGCTGCAACATTCTCAGCTTAGCTTTTTCCACTTGTTCTTGCACCTCAGTTCGAATCAGAGACAAATGTTTAACATGTTTTTGTAAATAACTATGACAGTCCTTGGGCAAGGTGCTAAAATCAGTAGGTGAAATATTAGATAGTGGAAATTTCGGACGATTTCCAAACACTATTTCAAATGGTGAGTACTTTAAGGATGCATTAACCGAATTATTGATGGCAAAAACTACTGCAGGTAATTCTGTCCTTGTAATACATATGGAGTAATACGTTCAGCGAGTGTTCGATGAAGTCGCTCACATGAACCTAAGCAGTGGTGAGCAAAGGCAGGTGTAAATTGTTGTGGAACTTGAAACAAACGACAAACTTCTCTCATGCATTTCCCAATAAATTCTGAACCATGGTCACTAATCAATGAATCACAGACTCCAAACTGTGTGAACAAAACATATAGACAATGTGAAACAGTTATAACATCACGGTTGGATATTGGTAAGCAATAGAGATATTTACTGAACAAATCCACAGCTGTAAATATATATGAATTTCCCTTTGACGATATTGGAACAGGTCCATATAAATCTATTTGCCAGGCCGAAAATGGTGCTGAAGGTGAAGGTAATGATGTAACAGTTGACTTTGTTTGTAATTTAGTTGTCTTTCTAATTTGACAGTAGTGACATGACTTAACATAATCAGACACAAGGTCCGCCATACGTGTACAATAAAAAGTACTGCGAATAGTATCCAAGGTGTGGTGAATACCACCATGACCAGCTAAAGGTGAATCATGGTAGAACTGTAACACTGTCTTTTTCATTACTTCCGGAAGAACTATTTGGTAATGAGCTAATGTCTGAGAACGTTTACTCCTGATAGTTCTAGAGTGAAACAAAACACCATCAACTAAAATAAAATCTGATGATTCTAATAACAGACGTCTAGCATATTTTTGTGAATTTGGTAATATCCCACTATCTAAGTACATAAACAATGGTCCAAATTGTTTATCTGATCGTTGTAATGAACTCAATGTGTCCTTGCTGAACTCTGTACTTTGAAAAAATTCTAACTTGTCTACAATATTGTCAAGTGATAAATCCGTATCACTTGATTTTGTTCCAGTAGTTGATGTTTGATTAATATTTGGAATATCTAAAATGTTACTTGATTCTGTACTTGTGTGATCTGGTTGAACTGGAATAATACCACTATTAGATGAAGTGTCAGTATTTTTAGAACTTTCACAATTTCTTATAAAGCAATCTATCTGTTTACATAATTGTGTGTCGATATCCCCACAAGTCGCACTACTTGTAGTGTCGTTCAATTTCATACTGGTATTTGCAGGACAAATATCTAAACTGCTTTCATTGGGTTTATTTTTATTACAAGTATGCACCTTAAAATTTTTTCTGAATGTTACGATTCTTGTGACAGGTATCGATGACATCATCAGTATCTCCATCATATCCGCCATCATCCACTAATACAGGTACTCTGCTCCTAACCTAAATATTCTGACATGCATGAACATTATCACTATCACTGTCACTTTTTACATTATGAAACAGTTCAGCTATATTCTGGCCGGAAGGAAGCTTGATATCTCCTGCGTTATCAGTTACATAAGGAAAATGAATATCGTCTTCATTTGGACTTGATACATTGTCTCTTGATACTACTTTACACCGACTGAGTGCATCTGGCACTACCATTTGTGAGGCAGTTTTATACACTATATCAAAAGAAAATTGTTGCAAAATTGTAATCCAGCGTTCATAGATAGCGCCTTTCATTTTCTTCTGAAATAAGGCTTTGAGAGCCATGTGATCACATTCAACGATAAAATGACGACCTCTTAAATAATCACCACAATCTAGTATGCTAAAAGTTCAAGTTTAGTTGGGCCATATGATTGTTGCCATTTTTTAAAGTTTTTGAACCGAATTTGACAACACGCATCACATCATTATTGTCAGTTTCGTCTATTGATGGATGTTTTGATACAGCATATAACCTATTCCCCTGGATGATGTGTCAACAGACACATAAAATGGAATATCAAACCTGGGAAAAGCTAAAACAGGTGAGCTAATTAATAAACGTTTTAATTCTGCAAGTGCATGTGACTGCTCACTTGTCCATTTAAATTTAATGTTATTTCGTAACAACCTTGTCAGTGGGAAGGCAACAGCACTGAAATTTTGTATGTACTTTCTAAACCAATTAAACAATCCTATGAGACGACGCAATTCCTTCACATTACGTGGCTCAGGATAATCCTGAATAACATTAATCCTATCTGGAGGTGGTTTGATACCATCTTTTAAAATCAAATGCCCTAAAAAGACACAGGATTGTTTGGCAAATGAACACTTTTGAGGTCCTAATTTAAGTCTTGCACAATGCAGTCTACTAAATACTTCTTTTAAGTCACTTAAATGTTTATCAAAATTAGGTGATGCTATTAAAATATCGTCAAGGTAACATAAACATAAACAAAATTTGAGACCATGCAAAACTTTATCCATCAACAACTGAAATGTATTTGGCTAGGTAGACAACCCTTGTGGTAAACGTAAAAATCGATAAGTTCCAAAACAAGTGTTAAAAGCTGTGTATTTTGAAGAGGAAGCATCTATACCCATTTGAAAAAAACCTGAACACATATCTGTTGATGTTATGTTAGTTGGCACATTATCAGAAAAAGACTCAATAAGTTCATCTAAATTTGGTATTATATACCTGAATTCTTGTGTTTGTGAGTTCAAATATCTAAAGTCACAACAAAACCTGTATTTTTGTTTATTAGGATGTATACTAGATTTAGAAGTGTCTCTGCATGTTTTTGATACAAGAACTACAGGGCTAGTTATAAACAAGTCCTCTTTTTCATTTACAGGTGCAATAATACCCTGTGACAAAAGTTCATCTAATTGTTCTCTCAAAACTTCACGTTTATCAGGAGATAATCTATAAGGTTTATGATGTTTTGACTTGGCATCAGACTTTAAAATAATTTTATGTTTTACAACATCTGTGTAACCAAGTGATGGATTATCTTGTGTAACAAATAAGTCCTGATATTCATACAGAATTTGTAATAATTCTGACCTTTGTGAATCAGTCAAATGATCTGATATATCAAACTGAAAAGCAAAATTAACAGGTATTTCCCCATTAAATGATCCACTATTGCATGCATTTCCTGAACAAGTATGATTTTGAGAATTATTTTGGGAACACACACCTACACTATCAGAACTTACATGAGAACACATAGTTCTATTTTCAGAACGTGCACTGAAACACACAGATTTACTTTTAGAAACTTTTGCAAAACACTGCTGTTTGTTATTTGGAACAATATCTACACATAAACACTGTCAAAATAATTATCCGAACATTTCTGCTGAACATGTTTAACTTCAGTATTCAAATCTACACATACTTGTATATCTTCAAAACTAACATCAGAACAATGATGTTTATCCTGTAAAATACTATTTGTACTTTCAAAAACAGTACTAACTTCTTTATTAACAATACTTGAACATTTTGATTTACAATCATATGTAGTACCTGAACTATGTGATTGGCACATTTGTTTACACTCACATATAGAATCTGGGTCATACAATTTACATTTAGAGATATTAGAATAACCAGTTTTATTACCCATAAAGCTGGTAAAATTGGAACAATTCGAATCACAATGAGTGTGAACTTCTGACATATGTTGTACAATAGGAATGTCACAATTTGTGATCAAATTTTCATTATCTAAGGGAGAAAACTCACCTATCAGTTTGCCCTTGAACAAAATACAATTATCATTTGTTGGGTTAAGAATCAATATTGGTATTTTGCCATTTTGTGCAACAGTAACTATAGACTTTGCCAGTAACAATCCTTTCTTACTAAGATATGGATTTCCTGTAAAAATACCTTGTACACCAAATATTACATCTGGAACTGACAACCAGAGAGTGCACTCACTATTGGGTGCTATGACATAGCGCTTATTACATGCGATTTTGACAATGCGAGACCTGTATGAAAAATTTGAAAAATCTAATAACATCTTATTATCTATTAGATAATTCACACCTAAAATAAATGGGTGAGATGTTTCCGAGATTACATACACATCAATAAATTGAGTAGAGAGAGGTGTTTGCACTGTAATGCTGGCAGTTCCCATGAAATGAACCGTTTGGTTATTAGCCAATAATATTTGAGAACAAGATGAAGGTTGTAAATTTGATTTAATGCTATTTGGTAATGACTCATATAAGGTATGAGACATAAAATTAACTGAACTACCAGTATCAACTTGAGCAGCCACCTCAATGTTACACAATTTAACAGGTATATACAAAAATTTATATTTGCTATGTAATGTATCATTAAGATGTTCTGTAGTCTGCGATTCATCTGTACATGTATTAACATGCTGTATGTTTGAACGTTCTGGTGATGGGCTGCGTTTCCTAGCACTGAATTGACTTAGTTGCCCGGGAAGGCGTGCTTGGTGGTTCCCGGGGCTTGAAAGTTTAAAGACAATGTTTTACAAAATAATGCAACATGTTCATACTGGGAACATAATTGACATTTAATGTCTGGAGACAGCATGCCTTGTCCATTCCAATTACATGACTTCTGTAGATGACCACGATCGTGACATTTGAAACACTGATTATGAGTGGTTGATGTAGAACTATTGCTTCTGTTAGTATCTGTTTTTTTGGCAAATTCCTGGCTATGAACAGGGTTTGGGTTTGCTGACACATTGTTAGGTAATACACTATAAAAAAGACTTGTCAAATCAGAAAGGTCTTTTCGAAGTTTCTGAATTTCAATTGTATTTTGATCATTTTTGACACACGTGGGTGCATTTCCAGGATATAACAATATTGAAACAGATGGAGGATGTTGGCGATATCCATACGCTTCTCCAATTTTTGCTGCATCTAATGCAGAGGAACTATCCTTAGGTGTGCCTGCACGTACAAAAAATGCAAGCTGCTCTGGTAAACTAGCAATGAATTTATTAAGAATGTCTGCATCTTTCTTTCCAACTAATTTTCCTTTCTCAACAAGTCGAGAGTAAAAATCTTCCAAAGCTTTACCCGGCGACAGGGTCATTTTTTCAAAAAAAGCACTTTCATACAGTCTTGTCGGATGTGATGCATCCGACGACACATATTTGCGTTTGAAGGAAGCTAGCAACTTCTCCCAAGATTGCTTTGTTAAAGAAGGAAGGGCATCAAACCAAACTCTAGCTGGTCCCTGCAGCAGCAAACAAAATGCTGGGACTCTGCGATCACGAGGTCCGTCCAGATGATAAATCTCAATATACGCTTCAAAATCAGCTAAAAACCGGCATGCATTGTCTGTAGATAGTCCAGAAAACTTTGTCCCTGTACTGATCAATCCAAATAAATCCATTGGTACAGTATTATTATTAGAGAAAACTTTATCAATATCTGTGAGGTTATCGAACTCAAACATGGATTCTGATATGTTTTGTGTCGGTTTTTTTCCAATCTGATCCGCCTCGGGAGCTGGTGTACTTTACAAAAATTTTTCAGGTAATAATTCTGAAGATCTACGAGTATTATCAATATTAAATGATTGTCCAGTAAAAAGATCACGACTCAAAACAGGCAAGTCATAAAAGTAGTTATCTTTGTTATCGTCATCCGACATGTTCAATGTTAAAAATCATAGAATAAAACGGGTTGTTCATAAAAACGATCTTCTGCATAATCACCACGTGGTCGGGTGGAAATGTTAAATATTGCAATAAAAATTAAAACATTCTTTGAATCAGTTGTTCTAGGGAATAATTGCAAAATTTAGATTCTCCACCATGTTATGGCTTTGGTTAAGCCATGCGAGAGGTCACCTGTACAACACGACATCCAACAAACCAAAACGAACACCTCCTCAACTGATCAACACATTTATTACTCTCCCTCTTTCCGGAAGTTGTCATTCAAAAAACATTTACAAAAAGTACAAACCGGAAAATGATACAGAAGAAAATCAATATTCGGATTAACAAAAGATTTGAAAACCAGTTATGAACAATACATGTACATAACACAAGTCGAACGTTGTTAAAATGATTTTAGAATTATTTTTAATGTCCTGTGGATAAAAAAGATGTTCATTAATTTGAACTAAAATTTTTCAGTCGTAATATTTGATGTACCACCAAACATGTTTCGATAACATTTTCATTACACTACAGTCGGTTTTTATCGTTTGTATGATGACCTCAATGTTTTAAAATTCAATTTCGGCTTTTGTTATCCTATAAAGTCTGCCCCTCCCGCATAGACAAAAAGGCATCTAATGGAATAGCTGTGGGTTTAATACTACAAAACCGAACATAAAATCTGGAGAGTAAATTTATTTTCAGTCACTTCTTAAACTCCAAAACCGGAATTGACGGGGTAATAATAGGATATGTACCGTGAATGAAATGGAAACAAAAGCAGAATGATTTAATAGTCGTCGAAATTCGAGTAAATAAGAAAGTTTTCAAATCTTGTGTGACGTATTCTACGCATTGAACGGATAAATATAAAGGAGAGTTATGAATAAGTAAATTAAGGTCTGAAAAAAAACTACAAAATGTTAAACCATTTTAATTGCCAGACTTACCTTGAACTTAAGGTTAAGTCAAAAATTTTCTGTGGAGTGCGAGTTTAATGACGGGTGTCTGTGCCTAAGGACCACAGGTGATGATGACGTAAAACCTTCATGCGCTCTGTGATGGAAAAAATTTGCATAGCCAGAACCGCATGGTATATAATAAAGATTTTACTCAGTTTAATAGGCCATTTACATAATTTATTCTGTATGTAACATGTTTCCTTTTACATTAGTTGCCTTAAAGTTTTTCGCTAGGAACACACGTATTTTTCAAAACGAAAGTAAATGTTACGAAGTTCCGTATGAAAACTAGCGGAACAAGTTTGGTCTTTTTAAAAAGAGGAAAAGCTCAACAAACGTCAGTCAGTAAAACTATAGAACCAGAATATTGAAAATCATTATTGATATGTCCAGTTAAAATTTGTGGAATATATATATATATATATATATATATATATATATATATATATATATATATATATATATATATTAAAACGTCCTGTTGGCGTATCACTTTTATCAAGACGATCAGTTATTGAACGGTGAAAATAAACCGAGTGCCGGGGTAAACTGCTTACTGTTATCAAACTAACTAACACTATTGTACCAATCTTTTTAAACTTCAAACCTAGGCAGTGAGAAATTTGATCCCTGAGCCGGCCAATTAGTAAGAGCGCATCCTACGTTCCAACATGTTAGTTTAAAAAATCGCGTTTAATTTTAAAAAACTAGTTATACAACGCCTTCAATATCAATCAATAGTTCTGCTATACAAATGGTGCTTGCTCAAAAACTCGTTAAGGTAGTTTCCGGCTCCTGGGGCCAAAACAAAAATCCCGAATTAGGATTTTCTAAAAATTTGCATACGCATTCCCTAGAATGTGCTTTGTTGAATAAAAAAATACATAAGCTTGGGTTTTCGTTTTGTAGTAGAGTATGTTAAAACTACTCCACTATTTAACAATGTAATGCTCATTTCTAAATATCCCTGCATGTTGATTTCTTGCTCGTTATTGATGCAATAATGATTTGTTGTGGTGGAAACAAATTTAAGTTTATGGTTTTAATTAATATTTCAGTTAAAGACGTGCAATTAAGTTATATGTAGCATTTAAATAAAAATTAAAAAGCGAATCAAAATTATATGTTAAAATTATTTTAGTACTACGTTTGTAAAACTTAAAAAGAGCTAGTCTTTGTATATTCTAAAAACCAAATATTTTTTTAATGTTTGAAACGAATTACGGTTTTGGAATTTGTCTCAACTTTTTCTGGTTTTTAAAACCTATGTTCCAACATGTTAGTTTAAAAAATCACGTTTAATTTAAAAAACGAGTTATACAACGCCTTCAATATCAATCAATAGTTCTGCTATACAAATTTTTAGAAAATTCTAATTCGGGGATTTTGTTTTGGCCCTAGGAGCCGGAAACTACCTTAACGAGTATTTGAGCTAGAACAATTTGTATAGCAGAACCATTTCTTAAAAATTTGTCGATATCTTTGGTCACTGGCACCGGGGAACCGTATCTAAACCAGTACTGTCCGGTGAGATCAGATATATACCATATACCCATCACTTTTCTTAATTTTTGCCCAAAAGCAATATGATTTATTGAAGGTTATATCCAAAATGCATGCAGATATTTAAATTTACAAAAGCATCCACTTTCCGCCTATGAAAGCTATTTCTCAACATTATCGAAAATTTGCTATGAAAACGTATGTTTGACCTTTTTGAACTGATCCAACAGTACCGTGTAATCACCAATACGTCACATACCCTTACACGACAAGTAAGTTCCCGCACTTCTGGTGTATTTTCTAATTCTTCTTTTTCAAACTGTACTTTTAATTTAAATATGCAAATGTAACTGTTAAATATTTTCAAAATTTAATCGTTTAATTCTGTCATTAAAACAACTGTATTCCATTTAACGACTTAGTTATTTTTTCATCAATGGAAGTAGGCGGGGTCACCTGTCATCCCACTTATCAATGACGTCATTCTTTATGGAGATGCGATAGACGGGTTCCACGATGCACAAACGGAGATAGTAAATTAACAAAAACGAAATGCAGTAATAGTTTAAAGTCCACATAGCAGATTAGATGTAAGAAATAAATTGTAAATATAAGAAATGACATTGTTTTGGGGGCACTTCATGCTAGTATGATACCAGGTGTTCCGGGTACAAATTTAACATGAAGATCGAAGCTCTTTATGCAATTTCTACCCGGAACACCCGGTATCATACTAGCATAAAGTGCCCCCAAAACAATGTCAATTCTTAAATGAAAGACCTTTAAACTCTTGAAATTTTCAAGTGTTTCTATGAGGCCCCTAAAGTTAGAGAAAGATCGTGTAATACCAGGCTTTTTTTTCTTTTCTGTCTTTTTTTTTTTGCAAATCTAATTGGTAAATTGTTCCCGTCACGATCTTAAATGACTAAAATGAATAAAATTAGATAATACTTAATTAAAAATTTAAAACAGAAAACATTTCAATAATGGTATGTCGATTTTAGACGACGGAAAATCATTTGACAATTATTATTACTTGTCGGTTATTTTATTCGGTTGAATAGCGTTACTTCCCTTGGTGTCTACACTTTCACCTAAGTGAAACGTGTTTAATTCCATTTTATAACCAACAGCAAAGAAATGAAACACAAACTGTCAAATGTTTATTTAATATTAATAGGAGAATTATTGAAGCTAACTTTCAAATTGAATGTTTTAATAAAACGCTACGAAAATAAGTACATAGAGTAAAAACAGGTTAAAAAATCTTGATTATTGTCGGTTCAGCTTTAGTGAAGTTAGAGTTTTATATTAAATATTTTATAAGCTACGTTATTTTGTTTTGTGACAGTATTATATAATCACATATTTTAAATGACACTGCTGTATGAAGAAATACTGAATTGGAAGTTTCATAGATTTTAAAGAAACTTAAATAAGACTTTCAGCAAAATGTTTTGTGCTAACCATTTATAAAGTACCTTTAAAAATTATTCGGCGGGGATCATTTTATCCAGATACAAGTCAAAAACATAACACAGCCTGCAAATGGTATCTGGAAAGAACCAATTATCAATCAACGCCTTTTCTATATTAAATAAAACAAAACTAAAGAAATAACGCAACGGCGAAGGAACAAAAATGCCTAGACGATAGTGTCGAAGACTATCCGCGTTGTCGCCCTTTCCCATCGTACTCCACTCTTTTATTTTTTCCATTTTCAGTAAAAGAGACTAAGTACTTAAACAATCCATTTGTGAGAAAGTGTAGAGTTGGATTGGCGAAAGTTAATGCTTTTTTCGAAGAATCCTGTTTTTAGTTTTTTTCCATATAGACGAAAGAAATTTACACCATTACTTTACCAAGAGAGAGAGAGAGAGAGAGAGAGGGTTCGTATGTAATTATTATTGCAATTTATATTGAGATAATTATTAGATAAATTGAGAAGAGAGAAAAAAGTACGACCATACAAAATAAACAGTTTAATCTGTTAATATTATCATCGTTACCAGAAACTATTTACTATATGTCGTAATCTGTAAATCAGGAAGAATTATTACTATAAAAGAATCGCCTTGATTTTAAACCAAAACTATGATTACTCGATGTACTCGGGTTTGCGTTTTGGGTATTTTTTCTAGAAGAAAAAATGTTTTCTTTTTAATCGTGTTAAGCAAAACAAAGTCATTTCAAGAAACAAAACTATTTGAAGAAAGCACTTTGGGTAAGAACGTAAAAAATGTTTCTGAAATGAACTGTGCATTGTTCGAAATTACATGTACAATTAAAACCATGTGAAATCTTTACTTGAAAACAAAACTGTGTCTTGTGAAATAAAGTATATGTTGTTTTCTAACCGTTAACGTTGATGCTTCATTAGATCTATGTTTAAAAACCGATTTTCGGCACTCTGTCCTTCTACTTTCTAACAAACCTAAAACAACTTTTTTAATGTTCAACTTTTGGTTTTTGGTCACTCAGTAGCCTGTGACGTCTTTTACGGATAATCAGAGAAATGTGTTTCAAGAATTGAATATTTTCTCATATTATGTTCTCTACTTAGAAAACTAGTACTATCACATAAATAGTGATCTCTAAAAAGCTGTCGAAATAATAAATTATGTTCGACATACTGACTTCAACCTAATTAATAAAATCAGCCAAATTTAACTTGCGCTTTGCTTTCAATCATCATCATTTAATTAAAACAAACTAAAATTAAACTCCTTTTTCCACGAAACAAAACATAAAATTTGTTCATCTGACATCGTTTTAATTATGTTGCTCATGCTTGTTGAAATAATTTATATCCAAATCGATGGATGCGAATATATATAATCCATATGACTTTAAAAACATGTTTGTGTATTGTTTCATTATTCCTTGCCATTATGTATATTATATCTTTACATTTAAAACAAAAGAAAAAAGTTAAAATATCAATTAAATTTGTTTTACAAAAAAAATATTCTTTTACAAGATGTTACTATAAATGAATGCTTTGAATGCAATTTATTAAAGGAAATTATGCATTATACTCAAAATAGACTTAATGGGATTAAATTGATCGCTTTCTATGACGTAATAAAGATCTTTTCAGGAACATAGTTTACTTTGTTTTAAAAGATTGCCGTTGTAAATTTGTTTTAAAAGATTGCCTTTGTAAATTTAAATATTAACAACAATATACGATGAAAATAGTTTAAGCAATTATTATACAAGTTTTGTTGTATATTGACTTGTAATGAAGAGATTTGCCTGAATTTTATTGACTTTCAAAACTAAATAAACATCCAAATAGATAAATTTGCTTATGCTTTGTTCATTGTTAAATCAATGCTTTAAATGAATTTTATCTCCAATCAATCTCTCGTTCTGTAAATATTTTTTTATACAACGATGTTTTATCAAAAAATTATCTATTAATGGATGAAAAATAAGAGTTTTTAGTTGTAAAAAAATATTGTGCTGTTTTTGTATAATAAGTATCAATGTTCATTTTATCCATTCTCTTTTAAAACCAAAGCTCATTTTTAACTCAAACATGAAAGGGGGACTTGTTATACAATGGCGATTCGATTGGCGGCTTCGCTGCGGGAGACTATTTTTATTAATATTCAAAAGCTAAGGTCATTCGACCATATCAAACGGTGACTTATAGTCGATAATATAGAGATGCAACATCATATTTTTTGTAGGCACTGTTAGGAAAGATTTAGTAAAATGTTCCTGTTTCTGTTTTTAACTGTCTTTTTACTATGTAGTGAAAAGATTTCCAGTTCGAATTTGACAGTTCTGGAAAATGTTTCATTCCGTGACAAGATCCTTGAAAACTATAGAATACAGAAATTTACTGGATGTCAAATATCTTTACATAGTTGCTCACAGTTATGTAAAGAAGATTTCTTGTGTTCGTCATTTTTCTATCGGGAGTCATGCAACATATGTCAGCTACATTCGGTCAAATTTTCGGATTCTACAGCAGGACTTTCTCGATTAGGATGGAAATATTACTCTGTGAATAAAGCTGGTAAGGCATTGTTTTGTATACTAAGCTAAAAAAAGATTTGATAATGGCAAATTATATCAAAACCAATTTTTAATCAATAGAAATTAGCATTTTTATGGCAACATTTCAGAATCTGTCTAATTAATCAAAATCTTAAAGTTTAACCCTCAAATGAAAAAAATGTATTGTATTCTTGGCCAACTATTAATTTGAAAAATCAATGAACAAAATTGGTTACCTGACTTTGTATCTGTAATGGAAAAAATGCCAACCGGAACATGCCACAGAAGTACAATTTATATAATAATGGAAAAAAAGTTCGGTTTTTGTTATTTAATTTTTTTATCACATAAACGGAATTGAATTAAATTTGCCATTTGGGTACCTTCGTGCATTGTAAAAATAATCTTTCAAAAATTCTAAAGAACTACTTGAACATCTTGTTTCTAATACTTTAACTTCGGTAAAAAGTACAAAAAACTTTTGATTTTTCTACACTTTACACCAATATACCTCATTTTAAATTTAAAGAACGAATAAAACAAATTATTTACTTGTCATTCTTACGGTAAACCAAAATATTAATGTCTAGTGCTTAGCAGGGATTCTGTTTTTTTTTTTGTAAACACCATACAACTGCAAACAAAAAATATACTAAAAATACTATCAACAAAATTTTAGAGATTCTGATAGACAACTTAATTTTTGTTTTTGGCAATGTAATTTATCAACAGACAATCGGATTACCAATGAGCACAAATAGTACATATTTGCTTGCTGATTTGTTTTTTGATTGATTTGAAATAGAATTTTAGTGAAGCTTGTCAAATCTGGGGAGAAGACTGTCGGTAAAGCATTCAACTTCAAAATATAGATATAGATGATGTTCTGTCTCTAAAAAACAAAATATTGAGAATAATTGAATGTCATCTATCCAAGTGAGCTTGAAATAAAAGATACGACCGAATCTTCTTGTACTGCTTCATATATGGACTTATACCTCAATTAATGACACCCACAAATGGTTATATCTGAAGCTGTACGACAAACGGAGTGACTTAAACTTTTCTATTGTCAACTTTCCGTTTCTTTGCAGTAATATCCCTGCTTGTCCTGCGTATGTTGTATATGTGTCATAGTTTATACGGTATGGTATACAAAAAAGCAAGCTGCTAACAATGAAATTGTAAGTCAAATTGTTGACTCAGTCATATTGCAAGGCTAGGCTAATCAAGGCTTTTAAAAGTTTCAAGACCGTTATTACAATTTTGCCGATAAGTATGAAATCACTGTATCCAAACTTAAACTGAATATATTTTACTTACCATCTTTTATTCTCAAATTGGAGGTTGCACCTTTCGGGTGTAGCTAGCTATATAGGAGGTGCTTAGCCTTCCAAAACACCCTGCTTCACTTTCTTGATATAAGTTTAATTGTAAAACTAAATTGGCAAGTTTTCAAGCTTTTTACTTTTGGGAGGGGGGAGGGGGGGCGGATTGCGATTTGGACACGGACAAGTGTGGTTCTGTTTTATTTACTTGAAAAAAAATTCAGCTGGGCCTGAACTTAATCTTTCCGGTTTTTGTTGGAACTCACTTGGGCCGTAGTGTCCCCCCCAACCGCACTTGTGTCTGGCTAGATCTGTCAGACGATCTGTTACTTTTTGCGTTTTGATACTATCCTGATTTACCATAGATATATCGTTACTTTTGTTACAAAATAAGCGAGCCATGACGTGCCTCGTTTTAACCCAAAACATTTTTAAAATGTCTAATGATTATTTTCATCAACATCCGTAACTGCAGTGATTTTAGTATGTTTCACAACCGAAAAAGTCCATTCTTTAATAAGTTAATCGAGGTATCCCTTTAATGTTGGATTAAATTGGTAGCAACGTCCCTTAAACACTTACCTGGTCGCCCTATACTAACATTTTTTTAAAAGATATAGCAAAGGTAAACTCCGTTCTACCAGAAGATTTGGAAGTTGGCAGTGCTAAGATAGGCTAAGTTTCGGGTACTTGTTATGATAAAGGAGGTTTAAATAATTGGCTGTGTAATTTATTTTCTTTTGACTCCAAAGATTCAAAACGTTTATTTAAGTTTTCTTCTTGTGGCGTCTGTTGTAAATAACCGCTTTAGAACTAGCTGAATGACTAACAGTATAAGGCGAAATCGTATTTTTGCTTTCACGTCAAGACAATGAGAACTTGAATTGTCATTACCAAAAATAATTGGTCGACAGCATGCCAATACCTAACATATACTGAAGATTCTTATGTTATCTTTTGAAACAAAAACTGATTTGTGACTAAGACGACCACTCTTTGGATCTAAACTTTTTATGTCAACGCTCCACTATTCTGTAATTTTACTCTTTCTATTACATTTATACTCGAACTTTCTATGAATGTATATAATGGTATTCATCTGCCTGTGTTCCCCATCAATAGTCCAAAGCAGAAAGATATAACAATAAACAAAAAATATAATATCTGTACACAGGAGAACTAAAAGAGCATAGTTTGCCACTATCGACATAAATACAGCGTTTTGTGTTTAGTATTAAACACTCAGTAAAATATTAAAATTGAAACAAACAACTGAAATTGATATATAATTTTTAATTCAAACACCTTATGCCTTTCAAACAAGTCAAATTATTTACAATACAGTAGTTTTACCTATGTCAGATATCACTTTCTACCTCATACTAGTCTCCAAATGTCACGGTATCTGGTTCTCCTGACAATAAGCAATAGAAAATTGAGAAAAATGATGTGTAGTTATATAACCTTTCGAAGGTGCTTCAAAACGTTTGTTTTGGCTTGGTATCATTATTTTTTTCTCCATACAGGCGTGTATCTGCTTTCAAATAATAAAAAAAGCACCTATGCATGACAATGTCATGATTTTGTATCTTATGGAAAAGCAACATATTGTGATTGAATTATTTTAATCTTAAATAAAACTTGTATTCCCTAACTTTAAATAAAATTCGGTCACTGTAATAAAATAGTAGGTCTGTGGAACTTAATTTTTCCTTCAACTGTATTTATCAAGTTTGAATTTTGAGGTAGATTGTGTCTTTTGCGATTCTAGACTCCGAAACTTTTGTCTTTTTCTTGTGCCTAAGCTCAGCAGTTTTATATCGCTTTTTAAACTGTACCCTTTAAAAGTTGCTTCCAAAAACATTGCTCGAGTACATTTTATTTTTCTTATTCTGTTATTGATTTATATGACATATAGATTTCAAGTTTTAATATAAAAAAATTAATTTGGAAAGTGTTCATAAAAGGTTTTAATCTTTTAATGTTCCAACCGTTCCAAATATTTACAGAAAACAGAATTGTATTATTGAAATATAATTCCAAGTTATATTTGTGTTTTCTCTAGAAATCAAATCAAGAGATTGCGAAGACATTTTTCAGCTGGGAAATACAATCGATGGAGTGTATTCAATATACAGAAATGGCAGTCAGTATGACGTTTATTGCGATATGAACAGACATGGATGGACGGTATGTAACCTTATGACACTTTTTTAAGCTTAAATATGGTTTGGTTTCAGATTATTGTATCAGAATATTTTTGACTAGTATAGTACGTATATTTTAGACTGCCTGAATTTTACCAAAATATTTTGAAGATAGTTTCGATGTTTTTTGCCCAATTTGTAAAACAATGTTTCGGTGACTTTCCTTGTTCATTAATCATTTAATTATGATGTAAAATAATGTCCTTCCTAGTGGGTTTTTGATCGATTTAAAATTAGTCTTATCGTTTTTTTTATTTTTATTGTTTAGCTATTTTACTGATGACTTTATGTTTTATGTTCTTAGTAAACCTTTTACGTTTATATGTTTAACAAAAAATGTCTGTTTAGATATATGCACATTTCAGAAAGGTAATTTCTCATCAGTGATAATATATGCCTAAAAATGGATAGATAAAAAATGTATCAGTTGAAAATTGATGAATCCAAAGTTTAAAATTATTATTAATAAAAATAACGAATCCAAATCCAAATTATTAGTCCGAGGGAACACATCCTAATTGTAAAAAATTATGGTATATGATTTAAAAGTGTGTTTGTATTTGTATTTGTGGCATTTGATTTCATTGTTGAATTGAGTTATAGTCGGTTCATTTCGTTTTGTTTCTAGTCGTATCTCCAATTATCTCCAAATTTTTTATTCTCAAATATGAATCGAACAAATGTTCATTGATACAGGTAATTAAATGCGCTTTACTTAGAATTTGTTTTCTGATGACATTTAGAGTTCAAATACAAATAAAGCGTTTTTCCAAGATGTCGCTCAAAAAAATGTCTTTCACTTCCTAACCAATGTTAGTAGTACCGTTAGAGACACGAAGATGAATAATATATTCCATTCAAGAATAAATCAAGAGACTTTTTCTAGACCAAAACTTTGAAATGAATATGTAATAATAATTTTAATGCCATTTACGCTATTAAATTCCAACACGTTTGTTTACTGCCTATTAAGTAAATCCAGAATGTTTTTTACCCTTTAAAAAGCTTTAATGCAATGTTTTCAATTTTTTAAACGTATGAACTCGTCCGTGTTGATATCTTTTTGAGTCGCCCCTTTGGTATTAATAAATTTTCTTGAAAGTAAATCTGATTCGGATATGATAATTTGCTTTACAACATTGGTGACATTTTTCGAAAAAAGTACATCATCCTGTGTGAGGATGTAATAAAATTCATCGAAAATAATAAATATTATGCAATGCAGTTTGGACTGTACACATTATAAGCAAATGAAGCAGTGCGTATTAGACGTATATATTCATTTTAAGAAAATGAAGTGTATAAGTGTCAAAACAGCCATTAAAAGTGAAAGTCATTAAACGTAGCCAACCGAGACACAAAAAGAAAAATGAACAATTTTGAGACTGCAGGTTTTAAGATTCCCGTTAAATACGGTGATTGAAGTAGATATATTTCTGTAAGAGGTCCTCGTCCATTCCACTTTTTCACAACCCGTGTCATAAATAATTTAATAATAATAATAAAAAAAAGAATAAGTTTTATTTAATGAAACATTCACTAATCAACTCTTGCACCTATATATTATTTACAAGGATTGTAAGTGTTGAATAAAATATTGATCCAAAAATTATTACTATTATTTCCATAGTAAAAAATAATATTAAAATACTTTTTCATAGTATAATCACCCTTAACCTTCCTGACTAAAGTTCTTTGTTTAGTAAAAGACACAGATGATATCCTAAATGCTTTGCAAAAAATGTTTAACGATACAAACATAACAATAATAAACTTCATTTTTATAAAATTAACTGAAAACTTATGAATTTAAGTTGATCAATATAATTGATGTTATCAAATAGCGCACCTTTTTTGTCATTAAATATTGATGATAATATATATATATTGTTATTAGTGATATCACAATGATGTATGTTTTTACTATGACCCGCTAAAATGGTCTTTATTCTGAACGATTTTTACGGTTAATTATGTATTATGGATGGAATACCAAATTTATAAATATGCGCAAGGAAAACTTGTATCAGTGATATTCAATCTGTTTAGTCTGTTTTTAACTTAATGATTTTATTCATTATTTGCTTAAATGATCATTGACATACAGAGTTATCAAAGGTAGGCATCAAGGATGTTGACTGAAATATAATCTAAATCTATTAACGATTAATATGATAAAATTCAATATTTTATATTATTACAAAAATATAAGGAGGAAAAAACCTTGTTAAGGCAAACTATTAACAATATCGGGATTAATTGCAGAAAATCATCATTTTGATCAAGTGGAATAATATAAATAACTGCATTTATTAACCGCGACTCAGTTAAAGCCAGCTTTCCATCTTGGTGGTTTATTGGACTATGTAATACACCTGAATGCATTTAAACTCGATCAATTAAATAGTATTAGCCTTTCAATGTAAAACAATGTTGCAAGCATGAATTTGAAAGTGTTTATATCTTTGAGTAACTTTTCCTGAACATTTCGTGTAATAAAAACCATGGAATAATAAAAATAACTGCATTTATTAACCGAGACTCATTTAAAGCAAGCTTTCCGTCGCTTTAAAATAACCAAGAACGTCCTTCACTGGTTGTATATGCTAAATAAAGTGGGCATTTAAATAAATAAAATAGATGTTAAATTTTGATGTGCCATATGTGCACATTTGGGAAAAAGCAATCTTTATCAGTATATATATATATATATATATATATATATATATATATATATATATATATATATATATATATATATATATATATATATAATTTGTATAACCATTTTTAATGTAAAAAAAACATCTATTTCGTTAAATAACAAATTAAATTCAAAAAAATAAAAAGAAATAAGTAATTGTAACGGATTTTCTTAGATTTTCCAACTATGAAGGAAAGATTACTCTCGTTCATATTTGTAAACAAAACTTAAAAAGGCCTTCAGTTTTTGAATTCGAGAATTTTACAATTTGCAGTACTTTTGATTCAAATTTTAACAAAGATCTAAGTATAAAAACTGTGTTTACTTATATTATCTTGACCTTAAAAAAGGCTAAACATTATGAAAAAATTTATTAAAATTACTCATTTTTTACAAATTATCAGGCCCATTTTTTAAAAACAGATCTCTATCTGCTGTTTGGTCGATTTAATGATTAGTTATGTCATCTGCCAGTCTTGTTGATTTGATTTCGGATATTATAGTGCACATATCTGGCTTAAACACCGTGATAATAACCACTGCATCTGAGTTTCTATTTTTTAGAATCCTAAAACTTATTCAAAAGCTAATATGACCTCAAATATGTGTATCAGAGGGTAGTGTTTTATGATCCCAAAATAACCTTTTTTTTATTAAGAGTTTAAAAGTTATTTCTTCGTTTTGAAAAAGTCAAATGACACTTATATTGTAATGCTTTTACAAGTTAAAAGGTTTACTATTAGAGGATATCTGAGAAATGCAATAACAAGTTGGTTACTTATATTGAAATGAAAATAAATAACACCCCTTTCTTTTGTCTAAAAATGATCGATCAAATGTAGAATAATGCAACAAATATTGATTCTTTTTGACAGTCGAAACGTTTCGTTGAGAAACGTGAAGAAGTATATTTCTGCCTTCTTGGCAATATTTTTTCGACTACGTCATTCTATTAATGTTACAATACCAATACGTATTTCTCTATATTGAACACCTATAGGTATCAGACTAGCTACTGTTCAAATTGTGTCGTTTACATTAACAAGTTATTAATATATAGTCGTTACTATTTGCCACTTACTAAACTATGTTTAAATAAATTTGTAGGTTTATTTTTTAAAAATGCTTGATTTAAAGTAGAAATAACAAGTCTTCACGTTTTTCAATTGTAATCTTACATTTCAAAAGGTACTATCTTTACTAAAATGACTATTTCTAAGGGGTTAACAAAAATGTGAGACATTAAGCTTGCATCACATATGCTTCCTTAGAAGGATCGAATACAAAAACCTTTCAATATAAAATAAGTATGAAATATCACCATTATTAAATGAAGATAGATATAAAGCAACAACATAGTGTTCGTTAATATTCTGAAATAATTAAAATTATCTGTGGTGAAAAGGCAAAATAATTGTCATTCATTTTTGGTTTAAGGTTTTCCAGCGAAGATTTGATGGTTCAACAGATTTTTATCGGGATTGGAACTCTTATGAAACAGGTTTCGGGAATGTAACCGGTGAATTCTGGCTTGGTAAATACTCAATATTAATTTACTTAAATGAATGTAAAAACTAACACTGAGAAAACAGCTGTTTCACTCTTATCTCTGTCAAGTGATATTTGAAATGTCTTTCTTAAAATATTCAAATATTACAATGAAACGGACCTTTACATTTATCTGCCATATCAATTTCTAGATTTACTTGACCCTTCATAATCTTTGCTCTAGCTTTTTGTAATCGTTTTTTTTTCTCAACTCACCTAAGCTGAAAGCTCAGATGAGCCATTGCTATTCATCTCGACCGTGGTGCGTCGTCCGTCTTGCGTCGTGCGTAAACCTTTTTCATTTTAATCTTCTCCGAAACCACTGGGCCAAATTTAATGAAACTTATGAACTATTATGCCTGGGTGAAGCCCTTTCAGATTTGCACAAATTAAAGAGTTATGTCCCCTTTGGGTCCAATACGGGGGAAATAGTGAACTTTAAAAACCTTCTCCTCTGAATGTACAAGAGATATACCTTAGTTATTTCATTTATAACATTCCATGGTCATCTAGTTTTCGATTTGCACAAATGGTAGCTATGGGGCGTAAAATGGGGAAATGGCAAGGCACTTAGTGGGGAAAAAGCTAAAAAATAATTATTTGTCACTAGATCTTGAAAGCTATTAACTTTTTGTATAGGCATGCATAATAGAAAATTGAAGGTATTAATATAACAAACATTTTGATATAAGGTTCAGGTTCATATGTTCAAAGGTTAAGGTCACAGCTGCAAAAGAAGATTCAAATTGCTAATTATCTTGAAAACTTTTTGGATAGGCATGTATATAATATTATTGTAGATATTGATATGACGATCATTTTGATATATGGTTCAAGGTTATATGTTCAAAGTTTCAAGATTACAGATGCAAAAGAAGATATAAATTGCTAATTATTTTGAAAACTTTTAACGTTTTGTATAGGCATGTATATTAGAATATTGTGGGTATTGTTATGACAATCATTTTGACATATGGTTCAAGGTCATACGTTTAAAGGTCAAGGACATAGTTGCATAAATATGCTGAAATTGGTTAATGATTTGGAAATTATTCATTGCACTACAGTTACTTCATGCATATAAGCTGCTACTAAATGAAATGTGACTGGATATTTCTGATTAAGTTTTGTGGCAGTTCTTAACTTGAGAAAAATTGTAAAGTTTCTGTACTGATATATTATCTATTGCACAATTTTGGAGATATCCTCAGGTGAGCGTTTAGGCTCATGGGCCCTCTTGGTACAATATTTCTTTCTGGAATGCAATTCAGATAAAACTGACATGCTTTAAAATATTTGTACTAAGTGTAAATATATTTATGCGGCCGTTTTAAACAATCGAATATAGCTAACTTCAGGTCAAAACTAAACACACACACACACACACACACACACACACACACACACACACACACACACGTGTGTCCATAATATTTACTTATATAAACGTTTTTACAAGTTTCATGTGAGGATTAAGAAGCGTGTTCTACTTTACATTTTAGGTCTTGATAAAATATATGAGCTTACATCGTCTGCGACCTATTCATTACGAATTGAAATGGAAGATTTTGATGGGGTTTGGAAATATGCATTATATAGTAACTTTAAACTTGGTGACAAATCAACAAAATACACTTTGAATTATGATACCTTCACAGGGAACGCAGGTAACTGGATATCTTTTATTTTTGCTATTGAATAGAAAATAATTTTAAGGCAATTTTATCTAATTAACCGTCGATTTTTAAGGGACTTTTTTTTTTTTTTTTAGAAAAATTTACTGTATAACGGGTAATTTACAAATTTAAGGTACATTCGCGGTCACATCTTATCCACAAAAAATAGAAGGATGACTTAATATACATACCAATTACCAGGAAAAACGCGAAAAACAACTCTTAAATGATTTGGAAGACCTTTGAAATCATGGAGTGTATTAAACGCAGATATCATTAGAGTCATTGGTATAAGAATCAACATATAAAAAGATAAATTGTTATTAGCAGAAATGGTGGTCACTTTTAATTAACAAAGTCAAAGACTTACTCATTGCGCGAAAATTGCGTACCACGAAAATTTCCAGCTATGCGGTATAATTTTATATATATAAAAGACTTGGTGATTTAAATGAAATTTCTATGAGGCTTATTAAAATTTATTTACAAGACGATGTCGATAAATTTATATAGATATGCATTTTCATTTACAAAAGCATAAAATTAATGAAAGGACTTTTTAACACAACCTTACATTTCAATCATGATTTGAAGGACAATTATACTTTTATGTACTATACGCAAAATAAAAAAAATCTATTGTTTTCTTTTAAAGTTTGAGAAATAACGGAAAAAATTCAGCGTTATTCATAATTGAAACACTGAGCCACACTTTCTTACGTATATTGTTTACGAAAATCTATGATTTTTATGCAACACTTATTGCCAACCCTCATAAATAACAAACTATTTCCTCTACGTTTGTTATATAATATTGCTTCATTAGATTTATTAATTTTTTCAGGTGATGCATTAGATTATTGTAAAGGATATCGATTTGCAACATACGACAATGACAAAAACAACTGCTCAATGCTTTATAGCGGGGCTTGGTGGTATAGAGGTTGTCACCATTCCAACCTGAATGGACTTTATAATACTACTATATACGGCAAAGGAATAAATTGGTACCATTGGCATGGCTATTATTATTCTCTGAAAACTACTGAAATGAAAATACGGCGAATGTGATATAAATGTTAAGTGGTTCACTTCCCATGCTCTAATGAAAATGAATATTTGTTTTTAATCATGTTTTTTATCATTTATATAACGATTTTTAGAGTTTGTTAAATTCATAAAAGAAAACAAAACACTATTTATTGTAATTTAGAATCCGACCCCTCTTCCAAAATGGAAGGTTTCATGTTTACATTAATTGAACAATTTTTCATAGCATTGTTCTGCACAAATTATCAAATATATGCGTTTTAATTGTTTTAGAATCAGTCTTGAATCATTTGAGACCATCAATTTAGAGGTCGCAAATTATTAGTAATCGAAAATCAAAACTTTTTTTTCAAACACTGTTAACAAATTTGATTTAATTTCATTTTCTGTTTCTTTTAGTGTCTGTTAGTGCTTTTAAAGCTCTTTGTTGAAATGACGATGCTAGACGTGGTCTAGTAAATAGCAATGAAATGCACATAAAGAATTCATAATTGCTGACTTGAAAAACATAAGCTGGACATATGTATTTAATTTTCACGGTTAGATTTGGTTATGGTCAACATTTAAAATATAATTTTTCAGTATGTCTTTAATAACTTGAAAGATATGTTTTCTGTTCTTTCAGGCGATGTATTAAATTTAAGTAGTGGTTTCCGTTTTGCAAATTACAACAATTATTATAACGCATGTTCTTGTTTTCCGATGCTTGGGAGTATTATTCGTGTCAAAATGCTAATCTGAATGGACTATATGGTGATACAATATGCGGTAAAAGAATGTAATGGAAAAAATTGCGAGTGTTATACTGCTTTCTTAAGACAACGGATATAAGACGAATGTAATGTGTATACAAAAGTCTACATTACAGTTCGGTTACAAATGTGACAGATTCTGCGTCCGTTACATTTACAGTTGAATCTTTTCATTTAAAACACGTATATCTTAAATTTTACGATTTTACTTTCTCTTTTTGAACCAAAATTGGTCCGGTTATCTTAAAATCGGATATCTCAAATTTCCGGATATGTCGAACGTTTGTAAAAATTCTGAAATTACGTACTTATTATTTAACCAAAATAAGTCCGGTTATCACAAATTTTCGGAAAGCTCAAACGACTTTTAAGGTCGTGTTGATGAAAATTCAATGTAAATTTCAAATATTTTGTTTACTGGAACTTAAATTTTTCAGTGATATAATTTGATTAACTACAAAACATTTCATTAGGATTTTCATTATCGTTTGTATAATGACCTCAATGATGACCTCTACCAATCTCTTTAGACTTTCGTAATCCGATCATTCTTGCCCACACAAACGCCCGCATAGATAAACAGTCATCTGTTTGAATGGGTGTAGGTTTTTAATTCCTTCAAAGCCAAAAATGAATTTTGATGAATAAAAGCATTTTGTTAACTACTTAAATTAAAAAACCGGAATAGACTGGTAAATATATAATTTAAACCCTGAAATAAATGGATACAAATGCGATTTTTTTCCCCTGCAAAATACATGTAAATAAGAAAATTCCCAAATGTTCTAATCTCGTATAACATCATTAACGTTTTAATTTACTTTTAAACGGTTAAATAAAAAGAAGATGACGAAAATAATAGTCATAAAAAGTAACTTACGGTCAGAAAAAAGTAAACCCCTAATTTTAATTGCCAGTCTTATCTTGAACTTTGGTTTAGACAACGTTTCGTGACGGGTGTCCGTGAGTACCATGATCCTAAAACACTCGTGAGCTACGTGGTAAAAAAATGTGATTAACCAAAACCGCTCTATATGTGTTAATGATTTTATTCAGCTAAATAGGCTATTTACAACATTTAACATTTAACATGTAACATGTTTTCTAAGAAATCTGTTGCCTTTTTACGCTAGGAAAGAATTAAAACTCACCCTTTTTAAAACAAAAGTTAATGTTACAAACAAAATTCCATAATAAAAGCTTGCTAAATAAGTTTGTTTTTATTTTAAAAAATGGGGGAAAGCGCTGCAAACGTCAGAGTTACTAAAAACTATTACACCAGAATATTGAAAATCTTTTTCAATGTCGGATTAATATTTGTGAATTAAAAATTGCAACATCCGGCTGCCTTAACCCAAGAAATCCGTTTGACGCAAACATAGTTTTTTTTCTATATATCTATTGATCAGTAGTTTAAAACTAATTGAAATGTGTGAATATAACCCTTGCTGAGTGATATTTGTCGACAAGTTCGACTGCAGCTTTTACTTTCGAAAAATATGAAATTTTAATTTGATTTTGATGGTACGTTATTTACATAAAAGATGCTATCAATCAAATTTTTTGAAGCATCAAATATATAAAATTGAGATATCAGAGAGTTTAAATTAATTTGATTTTATTTGATTAATGACGTGTCCGTAACAATTAATACAAATTTGTCTAATAAAGCTGATATATTTTGAAAACTACTCACAGATTCCGTTTGTAAAAGTGTACACATTTTTTGTTGACTATACTTTTCGTAAATGTGACATCGTGTTGGGTTCTTACTATATTTAATTATCCAAATGTCAAGATCCCCTTAAGTACAATAAGTTCATTGAAATAATCACTGTCTATTAATTGTCTTCTGTTTTGGAAAATTAGCCTTAGTCTCTGTTTCTTTTACCTACTTACAGAGCAAGAAAATTACCAAAACATCAACGGTTTCTGTGGTTTTTAAAATAAATGTATGATAACATGTACTCAAGGAACTCAATGAAAATATTATTTAGAGGTATTTGGATTTGCCTAAATGTCTGAATAAAACAGCAGATGCGGATCCACCGCTAAAATGTCTGTTTGACAATGCTTTACCTTATGTATGTATTACTTTTTTCTGAAATTAAGCAACATTTATGTAAATTTCAAAAGGATTTTTAAAACATAAGTCTTTGACACTTTAACACTAATGGCTAGAAATGGTCGATTTTAATCGTCACCACGCGTGTATACTACTTATATATATTTTTTGTTTTTAATAATAATAATACTGTTTATTTGCAATCAAGTAGAAAATATCTGTAGCAAAACAAATGTCATTTTTACAATTTTACAAAATGACAGAGAACAAGTTAATAGCGGTTCAATCACAACTAGTTCTACAATGTAAATGTATAATGAAAACTAATACTGAAGAAGAAGGACAAAATGACTACACTGGAGCAGAAAAATACTGATATGTACATAATGCAAGAACTTTTCCTTTTTTTTAAAAAGCATAATAGTCAAATTTTTCAACCTTTTAACTATATTTGCCTATATCTTCATAAAGTAATGGGGAGTTTGGTGTAACAGGTGACTGTTCGTGTCTTAGTGATGCGTGGGTACTGTGAGTATCGTTCTCGGTTGATGTTCTTTGTTGACGTTTTTAGGTCTACATATTTAAGGTCATAATTTGTCGACCTCATTTGACACTAACATAGCTAGGTCTTTTTGTGCATATAACATCTTACAATGTTATTTTTTTCAGACAAATACTGAACTTCTACCATTTTAAATTTAACATTTTACTGTCTGGCATGTTTTCCGCTTTCACCTTGACATTGTTTTTATTAACACCTTTTTAATGATATAAATATAATAAATGTTGTTTGTTCAATCGAATAATAAATTATGACCTGTTAAATTATTGTTGTAATGTTGTTAAATGTCACACCAGCAATTATAAGCTTTTAGGGACAAGAACACGGTTATTAATCTCCTTGGAATAATCTTCGAAAAAGTTCATGTATGCATGAATATGCCTTTTTTGTATTATGATCTGTTGTGTAATCTCCCGAACTCCGGGCGACTACTTGGTAAGTTGCCAGTTCACCGAGTGAGAATGCCACAGGCAAGCAGACTATTCCCCCAGTCAATTATTCTAGCACCGGGTAAACTAGTTGTTGCTCTATCCTCTAATGCTAATTTTTAGCCCCAAGAAAGGATGCAATATCTAAAATTTGAACCCTCGTCGTTCCGCTCTTGAAGTAGGCGTTTTACCACTAAGCCACCCCGAAAGCTTAAATGCAAATAAAACTTTAAGCCACACTCAAGATTATTTCACTTTTATATCATGGGATAGTGGAAATTACCAGAATGCTTAAGTAAACGTATAAGTATTTTCAAGCGATCCAAAACTGAACGACGTTATATCAATCATGAAAAACGACATAAAACGAGTTATACAACGTCTAACAATATTAATCAGTAGTTCCTATATCTAAAGTGTGACAAAACAACTTGTTAAGTGAACAGGGTTTAATTTAATCTATCACCGAAAAACAGCACAGTAATAAATATTATCATTTATTCTTCATTTAATATTGGTGGAAGAACTATTTGTAACTTGAGAATAAGCTTTTTAACTAAACCTATTAAATATTTAAAATGATCCTGATTATTGTTGGTCTTGCATCAGCTACCTTAGAGCCTGATAAAATTTCATATTAAAATTAATTTTCAAAGTCAATTTTGCTGTAAGCAGAAATATTTAAGAAAAAGTTGCAAAAGGGTTTTGAGGGAACATAAAAAAAAGATTTTCAGCAGAATGTTTTGTGTTAACCATCTATATCATAGTATATATACATTATCCGGCAATTCATTTACAGCCAGACGTGTCACAAACATCCTGCGATTACAAACCGATTCTACAGATTCGTTTTAAATTGTATTTTCTTTTCTTGCTTGCAAAGTAATACATGTATGTAGCTCAAAATTTGAACTAAGGCTAATTGAAAACAAGACAATTAAACATACTGAAAAAATGATTTAAACAATTTTAATTTAGAAAGGACCAATATGCAATGTTTTGTATTTCATGATATAAGTAACTGGTAAAATACATTTTTCAAAACGTTTCATGGACAGGACCATAGTTACCATAGTTACTCATTTAAACCAGATATATGATCATCAACTCCAGCATGATTGCATCCCTATCATGCCACAAAACATTTAAAAATATTAAAAATCATATTGAAGTAACTATTTCGAAAACATGTGATGCTGGCAACCTACATATTGGGTGTATTTAGGCGAGATGTTCCCGGGGCAAAGACATTTTTGTTGTGTCGGAATTTCGCGATAACAAGAACGTGCACTGTGAACATTGTATGCGGAACTAAATCTCAAACTACTTATCTAGCAGGAGCATGAAGAACATAGATGTCGATATAGTGATGAAGTTAGATAAAAGAGAAGAAAACCATTGGGTATCTTGTCTTTGGTGGAATCGATAGTGCCTTTATAAATGTTACAAACAGCATGTATTGTCTTTGTTTTCGCGCATAAAATTATACTTTACTGAGTACTGTATATTTAAATGAGAAAGTTGGAGTTGGTCGTCTTGTCTCAATCTGTCATTTAAATAATGACCTTTTCCAAAAAACTTTGAATTTTTTGCATATTGGACTGGCAAAATAGAATCTCACCGTAATTTTCATTAAATGATAGCATAAGTCAATATATGCATCCATGTTGTTCATTAATAAACATGTTCTAAGTGTTTTTGTAATTATGCAAGAAGTCAACTATTTCTAAAGTTAGAAAATATATCTGACTCAAAGACGCCCAAAGTGTTTGCGATTTTTAATCATCGCCCTTTCTACCTTTAAGCTGCATTAAGTTTTCAAAGTAAAAAATTAAAACGATGCTGATCTAATTAATGATGTTCCTGATCAACAATGTTACATTTGGTTCAACGATAAAAGCTCGAATAAATACAGAAACAACAATATATTGCCAGCGAGATGTACCGTGTAAGATCTTATATTAGAACATGCTTACGTTATAAACAAACCGGGTCATTTAAATACAACTTACAAAACGGTTAAATACGATAAATTAAAGATAGAACTATTATATTTTTCATTCGTGCCTTTGTTAGGGATATATACACCACAGCGAATACATCTGGATATTAATGACGGACAATTAATACAATTTGTCATGTTCCACTTTCGATTTATTGGAGTTTCCGTACATCCGTGAGCATGCTCCCGGCCTAATAATTTAATCATCTATAAATATTGACCAACCGGTTAGAGATTCCGTTTTTTTACAGCTAAAATGAAAATTATGGATCGTGATTAGAAGTTATCTATTTTTAAAAAATATATTTTCGGAAAACCAAATTAAAAAAAAGAAGAAGAAGAAAGAAAATTGAAAAACTAAATGCAGCTTTAAACCGATGAAAAGATAAAGAAGTCATACGAAAGCGATGGAGCAGAGGTGCTGAGACAATATAGTCGAAGCAGCGATGCGACAGACCGCGTTGTCGCAACTTCCTCTTATAACTCCCTCCATCATTTTTAACCTTGATAAATGCAGTAAATCTCTTTTGTTAACAAGTGAGAATTTAGATTGTCTAAAATTGGTGGTTGTCTTTTGGCACTCCACCTTTTAGCGCCATTGAGCCAACGAATCAATATAAATGAAAAATACCTACACTATTACTGTACTAAAGAATTAGGAATGATATTTGTTTTTTTTCGACAAGATATAATTAGTTTACTGTTTTTTGAAATGCTTTACGCCATATTATGCGTTACGAAACTTGTATAATTTGCAAATGACCAATATGATTATTAGACAAAGGGTATAGAACTTCTTTCGAAATGAGTAAATCAACATCCACGGAAAACAACGACATGGCATAGTTGTAAAAAATTCTTCTGTTCATTCGATGCTATTAAATGTACAACCACAGTATACTATACCAAAAGAGTGTCAGTTTATGATTAGTATCAGTTATAAGCCGTGATCAAACACAAGTGACAGTATGTAGGACATATAAACATCGTGAATGTCAAAGTAAGAGCCGTATTCGACTGGTTATTTTCCGCGTATCAAGATTTTCTTCATCAAACTATTTTTTACCTTTATTTTTGAACCATAAGATTATAGCCAACAATATTACTTTTGTTAATCCTTTTTTGAAGCAAAAAAAAAATCTCAAAAAAATCTTTTACAAACAGAAGTAAGGTCTGATGAATGATAAATAAAAAAGAAACTGATTGATCACAAACAACGTTAGAAAAATATCGGTAAATGAAACAGCCTCTTGCTTAACGAAAAAATAATTACGGCTATTGAGTTTTAATTGAAAAAGATAATTTATGTGTGAACAATTCGACACGCGTAATTAAGAAAAAGTTTTTTAGAAATTGTATCGTGTGTAAGTTATTAAAATTATTTATAAATATTTCTATTATTTGTATTATTCATACCTTTAATATTTGAATCTAGATCTGTGACGCTAATTTTCCCGATAATTATAAATCAATTAAATAAATTATAACCTTGCACATTTAACTTTTTTAGTAAGATTATTTTCAACAAACATATTTTTAAAGTTGCGTTATCTTTTTTTTTTATTAAGTCACAATTCCCTATAACTCCGACAAAAAATATTTGTCATTTTTATACTAACGACCTTTAACGGATAACATTCTAATACCTTAAGTTTATGGATGCAATCTTCCATGATGAACTTTTCATGTGTTTTTTTAGTATCTTACAAGTAACTTGTCATCAAATGTTTCCCACCAATCTCTTTATTGTTACCAAACAGACAAATTTGTTCATTTCAAAAACACAATTAAAACAGGCTAATTCAGTTTAACACGTAAACTTCCATTAGGAAAATAAGGCCGCTTGCTCCAGAAGGGTAAGCAACTTCTGTGAAGCTAGCTTAACTCGTTACGTGTGAAAACATATTATAGAATGAAAAAAACATGGAATTATTGGAAGTCAAATATATCCTAAATAAGTTTGGAAACAGAGACTTTATACTTATCAACAATATTGTGATGACGATCACGAAGCTTTTTTACGGACTTGATAGGCCTAGATTGCAATGTCTCTAAGTTAACAATATATTTCTGGCAGCTGGCTTGGTTGTAGAAAGTTCCCGTAACGGAAACAAACCTACAATACCGCATTTATTGTGAAACACACACAATACGCAAGAGAGCAGGAATATTGCCGCATAGAAAAGGAAAATTATATTGACAATAAATATAATGCATTATCACATTTGCCACGTAGCTTCAAGTATTTATGAGTGTCGTAATTGTGGTGAAGTCCAAATATAAAGTAAATCGAAGAGTAGGCCACATATGTTTAATTATGCTCATTAGGATAGATGACATAACCATATTCTAAAGATTGGGATTAGAATTAAAAAGACAGTGATCTTTAATATATAAATGTATGTAGAGGTAAATGATTCAGTTACAGTATTCTCTTAAGATAAATCAAGATCTATATTACCCTGGTTTTTAGTCTTTGATTTCAAGACCCGACATTTCTAGAAATTGCGTTGAACTGAAATGAACACATTTACCAACTTTCCACGGGTCAAACTTTGACATATTTTTCATCAAGAAACAATCTTTTAACATATGAAAGCCTTTATAAATCCAGTAAGTCTTAGTGTCACTGATGAGGAATGATTTTCCGAAATGTACACTTATGGCACAACTAAATTAAACAGGTATTTTTGTTGAATATTCACCGACTCTGAGCAGGTACCGCTGCTGGTGGAGTAAAACTCCCTGATGATGGATCCCTTTAGTATCTCTTCTTGTTCAATGTTCAAAAAGTAGAGCAATATCTTTTACTGAGGATACAACTGTTCTGTAAGTTACCATAATAAAAATATGAACAATTTTATTATTGAAAATCGAAATAACAACAAAAAGCAACAACAACAAAAAAGTTTAATTGATGAAAGACCAAACGAGTAAATAAAATTAAATAGATTGCAATTATTTAAGGAAAAGAGGACAATTATTATTTGAACAATATATTGCTGCCTTTATTAACCCTTTTTCCTGTTAGAGAAATATCCAATATGATGTTATTCCCTTCAATAACTGTTAACAGTTAACATTTGGTATATATGCATATTTCAGTAAATCATTCCTAAATCATGTCTAAAGCGTTGAAATTCTCATTGCATAACGTTGTACATAAAATTTGATGATATTGAAACAATAGACTTGGTATGTAGTTATCATGGAAACTTATTATCAGATAGATTGAGTTGAAATTACGAATGAAAAATTTAATCTGTTAATAATATTATTGTTATTAAACATCTTTTGTGATAGGTCAGAATATATTAGGAAGGAACGACAATTCCCTGATGTAAACAGATTTGCCCTTTGTGCAATTTTATTCAACAGGTAAGGCTTCACGTAGTTTTTGTGATAGACATTACAAAGTATTTTCAGGAAAACAATAGTTTAAAAAAGGGCTTCTGGTCAGAACATGGATGTATTTTTCTGAAATGGTCAATGCCTTTGTTCGAACTTACATTTACAACTTTCTTCAATCTTTCCTTGAAACAAAAACGGTGTCTCGAAGCAAAAATATATTAGCTTGATGTTTACCAACTGTTAATGCTTTATAAGATCTGTGTTTTAAAAACATTTTTGGCGCTTTGTTATTCTATTTTTTTACCAACCTAATATCAACATTTTAATGTTGTTTGGTGGTAACCAAATAGCCTGTATAGCCATTGATGGAAAAAGGTCAAACTTGTTACAAGAATTAAACGTCTTCTGATATTATGTTCTCTAGTTGAAAAACTTAAACTATTGCATATATAGTGATATCAAACAATCTGTTAAAATATAAAATAATTCTTGACATATTTTATTTAAACCCAATTAATACAATCAATAGAATTTAACTTGCGCTTTGTTTTTAATCACAGTGTGAAGCTGAATAAAACAATTTTTAAATTAACCGTACGAAAAGTGTATAAATTTTAGCATTTCAGCGATACCTTAGAGCGTAAACAGACAATCCTTTTACTTTTTATTGAATTTTTTTTTTGCTCAGTCAAAAGCCGGTTCTTATTTATATTATTATAATTGAAGAGGGCATTAGTAGCTTAAAACATCTACACTGCTTATGCATTTGTATTTGTTTATTCATAGTTTACGTTTTTAGATGTGCTATAAAATTAAAAAATAGAAAGACAATCTGCCAGTTTTCAAAGTTTTTACTTTGTTTTTTGGGAGATTGTAATTTGGACATGGACTGGTATATTTGTGCTTTATTATATTGTGACATTGTTTCTCAATAAGTCGAAACATAGAGATTATTTTTTCTGAAATCGTTTTGATTATGTTCAAAAATGTATAAACATATTGACAAATGCAAATGTATATTAACCTTATGACTTAAATCTAAATCCCAGTATTATTGGTCGTTACCATTTCATACATACATGTAAGATTATTACATTTTTAAAACAATATATATATATATATATATATATATATATATATATATATATATATATATATATATATATATATATATATATATATATATATATATATATATATATGTGTGTGTGTGTGTGTGTGTGTGTGTGTTAAAATTTAAATGAAATTTGTTTAACAACTAAATACTTCTTTGACAAGACTTTACTAAGATCATACTTTTGAGTGCACGTTATCAAAGTAAATTTTGCATTTTACTAAATGTAGACCAAATGGGGTTAAATTAATCGCTTTCTATGACGAAATCAAATTTTTTTCATGAACACATAATTACTTTGTTTTAAAAGATTGACACAGTATATTTTTTAACAGTAATTTCTGATGAACATAATAAATTATGTGTTACGAAAGCTTTAGTTTAACCTGCATTGTTATCATAGTGTTTGTCTGAAATTTTTATTAGGTTTAACTCAATAAACATCCAAATAGATTAATTTGCTAATGTGTTGTTTATAGTTAGATAAATAGTTGATAAATTTTATCTACAATCAATCTTCCAGTCTGTAAATATTTGTTTTGTACAACGATGTTAAGACAATCAATAAATTCAATGTTTTTAAAATACTAATTTGACTTTATGAAACAGTGCATTAAACATTATCATGTGTTTTTATAAAACAAGTCTCAATGGGTCATTTTACCTATTTTCTATAGAAAATAACGCACCTATTTTATTTAAGAAAACTTGTTGACAAAGGCTATCGATTATGGGTTGTTGTGTGGGGAATTATCTTAATTAATTTTTAAAAGCTAAGGAAATTCGACCGTTTCAAATGAGTGATTTAGAGTGGAGTATATATATATATATAGATGCAACATAGTAATTTTTGTAGGAATGGTTAGGAAAGACTTAGTAAAATGTTCCTGTTTTTAACTGTCTTTTTACTATGTGGTGGAAAGATTTTCAGTTCAAGTCTGACATTTTTGGAAAACGTTTCATTCCGTGACAAAATCATTAAAAACTATAAAACACAGAAATTCACTGGTTGTCAAATATCTGTACTTAATTGCTCACAATTATGTTACGAAGATTTCCTTTGTGTTTCATTTTTCTATCAGGACTCATGCAACATATGTCAGCTACATTCGGTCAAATTTGCAGATTCTGCAGCAGGACTATCCCAGACAGGATGGAAATATTACTCTGTGAATAAAGCTGGTAATGTATTATTTTGTATACTTAAACTCATGAAAGAATTTATATTGATAAATAAATAAACACCCGAGAAACATGAGTTATTTTTATTTAATTGAAAGTTTTATATTTATAGCGATAAACATTTTAGAACCTGCTTAATCAGTCAAACAATTGTATTTTTTTCTCAGTCAGTCTCTAGTTGATGCAATTGTATCACATTCATGTAAATTTCAAAGTAGTTTTGACTTTCTTTTCATTTTTTTCTTGACGTGTTATTTGTTAAAAAATAATATAAACGAATAATGTTTATATTACATTTATGAATTGGTATTTGAAATGAAAGAAAAAGAAAACGTTCTTGAATAAGTGCTAAGCGGAACATGCAACCTCAAAATACACTAAAGCAAAAGCAGACATGCAAGTTATAACTGAATTAAATTTGACACTGACCTATCTTCATGGACTGTAAAGTGATCTTCAAATCAATGTCATCCAAGCGTCACTTAACATGCACCTGCAAATTTTTAGTAGACTTTGGAAGAAATGTACTCCTGCACAATACGTGCTGGTAAATCATTAAATACAATACTAAAACAGTTAAGACCTATTACACTACATTTTTTTTGAAGTAATTTTAGGGCCAAATGCCATGAATCGATAGAGGTTGGGTCATAGCTCTAATAATGCACAGACATTAAGACCACGACGTCTCATTGTTAGTTCGTTAATTACGCAGAGGCATCGTAAATGTCGAATGCAGTCGCTACCTGCACATGCGTTTTATTAGTTTCGTTAGCGTATTTAATGTGTGTGTTCACTTGCGGGTCTCGCTTTACGCGGTTTTGGTCAGACGACAACGTGTCTATCGACGTCGTTGTAAGCAATTTTCTGACGTTTGCCTTACTTTAATCGCGAAATTCGTGTGATTGTGTGTTATAGTATAGTAAAATCACCTCTAAAAGTTATCTATGGCAAAATTATAGCAATGAAATATCGGGATCATGTTTTGAGACCACATGTTCTTTTATCAACCAACGTAACTTGACGTTGTAGCAAAACAATGCGAGACGTTGGATAGGGGTTGTTTGACTTTGTAACTTAAAACAACGTACATATTCTTTGCCATTTGATGAAAGACCTAGACAGGGGGTTAGGAAACGCGTCCACGTACTGTATAACGTTGCTGAACTAACGCAGATCCTTATTTAGAACTGGAACAATATCTCTCTTATGACAATAAATATTTTGTTCAAGTAAATACAGTAGAACTTGGATAAGTTGAACTTTCTTATTTTGAAAAATAGCTTACAATGAAATAAAATTCATTTTCCCTGCAATACTTCATTAATTCCTTTGTTGGTATTTCTTGTTTATATTGAACTCGCTTTGATTGCAATTTCGGCTTATTAGAATGGTTTATCTAAGTAAACTGAAACACTTAAGCATTGTTTTGATAACGGTTAATTTGAAGTCGCTCAGGTAAAACTTTACAGGTATACATCGTTAAAAAATACATGTTTGTGGACACAAAAACACGCGTTTGTAGGTGAGTAGTTCTCTAAATCTGTGATATGAATAAAAATAAAATATTAACAATATTCATTTTGAGTTATTTGTCTTTATTTGAAATTAAAAATAGAACACACAGGATGGCTAATCCAACAAAAAGGAAACAATTAAAAATAGGTGCAAAGTTTGAAATTTTACAGGCATTTACATTTGTAAATCAACTTGAAAATTTTTGTGTCAATTTCGGATAAATTGAAATTCGGTTAATTTGAAAAGTAACCTTAAATTCCTAGGATTTCAATATAATCAAGTTTGAATGTAGTAAAAAGAATAAAAGCAGCTACTAAATCCAGGGGATACACACGAAATTTAGTTACTAATTTCGATCAGAAAAGCTGCGTAGGGTTCTCTTGTTTAACGCTTTTTAAGTTAAACAAGGTCTGTGATTAAGATACAATAATAATAATATAAAAATTCAGATATGCTAAAAGACACCAAAAAACAACTCGTACACACTATTCATTTTGATCAAGGAAACGGCGTAGGGTTTTAAAGTTAAAGTTATTTAGCAAATAATGCTGCGATTACACAACAATACTAATGATAAATATTCCCTTATGATGAAATAATTGAGAACAAAAATAACTTATCATATATTCATAACTATCAAAATAAACTTGCGTTTTGTTTTATCCGCTAGTATATATTAAAAGAATATATATAAAAACATATATATTATATTATACTATACTTTTATATTATAAAAGTATATAATAATATTTTATGTGTGATTAATTTTACGGATATATAATTTGTTGATATTTGTAACCTTAGAACCACCCAGGTTGTTTTGTTGTCATCATTCAACGCTATAAATGAAAACCGTTAACGTCTTAAAGTTCGTTAATTTGTTATGTAACGTCTCTTTTCACTAGATTGATTTTAGGTTGCAACTACTAAATTGGAAAACATACATGTATAGCATGTTTCGAGTGATTCTTTCTTCAATATTTCTCCGATTTACAAAGCACAATTTCATCTGCAAAACAACTAGCGCACAATTTAAACGTATATTAATCTATTGACAATATTTGCTAAATTTAGAAGGAAATATGCTTTGCAGGGAATATCTATGCACCTAATATCCCATAGATGTGACTACATGAATAGAAACACTATTACCTATCGCATTCTACATGCTTTTAAGTACAATATGCTATAGATGTTACTATTAAAGAAATACTATCACTTCTGTTTTGAGCATTCGTTATGTGCATACGATGTGATCGTCCAAATACAATGCCATGAATGCAACTATTAAGGTAAGCCAACACTTTAACACTACCTTGTGCATACTTAATTTGCAAATGCAACCATCCAAATAAGAGTTCTTAGGAACATGTCCTTTTATACTGTATATCTTAGCTCCGCAGAAAACATTAGTACCATTCCTCAGGCTTAGATATTGTGAATGCACCACTTTCACAAGTTCAGATGCGTCACATACTAAACACATACTTCCTATCTTGTGAAATTGTCTACCTAACAAGGGAAATTTTCGGTATTCTCCAACAAATGAAAATTTATTCAGACTAAACAATTTCCACAGACAAACTTGCTCTTACAGCACCATTTATGGCCCATTTATCAATAGCCTACACATACGCTTGCCGTTATGACAACAGATTTATACGCATACAGAAATCAAGATATTTGCAGCAGCAAGCATGTAAAATATAGTTCATGTTTGCAATATAGCTTACATGTAGGTCTCCTGAAAAATCCTAGCTTGTTTAATGTATCCTTATAGTTCTCTTACAGTACAAAATGTACAAAATATTTACTTTTTATCTTTATTACATATACATCATAAAAATTCTTGTTTGTGCTATCCGTAATTAACTTACGTTGACATGCATATATATGCAAATATGAGAAAGAGTCATATGTTAACCATGGTAAAATTAATACAACTAATTAGTCAAAGTAATGGATCTAGTAAAATGTGAAAACATTATGAACATGTAGTTGTAAAAACCGTATCTGATTGTTCCTTGGTCAACGACAACAAATATTCTTGTGCGTGCTTGATGTTTGTACCCATGTCATACTGAATAATTTCACACAGAATAAAAACATTTTTTAAAATCATAGCACATTAAGCAGCAAATAAACTATTCAATCATCTCTGCATATATCATATATTTCAATCGTCGTTATTTTACAAATATTCAAATACAAAATTCGAAAGTAAAATATCATTTAAGTAACACAATAATGTAAAAACATAATATCTTGGATGAGCATAAAAGTAACGTGGAAAATCATATCTACTACTACTATATCACTTTTCGTATTAATATTTACATTGTCATTGTTTAGTTCAGACTACCAACACTTATTAATTTATAATTATATTTCTCTTTTCTTCCTACTAACTTCTTTTCTCTTTGTACCTTTTTATTTGCTTTTTTTAGTCATTCCTTTTTCGTTTTTAACTTCAAATCTTGCATTTATTTGTTCGCGTATCTTTAAGTGGATGCATCAGGTGCTCAAGTTTATTTTACGTTTTAGAGCGAACACTGTTAAAGAAGTTGATATTTGTACAGTAGGATCTTAATTTTTTTGTCTATCGCTTTTATCGGTGCTTTGTCTTCTTTTTGAGTTTCTTGCTAATTTGATTCGGAGCTTACGTCTTGCAAATGATCTAGGTTTTCTTACAAGTACTTTCAACGAGTCTCCAATTGTCGAACAACACTGAGGCAAGTTAAGTTATCGCCTTTGTCTATAAGCCTAATTACCGTCTGCGTAACCTTTTCAGACTTTATAACATTTCTTAAAACATTCTCTAAAAGTCTGCTTAAGTTTGTGTCTTTCCAACTACAGATGTTTTCGTTACTTTTTGCATTTCGCTACTATCTTGTCATAGTGTTTACATCTTGTCCTTCCTTACACAAAACGCGAGCCTTGACATGATTCGTCATAACTCAATAACATATTTCGTCGATAATGATTACTATCAGTGTATACATATAATTGCGTGAACCCTAATACCACCCCATACTTCAGTAGCTTTAGTATGCTTTAAACCCGCAGCCGTCCAATATTTGTCTAGGATTTTATTTTTATTTTACAAAATTGTGTCTAGTTATATATCAATTATAACGCAATTCTTTTGTTTGACTTTCTTTCAATAATTATTTTTATTTTTTTTATAATTTGACGGAATGCAATCTACGAGACTTGTGTATCAGATTAAAGTAAAGGAAACATTTCTGCATGTCATTGTCCTAATTGTGTGTCTTATTAAATAGCTACACGCTGCCATTTAATTATTAAAAGTTGCTCCAAAATGATAATTATGTGATATTAGTTTAGAGAGAAACATTTCGTATATAAATGCACCAGTTGTATTAGACTGAGTAAAATGTGATTGAATGTTTATATCAAAATTTAGGAAACAGTAAAGAATGAAATAAATATATTTTTGTGGTCGCTTTTGCGTATTGAATAATGACTCCGACAAAAATATTGCGCGCGGACATCTTTTTTTTTCTTTTTTCTTAAATTGTCTCATATAACATATAAAATTAAAGTTTGAATACAAATAAAATTTTTATTAAAAGTATTAATTTTATAGATTTTTGTTCTAACAGTCTGGTACGTTGTTGGGCAGGCAGATTTATATTGAAAAAATTAATGCCATGTTGAGAGATTGTAGCTTAAAAATATACCGCCTGAAGTTTTAGCACATGCTTGTTTTTTTCTTTAGAAATAAAACCAAGAGATTGCGAAGACGTTTTTAAACTGGGAAATACAATCGATGGCGTTTATTCAATATATAGAAATGGCAGTCAGTATGACGTTTATTGCGATATGAACAGGCGTGGATGGACGGTGTGTATCTTTATAACATATATTTTCCAGTCGGAACAAGAGTTGGTCTCAGATTCAGATGTAACACAATATATTGTTGACTGATATAGTAGGTCTATTTTAGACTGTCCAAAATTTACTAAAATATTTGAAAAAGTGGAACAGGATCACTGTCAGGATTTGTACAATTTGAAAAAAAGGTTTCTGTAACTTTCTTTGTTTATTATGCACTTCTATGAGATGTGAATAAATATCCTTTCAAAGTGGAGAACTTTTCGATCGAATTTTATCCATGTGCTAATCTTACCCTTGATTTTGTTAGTTTGCTGTTTTATTGTAAACTAATAATGTTTTATATTCTCGGTAAGGCTTTTTTCATTCAAATATTTAACAAATATATATGTTTGATATTGATATGCAATACAGGCACATTTTGAAAGTCATTCAACATCAAACACAAAAGGGGTCGAAAAGGTAAATCGATACAAACAATATGAGTTGAATATAAATTCATCCTAAGTTTCAAAATTATATAAATCCAAATCCCTTTGATGCAGGGAATAATAATGAGAAATACGTCCTTTGGAGTAAAAGTACAAATAAAGAGATTTTTGAAAATATCATCCAAAACATTGTTATCTACTTTCTAGCAAATTTTAGTAGTACATTGTTAGAGACAGAAAAAGAAAGAATATATACCATTCAATTAAACATTAAGAGATTTGTTTTAGACCAAAACTATATAACTAATACGTATATCACCATAAAATATCATTTACGCAGTAAACATTTGTTTTTTCATACATAACAAAATACCTGCTAAATTTTGTTGTGCCATATGTGTAATTTTCGGAAAATCATTCCTCAACAGTGACACTAGGGGCTGAAATGTTCGATTGGTAAAAAAACATAAACCAAACAGTTGCAAATTAACCAATCTAAAGTTTCAACATTATATGAATCCAAATCCAGCTAATGAATGCTTTGCATTTGGAAACAACCCTTAGTTTAATATAAATTTCAAAATCTAAGACGCCTGAAAATTTTGCTAATGGTATTTTTTTCTGACAGCACAAAGTACTGCGTCAAATTTTATTTTGCAGTCTTTGTTCTTGAATGTAAATCTTATATCTGAAAATTTTATTTATTTGAAAAAATTAAAAATGAGGTGTGAAAGTGACAAAACATCCATAAAACAACACAGGTTGATCTGTTCACATCCAAAAAACAAAGGAAGCCATGCAATATTCTATAACCATTTAAAAAAAGAAAGACATTTGATGTACTAAATCTATTATGGACCTCTCCCTCGGGAACCGTTCTCTTATAGTGTTGTTTGGAGAGGTATAGTGACCTCGCATACCTCTCCAGACAACACTGTAGGAAAACGGTTCCCTCGGGAGAGGTCAATAACAGATTACTAGATTCCCGAATTTATACGAAGATTAGAGCAAACTGAAGTACATAAATTTTTGTTAGAGTTTCTAATCTAGACCACTTCATTACAACCATTATTAAAAGAAGTTAGATTTTTAAAAAAAATTGTTTATTTTTTTTCATAAAACATAAATAATCACCTCTTTGATATTTATCATATCATATCAACTCAAATAAGGTTTGTTTTAAAATTTTTGTTACTTAACCTTTTAAATTGTTTAAAAATACTTTTGCATCAAATAGAAGGTTTTAGTTGAGTGAAAGATTTAGCAGATATCCTAAAATATCAAAATGCAACGCAAAATATCTCTTACAGTCGGATAAAGAAAAAAGTAAAAAAAAATTAATTAAATCCGTATGGATTTGTATTGTTTGATTATATCAAAAAGTTCACTTGTTGTTTGTCAGTAAATATTCTTTGTATTATGTATTTTTGTATTAATTATTTTTCTTACTCATTCATTAATATTATTTACAATATTGATAATAAAAATACAGTTGATTATTTTCGATTAAAACAAATCTAAATAGTTTCCAATGCTATCATAGCTACTGTAAAAGTCTGTTATACTATGAACTGCATAATTTTAAATGAATCTTATTCTCAATGGTATTTACAGTTCATTTATTATGCATTATCGTTTGAATACCAATTCATTCATGCATAGGGGAATTTTTATCAGTGACAATTCACGTGTTAAGTTTAATTTAAATCAATCATTGAGATACGTTTAACAAAAATGAGACATTCAATAAAATGTAACCTTAAGCATAATTGAAATCCATTAATGATCAATATGATTAGATTACATTTTGTATAATATAATAGCAGTCCTTTACAATAACATAAACATGTACTGTTACAAAAGTAAAAGGGATAGCTAGTTTGTTTCAAAAAGCTAAAAGAAGAATAGAAAATTTACTTCAATATAAGTGATTTGTAAAAATATGTAAATGTGAAAAGGTAAATAAGAAGGTTCTTCGACCACTATAACGCTATATTACACAGATTTAAACCCCAAAGTAAAGGGGAATATTGAAAAAAATATTGACTTGATAATTTTAAATTATCATCTATTATCCGCGATTCAAATAAAGAAAACCTTGTATGCTAGCATTAGCTGTATTAGATCAATAAAATGGACATGTCTGAATACTGACATAAACCGCAGTGTTTGTTTTTTTCTATGCAATGTAAAGGAAACCCGCTTATTTAATGAATACTTACCAAAGAATGAAAAAATAATCAAGACTTTACCTTTGTGAGAATATTCTATGTAATATACATTAGTTTTGATCAATAGGAACTAAAAACAAATAATGCTGAAAACTTGATTATATCTTTTTATTTTTAGATCCCTTTTGAATGTCAAGAGAATTCATAAGATATTTTTGAAACATATAGATTTAATTTTAAAAAATGTTGTTAAACTTATTGTAATGGTTTGTATTTATTTTTAGTTTCATTACTAATGACAGAAAAGTTAACTCTCGTAAATATTTGTAAACAAAAATGAAAAGATCCTACATTTTTTAAAACAAAAGAAGTTTTCCAATTTGCGTCACTTTTAATACATAATTTAACCAATATCTGATTTACCTAAAAGACCTTTAATATGTGTAATAGAAAGTAGTGTTCATGATTGCCGCATTACATGCATTATCCTCATTTCTTAAAAATTGAATATGATTGGCTGGTTTTCTTGATGTATAAACCCACTCCCTGTTTTCACGTGTTGCATGATATTTACACGGAGTTTACGATATTTACACGGGGTGTATGATATAAACAAGGGGTGTATGGACTTTACTACTAGCATAAAAAACAACAACCTGGTTAACTTCTTTTTACTATTCTTTTCAAATATTAATCAACCCAATTGCAATTTTATGTAAAAGATTAACGGATATAAATAACGACAGACGCAACTTTTAAAATTAATAACGTTAATTGACAAGGGTAATAATTTAATGAGGTGTGTGGTCGTCTGAAACGCTTAACCTTTACATGAACTGACAAGGCGATCCTCCTCAAAGGGAGAGAACTTTTACCAATTTCAATTATAGACGACGGAGATAGGGATAAACTCGTTACATAGTTTTAAGCAAGATGTATAGAAATTTCAAGAATATCTATTGCATATTATTCATAATCTTCGCCTGCGCCTCAGGGTGAATGGTCTTATAAAGGATGTAAATCCCTATACATCAGTTTAAAGACTTTAAAGGGTATTTACGATTGTGAAAACGCCAAACCTACATGCAACTATTACATTTACAAGTTAGAGGATATTTGAGATATGCAAAAAAGATGTTTAGTTATAGTTAAAGGAAAATAATAACATTTTTCGTTTTGTCGAAAACGGTCGTTGAATTGTAAAAATTGTTCTTTGTACAAGTGTAAGGAAATGTATTTCCTGTCTTACCCTGTTATTTTTTATCCCTTTAACTACATGTTTTGTCACTAAAGTTGCAAAATAATGGTATTTTCCCATATGACAAACATATCGGATTGGCTACTGTCCAAATTGTGACGTTTCAATTAACAATAAGTAATAAATATACAATATATTTGCCAAAAAATAACATTGAGGTAGCTTAGTAGAGTGCTCAATCCGCACGAGGGAGGTTATAGGTTCCAAACCGGACCGAGTCTGACCCAAGACCAAAAAGTGGGTAGTGACTGTTCTGTCGCCAAGCACTCGACATTACGAAATGAAATTGACGGTTCTTTCGGATGGGAACTTAAAATAAACGAGGCCCGCTGTCACGGTAGGCGTGTCACGACAAAAAACCTGCTGTATAGTGCTATCAGCGCAACGGCACAAGCAAATTTCTGTACAATCGCCTATAGCTGGTGACGTCTCGATATAAGTGAAATATTGCCTGAGCCGTTAACACCATTACTTAACTCATCTCAACTCAAATTATAAATTTTAATTGTCTGTTGTTTTAAAAATGATTGTTTTAAAGAAGAATATAAAAAGTACTCATGTTTTTAATTGCAATCTTTCACGAAAAGCGAATTGCAAAAGATAATATCGGTACTAAAATGGTAATAGTTTAGGGTTTCATATAAATTGTAATAAATTTTGTTTGCATCACCTGCATTTCCATAGCAGGATAAAGTAAAAGATATAAAACTTGAAATAAAGTATTATTATTTTAAAATGAAGATCGTGTTTGTTTACAAATGCATGCCAGGAAATTAAACAATATTCAAGAATATTCTTAATCATTTATTGTTTCAAATGAAAATAAATAAAAATATTGTTATTGAAAATTGTTTTTTAAGGTTTTTCAACGAAGATTTAATGGTTTTACAGATTTTTATCGAGATTGGAACTCTTATGAAACAGGCTTCGGGAATGTAACCGGTGAATTCTGGCTTGGTAATCAATTCATATATTCACTTGACCATTCATAATAAGTGTTAACTCTTTATAATTAGAAAATCGTTCTATTTTTCACAGTATAACCTTCTATCGTGCATTTTGGTTAAAACATACATATTTCAAGAAAACATATAGTGTTGCTGATTATAAATACACTTAGGCACACTTTTTTAAACAAGCAAATGAAAATCAAAAGGTGAATAACTAAAAGTAACGATACCCACACACGGTTCACATGATTTGTAAAATATTTACTTATATAAAGGTTTTAACAAGCTATGTATCTTTCATGTGAGGATTAAGAAGAGTGTTCTACATTACATTTCAGGTCTTGATAAAATATATGAGCTTACATCATCTGCGACCTATTCCTTACGGTTTGATATGGAAGATTTTGATGGGGTTTGGAAATATGCATTATATAGTAACTTTAAACTAGGTGATAGATCGGCAGGTTACATTTTGAATTATGATACCTACATAGGGAACGCAGGTAAGTGGACATCTCTTATTTTTTATTATATTTAATTGCAACTTTCATTAAAACACAGAACGATGACAGAATTAATAAAAGTAACGCATTTTAAAAAATTTACAAGCTTTGTTGTGGATGTAGTACTGTTGGATATTTTAAATAGTTCGACTGATGAAAGAGATGAAGGTTTTGAAATACTATGACATACTATGACATTATGATAAGAAAGACTGTTTACAAATTATATATATACATATATATATATATATATATATATATATATATATATATATATATATATATATATATATATATATATATATATATATATATATATATATATATATATGTTTGTAATATCGACATGAAAATAAATCTATAAATATTTTGATAATAAATAATCATTTTCACATTTTTACTTTTGTATGAATATTTCGATTCACAAAAAATTACGTGCAAATCCCGGATAGGGTTTTACAGGTACTCGAAAACTTTCTTTGTTCTTGAAAAATATAAGTTTAATAGGTAACTTTATTTGTTGAATAGTTACACAAGAAACGTCATCTTAAAGAAGTAACAATTTTAACCTTTTGTCCAACTAGGAAATTGAATAACCTTATTGAGTTTAATTTTACTTAAAAAAATAAATAGATAAACAAATATATTACGCGGTGAACATAGTAATAGGTAATTGCTGAATAGTTCGGATAGCGAAACCTACGTCGCTTTTGGTTTAAAACTACCTTTTAAAGATTTTCCTTTTCGCTTAATCGACTTAATGTCATATCATCTCATGGAGATTAACATGAAACCGGCAAGTATTTTTGGTGACTTTTGAACTTTCAATTAAAAGTTCAACAGTAAAGAAATGGTAACTCTAAGGGATACTCTAAGCAAATCAAGAAATTGAAATTCTAAGTGTCATTATTTTTCTGGAAACATGAAAAATGTTTAACATCAAGGGGCTCGTTGTTCCAAAAAACCGAATTTTTAAAATGCAAATGCTTAATTAAAAATTATCTTTATTTTGAGGTATTTTGGTGATTGCATAAACTTTAATGCATTAAAAACGGCGGAGCATAATATCTTTCAGCAAAGAAAACGATAATCTATATGAATGAAAAAATTATTGCATCATTTCCAAAAGTAATACAGTAAACATTTTAGTCATAAAAATAGGAAGAAATCAAAATTAAAATCTGCTTTCAAATAAAGTCATAAATGGCAATGCCCTGTCGTAATGCAATTTTATGTTCCAGTCAAGATTGCGAAAAAAAGTCAGAAATGAAAAAAAGTCAGGGCCGTAACCTTAACGCGGATCCAATTATTTTAGGGATTTGGAAACAATATCAATGAGAGCTTTTCAAGAAAACATATAAATAGAAACGCATGGCAATTAAATTACCTGCAGTAGAAATATAGGAATTTAAAAGTATCTCATCATCACTACAGTAAACCTGATTTTTTACTTTTTTGATGTAAATATTTCACTAAAATATCTATAATGATTTTGAAGTTTCATATGCGCACATTTCGGAAATCCAATTCTCATCAGTGACACAAGGGGCCAAAAATTGATAAAAAGTAAATCCAAACATTTAAAAATGAATTTATACAAAGTTTAAAAATTTTTCGATTCTAAATCCAGTCAAATAAAGCTTTGCATGAAGGAACAAATCTTAGTTTTAAACAAATTTGAAATTTTTTCCACAAGGTTCATTTTTAAACAGCACAAATTACTGTCTACAACCAATGCCATTTAAGTTTCTTACATTTTCTAGAATACAAATTTAGAAAAAAATTCTTGAGTTTGACCTTTGACTTTAACTTATTTAAAATTGTCAGTTAAAGAAAACTCATTCGTACAATTTTTTTCTAAAAAAGATTATGTCTTTAGGTTTTTGATCAAATAATGACGTTTAAAATCATTTAAGACACTAAGCTTCATTGGAATTTTGGAATAGGTTTTGTCGATTATTTGTGTACATTCTACTAAGCCCCTACTTACAAACAATTCTAGAGAGAATACCTGTCAAAGAATGTTTTACAGCCTATCCTTGAAGTTGCTTGTACATAAGATTTAATAGTATTCTTTTATGTTACATTTAAAAATTGAAGGAAACCTAATTCAAAAAAAAAAAAAGTTAACTATTATTGCTTTATTATATTTATCTATATTTTCAGGTGATGCATTAAATCGAGGTAAAGGATATCGATTTTCAACATATGACAATGACAATGACAATTACCATGGCAGTTGCTCAGTGCTGTATGGCGGGGCTTGGTGGTATAACGATTGTCACCATTCCAACCTGAATGGACTTTATAATAACACATTGTTCGGTAAAGGAATTAATTGGTATCAGTGGCATGGTCATTATTATTCTCTGAAAACAACTGAGATAAAAATACGGCGAACATAATATAGTGTTTTTATATATGTTCAAGTGATAAAGATTATTTGTTTAAAATCATGTTTCTTTATAATTTATATCATTATACAACGATTTTGGTTAAGTTCATGAACGAATTCAAAAATACTCTTTACAAAGTGGAAGTGAACGTGTTTACATTTATTGACCAGTTTTTTAAATATTGTTTTTTGAATAGAACGTGGGCAAGTATGTTTGTATTTGATTATTTTATTATATTAAATAACTTAAGTCTTATTAAAACGTGTAAAGTTTTAATAGCAGTGTTGTTTTTAAAACCAGTATTTATAAATTGTGATAGATAATATTAAAACTAATAAATCGTTTTAGTTTTAAACCATTAAATCTCCGTTCGGAAACCTTAATATTTAATTTACAAATTGTTTCTTTTTAACACGTTATTATTTAAAACAATCGTTGTAGTTTTGAAACAAAATCATAGTTATAAATGATTTCCATTTTAAAACAAAGTGATAAATATGTGAAGACGCATTTGAAAACATAATGTTTAATTTAGAGATTTTACTATTTTCAAAACACATTATTTAATTTAGAAACAACACTGCCGTTAGAATCAAAAGTTTGATTTTAAAATCGTTGCAGTTTGAAATTACAACGGCACAATAAAATAAAATTATAAATAATTAATCATATAATCAAAAAATCAAAAAAGGAATGAATAAATAAATAAATAAATAAATATTTCTATTATTTAGAATCACGAACTTCGAACAAGATCTGGGCTTGAAATTCTGCATAAACTAGTCTGCAATTTGATTCCTTAACATACCTTGAAAAAGGCTTACTAGTTATTTTTGTTACCTATCTTACTTATATTATAGGAGAACTGATTAAAGATAAAAGATTGAAATTATGCAAGTACGCCTTTCAGTTTTTCGTAGTGTTAAGTTCTTGGATAGTGTTATCATTAAATAAGTATTATGTGCTAAAAAGACATATAGTAATAAGAAATTAAAGAAGTATTTTTGAGTGGTTGTTAACTGTCTTATTGCATCAAAGCAAAGTGAGAAAATGCGACTCTATTCAGTCGATATTAATTAATTAATTCATTTACCACTTTATGTAAAACATAGTCTCAGTGTTTCAGTTAACTGTTTTTGTTTTAAGTTATTAATTTCTTTTTTTATATCAAGTGACACCCATTTCCCCCGTAAAATATTTGACAGGTGAATTTTGTTTTAAATGAAACTATGTGGCTTTCAGATATATGTATATAAAAAAAATTAAATACCAAGCTTTATTACAATTTTGTCGCATAATATTCAATAAACTTTTGATTAAATATTTGTTATTTTTATAATATATGCGACACACACACACACATACATATATATATATATATATATATATGAGAAAAATCAATACATTATAGAAATAACCTTTTAAAATATGGGTTAAGGCTGTAGCCTGGTGTTAGAGGATACATGTGCAAACAATTTTTATTTATTGAAATAATTGAAAACTCTTTAATAACTTAATATCATAAAATGTGATATATGTATCATCAGGTATTTATATATTGAATGATTGTTTCTGATATATGGTACTTACAAAAGATTTACTTAGTTTAATCTATCAAGAAGAAAATAGGTTAATATCCTGATGCAAATTTCACAAAATCGAGACTCCTGAGTTTAACAACACATGCTTTTTGTTATAATTAAACAGGGAAGTAAAGTATTTCTTAGTAACCTAATTTCACGATAAATTTTATCTAGAGAATACAATTTAAAATCGACAATAACATGATGTTATCGTTTATATTGTTAAAAGATTTTTTGTATTATAATGAAAATAACATGATTTTTTTTCAAAGAGATGGCAGAACAATTTCAGTTATAAATATGCTTGTTTTCCTATATCTCTTATAATGTGTGGGATAGATCAAAGCAAAAAGTTGCTTTGTCTTTTATGTAAGTTTGTATTCAATCAATAACTTCTAAAATATCATTTTGAAATTATTATTATACAGTAGTTATTAGAAATAAAAATTTCTTGAGTATTCTGTTTGTTATCAATATTTTTTAATGAATGTTACCTTACAAAATAAAATTGCTTTTTCTCTTTCTTTTGTTTTCATTTTCAAACATAAAAGGTGTGTGTGTGTGTGTGTGTGTGTGTGTGTGTGTGTGTGTGTGTGTGTGATTTATTCTCTTTATCAAAATAAAACACATCCTTAATTTAAAAACTTAAAATTTTAAAAGTAGAAATTCGTCTTGTACCAATTTTATGTTCAAAGTACTTTGCCTGATTATAATACCCGAAATGAATGGGAATTAAGATACTTTCCCAGTTTAAAAAATAGCGCGTGTATAAACAAATATCTCTATCTGTGGAACTCTCATACTTTTAATACAAAAATATTGTCTCTTGGATAATCAATTTGAATTATAGTACCGTACAATTGATTCTCACGTGACCGCGGTGGTAGACTGAGGCTCAAGCGTGAACCTTTCAAAATTAAAGGCGTTTTACCGCTGAAATTGTATTCCATTCCACTAAAATATGTGACAATTATAACCAATTAAATAACCTACAATCTTTATTTGTGGCTAAACAGTTGAGTGTATTACCACTTAAGATGACCATAAGTAAGCGCTAGCAGAAAGTTAGACTTACCCGCCACTTAGAGATCAGTCCTAAATATTTATAAAAAGTCTCAAGAAAAGCTAAAAAAAGAATGCAATACATAGTAACATTTCCAAAACCGAACAGTTATTATATAAGCATTTATGTTATCTTATTTCCGAATATTTTAATCTCTATAACTCGTACTGTCCAAGACAACTACGGCAGATCACTTGGTAGAGTGCTAGATGGTTCGAACCCTAGTCGGGTCTGACAGAGACTTGAAAATTGGTAGTGACTATTCTTTCGCCAAGCCATCGGCATTTAGAAATAAAAGTCACGGGGTCCTTCTTATGAGACCTTAGAAACCAATGTCCAGTGTAACGGCAGGCGTGGAACATTAAAGAACCCTCCCTGCACATTTCACTAAGCGCATTACAAAGGTTAAAACATCTGGCATTCCACCTTTAGCTAATGAAGTCTCGATATAAGTGACATATTCTTTACTGGAACGTAAAATTCCATTGAAACAATCAAATCGTACTGTTCCTACATGTTTGAAGTGTTATTTGTAACACTACCCATATGCAATGCCACAACAATGTATAAATATCCACAGACCATAAAATCTCTTTTCAAAAAGGATCAAACTTGGCTCACATAGTACCAGACATTTTTACTATAGTTATAAAAAGTAAAACAAAGGTCTTTTCAATGGCTTAGTCATAAAGAAAGCTTCGAAAGACCTGACCTTTTCGCCGATAAGGTATACCATTTTAGAAATGCGTTAGAGTTTATGCTTTCAAAGTGTGTATTATGATGCTATTTGGGAAGGAATAGTAATACAATAGTATTACAAAACGACCTTTACTCGTTTTTGGCATAGGTAAGTACTACTGTTTCAAAAACATTTATTTTGATTAACTATTTGTGAAATAGGCGTCGGTGCTTTTCACCAGTTAATAGTTATTGTATCACTATTCTGTATTAACAATTTCTATATAAATTGTTGTATGATTAATTTATAATAAAGGAAATAAAATATTTGGATTTCATTTATCGTCAAAATTTAACTTCATGGATACGATGCAATATATATATATATATATATATATATATATATATATATATATATATATATATATATATATATATATATATATATATATATGTGTGTGTGTGTGTGTGTGTGTGTGTGTGTGTGTGTGTGTGTGTGTGTATTTCCGGAAGGGTTTGGTCCACACATTTGCTAATGTATATTATAAATCTAAGAATAGAATGGTAGTTAAATATTTTATGTAGTTGATAAACAATCTGTTGAACTTACTGTCAATTTTATTTCAACAGATTGTTTATCAACTACATAAAATATTTAACTACCATTATATTCTTAGATTTATAATATACATTAACAAATATTTGATAAAGAATACCTTTGTAAATAAACTTCGATGGCTCAAACGTCTTTAACTCGAATATCCCCGCTCGCTCAAAATTCAGAAGTAAAAAGTTAGTGAAAATTCAACTTCTTTCTCTCGAATAAAATTCTTGTCAGAACGACAGGTGATCCGGGCCATTGTAAACAAAACAAAACATATTACAGATTTCATCAAAAAGTAATAGAGTGAATCGATACAATTAGTATAGAGAGTTACCCAAAATTAATTAACTTATTAATTATAAATTATTTTATAACTTATTAATTATTAATTAACGTAATTAGAGAGTGTCGATTCGTCAGTTGTTTAAATTCTTAATCGGATTAGAACACACGGAATTGTTTGATCGGTCGCTCGTGACTGATGATTGGGAACCAATTTTCTGTAATTTACATGTCCTTGGAGAATGTATAGTTATATATATTATTCTTATTTCCTGTAAGTTTATTTTATATCATAACCTGTTGAAATTAAATAAAATAAAGTGCCATATTCTAGCCCCGTAGCCATATAACATCATACAGCAGCCATGATTGCAGGTCAACATTAATTTGAAACTAATTTTGTATTTTTAATTGGGTCATTTTAATCTCTTCTTAAAAATATTTCGTGATAAATAGCGGGATTTTAATTCGGACATTTCAATATTTGACCTTTTAGTTAATTTTTATGTATAACAAATTTAAAGATTTTTTGACCATCGATAAACACGGGAACGTGAACCACACATCATATCTCGATGTTCGATCGCTCGAACCCCCGATTGCTGGAATATTTAGTCTAGGTCCCTTGGACTTTGAGCCATCGTAGTTCTACTGTATATATTTAAAGATTTTTATATAACATTTAAAAGGAATAAAAACTGTTTTTTGTTTTTTTTAAATAAAATAACCAGTGATTTTTATTTTGAATTTGAATTTAGTTATTTTGCTCTAACTTGAGTGTATTTGCAATTAATAATTGTTTAGTTCAGTCATTATAACAAAAAATGTTTGTAGATCATGCTTAAAGTTAGGTTAGCCGCTATGGCGATGAAGTTGCTTTATCATGATTGATCTTTTATCTTGTTAAAAGAAATCTGAACGTTCCTGACATGATTCATGAACCTTAGATTTCATTTCTGATGTTCTACTAATTGTACGTTTCTATATGTAATTTTTCTATATTATGGTACAGCGATTCCAAAGAATAACTTATCAAATGAACGATGTAAATGATAAAGAGATAATGATTTAAGCAAACAGTATATCAAAACCGACTTAGTTTGTGGATTTTTTGTGGGATTGTGATTTGCATATGCACTGGTATGTTTTCTGTTATATTTATCACAATGATATCAGAACATTTAAAAATAATTGCAAAACATATCGAAATAAAGAGACATGTCGACTTTAAAACTTGCCTTGTTAAAATTAAAACATTCCAATACAGTATTTGTCCATTTAGGGGGGATATGTCGTAATGTACGTTATGTAAAGACAACATACGTTACGAATACAAATAGCAAAAACAACTTAATACGTCGACTGAATTAAAATCAATGTGTATGAAGACGCTAAAATATTAGTATAGGAGAAAAATTTTGAAAATATTTGATGAATTAAAACAAAAATGCTTTTAAATTTAATAGTCTAGGAAAGTTCCATTTATTTTTATTTTACTCAACATGATTTTCTCTGTCAAAAATGTTCCAAGAAGCAAAATTATTAGCCTTCTCAAAACATTCTATCGATTTTTTATGCCTGTGCATATTTTTGTGTTTAATTATGTTTCATTTCTATACCCTTGTTCTTTTTTCTTTAATATTAATACTTATAGATATATATTAATGTTGCTTTACTAAATATTTTTTTTAATTTTTGTGGTCATAAATACCTTCAGTACTATCAAATTGTTTCGTTGTTTACAAAGTCAATTTAAATAACGTATTAAATATAAATGCTATAAATTCTTTAATTTATGGACGTTCTGTTTGAATGCATCTTTACATTTTTAAACGCAAATTAGTAATTTCTTTTGATTTTCATTCCGCTGATTTTAAGAAAAAAAATTGTTGTTTTGAAAAGTATACCAATTCATTGATTGGGCATTGATTACGTATTTCATGTATTTTCCATTAAGATTAGAATGAAAACAATTGACATTCCACCAGACACCCATATAATTTACCCGTTACCATTATGATCTTTGTCTTTTGTTAAAAAATTTTTGTCTATAATATTATATCCCATACCATCGCCTGAAAAAGAATTATTTTATAATTTTCAATACTTTGTACATGTAACCAGGCAATATATGCTTAAATAGTATTTCAGATCAGGCAGAGATATAATCGGTAAATAAACCTTTTCAGAAACAAAAACCACGCAAAAACAATTTTTTAATAGAAATTTAAAAAGTATAAGGTCTTTTTAAACTTTTTATTATCGATAACTGTTAAAGGACAATACAACATGTCTTCAGTTCTAATATCTGTCAGGCAAAGTTGTTCATTGTCAAAAATGTTTAATAAATAGTTATACAATATTTCAAATCTATTAGAAACTTAAGAAGCATTAAAACTACTTACAAAAATTAAGTTTATTAAAATTGTGATCATGTAGTAAAAACAACATCCGTTGGTATTTTTTGAAGCGCATGTTCAAGTCATCATCATCATCATCATCATCATGTATTGTTTAGTTGTTTTCTTTTTGATTTAAATGATTGTTTGATTTTGACGTTTCTTTCACTGATCAATTTATTTATGTTAATTTATCGTTGTCATGACAGATCACTGTTTAATAGAAAAAAACCGCGATTCCTCATTGTTTACTTATGGATCTGTTTTCCACAATATATTAAAAAGAATTTTTCGGAAAGTTTTGAAATAAAAAACCAATAAACGTTTCAACTCATGTTGATGTTTGTATAGATAACAAAGACACAAACAAACACATAAAATATTTGACTTTGAATTACAAAATTGGTTATAATGTTGCATTTATAAAAATTTTTCAATATACTTTAACAGCAAATCTGTTTGTACTTTGTGCTGTCAGACAATATTCGATTTAGCAAAATTTTCAGTCGTCTTAATTTTTGAAATTTATTTTAAACTAAGGTCTGTTCCCTCATGCAAAACATTCCTTAGCTGGATTTGGAACCATACAATTTTGGAACTTTAGATTCATTATTTTTCAACTGTTCGGCCCTTAGTGTCACTGATGAGGAATGATTTTCCGAAATGCGCACATAGGTCAAATAAAAATTTAACAGGTATTGGTGTTACATATTTACTAATTGCAAATTAATCAAAAGTATATGTATACCTGCTGTACCGGAATATCCTCAACACTCAGCCCATAACCAGTGTCTTCGCTTCCAACTTCAAATTTAGAGTATTTTGCATACTTTTAACACCATTGAAATCTACCATATCGATTCCCAGCCGATAAAATTTCAACTTTGTTGGAAGATTAATTCTGTCATTTCCTATTAATATATAAAACAAAATACACACACACACACACATGGATTATTTTATACATATATATATATATATATATATATATATATATATATATATATATATATATATATATATATATATATATATATATATATATATATAATCCATGTGTGTGTGTGTGTGTGTGTGTGTGTATAAATAGATCTTAATATGTGTATTAGAAAGTAATGTTTCATGATCTCAAAATAACCTTTTTATGAGTTTAACAGTTATTTTTTCTATTGAAAAAACCAAATGACACTAATATTGTATTGCTTTGACAAGTTAAAATGCCTACTATTAGAGGATTTCTGAGAATTGCAATAAGAGGTTGGTTCCTTATATTAAAATATAAAAATAAATAAAATCTATTCGTTTTGTCTTAAAATGATCGATCAATTGTACTACAATGCAACAGATATATTTTAATTTTAAGTTGTGTTGCACCAAACGACTTAAACAAGATTCCAGTCTTTCTAAATGTTCGTGTTCAGTCTTAGAAAAAATCAACACATCATCAATAAAAATCAAACATTTCCTAAGGTTCATATCACCCATACACTTTTCCATGAGTCTTCCCACTTATATAACAAATTCTTAAACTGTGCTTGAGTTTGTTCTGATATATTATCAAACTCAACCTGTATACCTAAGTCTAGTGGATTTTACAACATATTGGGTACAAACCAAATTATCTATAGCTATTTGCCATTCTTCTGAATAATTTAACTTGTCTGTATCAGAAGTATTGTCTCTACACAATCTAATTATATTAGTGCCCACAATTATAGGACAAGGGAACTAAATTTGGTATCTGGTACTACCAATATAGGTAATAATATTCGATCCTGACTGTGGCCATGACAATGCACATTCTGTTAAACCTAAATACTGTAACAAAGAAACATCAGCTGTGGCTACTCTAAACCCAAGTCAGCTAGTTTGTTTAATTCTGGTTTTTCTTTTAAATTATTATACCCAGATTCAGATATTGTGGTAACCATAGACCCACTGTCTATTAAAACATTAAAATTTTCCCAATTAATAACCACAATACCTTTGTTTAATTTACCCACTAATTGATTTTAACACTAAATTGGCCAGATATATTTGATCTTTGACCTCTGGTTGGCCTACAACAGAGGTCAGTGCGATTTTGGGTTATCAGCAGAGTTGTTTGGTGCTGCATAACCTCTACCCCGACCTCTGGGCCAACCACGTCTTCTATTACCATTATTATACCTACCTCGAGCAGATGAATTTGTAGGTAGTTTATTATCACTTACCAATTGCATATTATCAAACGTATTCAAAATTTTATTTACCTTGTCATCTATCTGACCTATGATTTTTTCACTAAATTCTCTAATTTGCTATTCATTCTTTTCTCCAAGGCCTCTACCGGATCTACCACCATAACTTTATGTTGTACTTTCTTACCTGATTTCTCCAACTTTATAACAACCTGTTTGTTGTCTTTTATTTCTTTCTCAACCTGTCTAATCTCCCATAATAACCTTGTATAATCATTTATTGTGTCATATTTATGTCTTGTTTGTGACTTCAATTCCTGGTCATTCAAAGATGTCCAAAACTTATGTTTTAACAGATCATTCTTACCTTGTGATCCCATGTAACCTTTATCAATGGTTGTCTGCAAAAAAGTCTCTAATCGGCAGCCAAAACTTGTGACGGATTCATCTGACCTTTTATATTCATTAAAAAATTGCTGCATAATCATGCCAATTGTACTTATGTCACCAAAAAAATTATCTAACTTGTGCATAATTTGTGCAACAGTGGCATTTTCACCAAGCGGTATTAAAAGCTTTTTAGCTGTTCCCCTTAGAGACTTTCTTATTGCTTGAATTAAAATGTAAGCCTGAACATCTGGATTATTTGCCAGACAATTAACCTCAAAGTGCCACTCCTGGTATGATACATCACCTTTTTGAGGTGGCTCATCCCCAGAAAACTGTACTATTTTAGGTATCTGTAATTGGGTTTTATATATAAATGTAGCTTCCTCAGAATAATGTTCATGTTGTGGCACTGGCATTCTTAAGCCATAGGGTTGACCTGGTGCCTTTTGTTCTGAACCATGAACAGGTAAGGGAACATTTTGACCATTATTAAATTGGTTAAAAGAGTATGTTTTAGGTTTAACATCGAATGGTGAAGAGACAAAACCTGATGGTAAATTTACAGATCTATTTCCAGCAATTAAAACAGGTGTGCTTGCTCTCATCGGTATGTCCAATCCATGATTTAATTTGTCATCGAACATTGCCATTATAAATATTTAATAAATAAGGTCAAAACTTATAATAAAAACAAATATATATACATGTACTCACCTAAACACATGATGATAATATTCTCTTCAGCCAGCACTTTGCTAACAAAGGTGATTGGTGCAGGCCATCTTTATAAAGGTCAAAACAAAATGATACCCTGTTCTTCTTATCTTTTCTACCTTTCCTGTACTTTAAAAGGTCTCGAGAAAACTTTGGAGATGTAACTTGAGTCCTCTGGTTCACAGCAAGTATATGATGATTAACCAATTGGATTCTTTGTTGTAACTCGACGTCTTCCTCTAGATATTCACTATAATTCGGGTGACCTTTACTTTTATTCCACTGTTCAATTGAATACACAAGAACTTCTAAAAATACTGGTATAACATTCTCGAAACTAGCAATATAATTATATAATTTATCTATATTATAGGTTAAATCTGATATGGCTTCCTGTCGACTTGAATGTCTTAATTTAATATATCTACTGTGTTTAGCAGTCAAATCGCAGGCACCAAGAAATATATATACCCTAATTCTAACATATAAATTATCTTTATGATGAAAGTTAGAAACAAACCAATTATACCAGAAAACTAAAGTTGTCCCTGGTTTTGATATAAATAGGACATCATTAGAAAACTCGGGATAATTAAATATCTGGTCTTTTAAGTACCTGACCTTGCTATTGCCTACCGAAAAACGCCTATTATATTACATTACCTGATAATTTTGATAAATAATAAATATATTTGCACAAGTTTACACATATATCGACATAAATAACATGAAAATAACACATAACAATAAATTAGAGTCAAAATAATTGAAATAGAACAAAATATACAATGTCTATCATATTAACATATATATATATATATATATATATATATATATATATATATATATATATATATATATATATATATATATATATATATATATATATATACAGTCGCAACCCCACGTAGAATCGCGTTCACTACACAGTAATTCATAAATTCATTGATTGTACGTACTTAATAATAGCATGTGTCGGTCGACCATTAGAAACCCGGAAAAAGGAAAGTCAAACACTTTCTGTTCACATGCGCACTCGCGAGGTCTTATTATTATACGATATAAATGATAATGCTATAATGATAATTATATATTCATATTGCTAAAGATAAATTCTGTATTATCGAATCCTCTATTCTGGCAATTGAACAAGAAAACTATAGCTATAAATGTACGTTGGTCGCCATTTAAACCGGATATCTGTTAGAAATTATAATAATAACAGCTCCTTAAAACATTCACATATTTATTGTGGTCGTGGTTAAATTTACAGATACAGTATATTCTTATCTGCCTACAAATACACAAAGTAATAATATTTTCTTTAGAATAAATTCTAAAAGTATTATATTACAATAATTTCAAATAAATCCAACCGCTTCGATAAATACAATTTAAAAAATATAATTTAAATATAAAAATGTTATACTACATACCAGAGTAGATCGTACAACTTCGAGTTATACTAGATTCATTTTTACAATTTCAGAGAAAGGTGTTGCTAGTTGAAAACGCAGAGCCAGAATTATTTATAGAAATATTTAACGCCAAAACGAAAGTTTAGTGAATAGTTTTCAATATTATTTTTAGTATTCAACCAGTCTGACCAGTCATGTGATATGCCAAGACACTGAAAATAGATACAACTCACGACAAGAGTTACAAATCACATTTACATAACATCACGTACAAAACATAAACAGTACAACATAACAGACAGACATAGCAGCACACCTGGCAAAAGACATTTGGTTACATATATAAGATATGGCGATCATTTTGCTATATGGTTCAAGGTCAAATGATTTAATGTCAAGGTCTCAGCTGAAAAAGAAGACTTAAATTGCTAATTATCTGGAAAACAATTACTTTTTTGTATTTGCATGTATATAAGAATATTGTAGGTATTGACTTATTGACTAAGGTATGTTCAAAAGTCAAGGTCACAGCTGCAGAAGAAGACTTCAATTGCTAATTATCTTGAAAACTATTAACTTTTTGTATAATGTTTGATAGGGCATTTGAAAAAAAAATTCGCGAAAATTGCGTACCACGAAAATTTCCAGTTTTGCAGTAAAATTCATTCTATATATATATATATATATATATATATATATATATATATATATATATATATATATATATATATATATATATATATATATATATATATATAGAATATATATAAGGCTTAGTGATTTAAATTAAATTTTTATGAGGCTTATTAAAATTTGGTTGGAAAACGATGTCGATAAATTTATATAGATATGCATTTTCATTCGCAAAGCATAAAATTAATTGAAGAACTTTTCTCACACAACCTTATATCTCAATCGTGATTTGAGAAGAATTAAAGTAAAATAAAACTACTTTTATTTAATATACACAGAAAAAAAGTCTATAGTTTTTTAAAAGTTTTGAGAAATAAGTGAAAAAAATTCAGCGTTATTCATAATTGAAACACTGAACCACATTTTCTTTCGTATATTGTTTACGAAAATCTATGATTTTTATGCAACACTAATTGCCAATCCTCTTAATAACAAACTATTTCCTCTTTGTTTGTTATAAAATATTGCTTCATTAGATTTATTAATTTTTTCAGGTGATGCATTAAATTATTGTAAAGGATATCGATTTGCAACATACGACAATGACAATAACAACTGCTTGGTGCTTTTTAGCGGGGCTTGGTGGTATAGAGGTTGTCACCATTCTAACCTGAATGGACTTTATAATACTACTATATACGGCAAAGGAATAAATTGGTACCAATGGCATGGCCATTATTATTCTCTGAAAACAACCGAAATAAAAATACGGCGAATGTGATATAAATGTTAAGTGTTTCGCTTCCCATGCTCTAATGAAAATGAACATTTGTTTTTAATCATGTTTTTGTATCATTTATATCATAAATATAACGATTTTTTTAAGAGTTTGTTAAATTCATGAAAGAAAACAAAACACTATTTATTGAGATTTAGAATCCGATCCCGCTTCCAAAATGGAAGGTTTCATTTTTACATTAATTAAACATTTTTTCATAGTTTTGTTCTGCACAAATTATCAAATATATCCGTTTAAAATCTTTTAGAATCAGTCTTGAATTATTTGAGACCAACAATTTAGAGGTCGCAAATTATTAGTAATCGAAAATGCAAACTTATTTTTTTTTTCAAACACTGTTAACAAATTAGTGCTTTTAAATTTCCTTGTTGAAATGACGATGCTAGACGTGGTCTAGTAAATAGCTATGAAATGTACATAAAGATTTCATAATTGCTGACTTGAAAAACATAAGCTGGACATATCGATTTAATTTTCATGGTAAGTTGTGGTAATGGTCAACATTTAAAATATAATATTTCAGTATGTCTTTAGCAACTTGAAGGATATGTTTTCTGTTCTTTCAGGCGATGCATTAAATTTAAGTAAAGGTTTCCGTTTTGCAAATTGCGACAATTATTATAACGCATGTTCATTTCTGTTTTCCGGTGAATTGGAGTATTACTCGTGTCACAATGCTAATCTGAATGGACAATATGGTGATGCAATATGCGGTAAAAGAATGAACTGGAAACAATTGCGAGGGTTAAATTACTTTTTTAAGACAACGGATATAAGACGGATATAATGTGTATACAAAAGTCTACATTACAGTTCGTTACAAATGTCAAAGATTCTGCGTCCATTACATAATAAGTTGAATCTTTTCATTTAAAACACGTATATCTTAAATTTTACTTCCTCTTACTTCCTCTTTTGAACCAAAATTTGCCCGGTTATCTTGAAATGGGATATCTCAAATTTCCGAATATGTCGAACGTTTATATAAATTCTGAAATTACGTACTTATTATTTAACCCAAATAAGTTTGGTTATCTCAAATTTTCGGGCAGCTGAAACGATTTTAAGGTCGTGTTTATGTCAATTCAATGTAAATTAAAAATTTTTCGTTTAGTTTAACTAAAGTTTGTCAGTGCTATAATTTGATTAACTACAAAACATTTCAATAAGATTTTCATTATCGTTTGTATGATGACCTCAATGATGACCTTCTACCAATCTTTTTAGGCTTTCGTAATCCGATCATTCTTGCCTCCCCCTAACGCCCGCATAGACAAACAGCCATCTGTTTAAATGGGTGTAGGTTTAATTCCTTCAAAGCTAAAATGAATTTTGATGAATAAAAACATTTTGTTAACTACTCAAATTAAAAAATCAAAATGGACTGGTAATTATATAATTGAAACCCTGAATTAAATGGATACAAATGCGATTTTTTTTGCAAAATACATGTAAATAAGAAAATTCCCAAATGTTCTAATCTCGTAGAACGTATTTAACGTTTTAAACGGTAAAATAAAAAAGAAATGACGAAAATAATAGTCATAAAAGGTAACTTACGGTTAGAAAAAAGTAAACTCCTCATTTTAATTGCCAGTCTTATCTTGAACTTTGGTTAAGACAGACAACGTTTGGTGACGGGTGTCCGTGAGTACGACTACTAATGATGATAAACCTAATACATTCGTGAGCTACGTGGTAAAAAAATGTGATTAACCAAAACTGCTCTATATGTGTTAATGATTTTATTCAGCTAAATAGGCTATTTACAAAATTTAACATTTAACATGTTACATGTTTTCTAACAAATCTGTTGCCTTTTTACGCTAGGAAAGAATTAAAACACACCCTTTTTAAAACAAAAGTTAATGTTACAAACAAAATTCCATAATAAAAGCTTGCGGAATAAGTTTGTTTTTATTTAAAATTGGAAGGAAGCACTGCAAACGTCAGAGTTATTAAAAACTATTTAACCAGAATATTGAAAATCTTTTTCAATGTCGGGTTAATATTTGTGAAATAAATATTGCAACATCCGGCTGCCTTAACCCAAGAGATCCGTTTGACGCATACATATTTTTTTCTATGGATCTATTGATCAGTAGTTTAAAACCAACTGAAATGTGTAAATATAACCCTTGTTGAGTGATATTGGTCGACAAGTTCGACTGCAGGTTTCACTTACGAAAAATATAAAATTTTGATTCGATTTTGATGGTACTTTATTAACATAAAACATGGTATCAAACAAGTTTTTTGAAGCATGAAATTAAGATATCAGAGAGTTTAAATTAATTTGATTTTATTTGATTCAATTATTCTAGCAGCGGGTGAACCAGTCGTTACTCTAGCCTCTTAATGTTTAGCCCCGAGCGAGGAAACAATTTCTTAAATTTGAATCCTCGTCGTCCCGCTCTTGAAGTAGGCGTTGTACCACTAAGCCAACCAGAAAGGTGAAGTGCAAATAAAGCTTTAAGCCACACTCAAGATTATTCCACTTTTATCAAAACTGTATATCATGGGATAGTGGAAATAACCAGAATGCTTAAGTAAACGTATTTTCAAGCGATCTGATACTAAACGACGTTATATCAATCATGAATCACAACATAAAACGAGTTATACCGTCTGACAATATTAATCAATAGTTCTTATATCGAAAGTGTAACAAAACAACTTGTTGAGTGATGTTGAGTAAAAAGGGTTTAATTTAATTCGTCACAAAACAAACAGTAATAAATATTGTCATTTAATGTTAATTCAATATTTACGGAAGAACTATAGTGTAACTTGAGAATAAGCTTTTTGACTTCAAAAATTAAATATTTTAAAATGATCCTGATTATTGTTGGTCTTGCATCAGTTACCCTAGAGCCTGATGAAATTTATACCAAAAATTAATCGCTAGTATTTATTGCTGTATGCAGAAATATTAAAAAAAAGTTGCATAACAGGTTTTAAGGGAACATAAAAAAAGATTTCCAGCAGAATGTTTTGTGTTTACAATCTATATCATAGTATATACATTATCCGGCGATTCATTTACATCCAGACGTGTCACAAACATCCTGCGATTACAAACCGATTCTACAGATTCGTTTTAAATTGTTTTTCCTTTTCTTGCTTGCAAAGTAATACATATATATATATATATATATATAGCTCCAACTGTGAACTAAGGCTGATTGAAAACAATTAAAATATAATGAAAAAATAATTTAAACAACTTTAATTTATGAGGAATGAATTTCCGAAATGCGCACATCTGGCACATCAAAATTTAACTGGTATTTGTGATATTTATTGAGAAAGGACGATGAAAAATATGTATCGTAAACCATTGTTTTGTATTTCATGTTATAAGTAAAATAGATTCTTTAAAACGTTTCGTCGACAGAACTATAGCTATTTATTAAAACAACCATAGTTATTTATTTAAACCAGATATATGATCATCAACTCCAGCATTATTGCACCCCATATCACGCCACAAAACACTTAAAATATTGAAAATCATATTGAAGTAACTATTTCGATGCTGGCAACCTACATATTGTGTGTATTTGGGCGAGATGTTCTCGGGGCTAGGACATTCTTGTTGTGTCGGAATTTCGCGATAACAACAAGAACGTGCACTGAGAACATTGTATGCGGAACTAAATCTCAAACTACCTATCTAGTAGGAGCATGAAGAACATAGATGTCGGTTTATTGATAAAGTTAAATAAAAGAGAAAACCATTGGGTATCTTGTCTTTTGGGGATTCGATAAAGAAGTCATACGAAAGCGATGGATCAAAGGTGCTGAAACGATATAATCGAAGCAGCGACGTGACTGACCGCGTTGTCGCACCTTCCTATTGTAACTCCCTCTTTCATTTTTTAACCTTTCGGTAAACGCAGTAAATCTTTTTTGTTAGGAGGTGAGAAATAAGCTTGTCGAAAATTGGTGCTTGTCTTTAGGCACTCCACTTTTTAGAACCATTGAGCTAATGCATCGATTTAGATGAAAAATATCTACACTTTTACTGTACTAAAGAATTAAGAGTAATATTTGATTTTTTTTTGTTTTTTAATATGCTTTACGCCATGTTATGCGTTACGAAAAACGGAAAACAACGACTTGGCCTAGATTGTAAAAAATCCTTCGGTTCATTCGATTCTATTAACTGTACAACCACAGTATACTATACCAAAATAGTGTCAGTTTATGACGAGTATCAGTGATAGGCAATGATCAAACACAAGTGACAGTATGTAGGACAATTAAACATCGTTAATGTCAGAGTAACAGCCGTATTTGACTGGTTATTTTCCGTGTATCACGATTTTCTTTCATAGAACGATTTTTCCCTTTATTTTTGAACAATACGATTATAGCTTACAACATTTCTTTTGTTTATCATTTTTTTATTTTAAAAAAAATCTCAACGAATCCTTTATAAAAACAGAAGTTAAGTCTGATGAATGATAAATAAAATAATGAAATTAATTGATCACAAAAAAAGGTGGAAAAATATTGGTAAATGAAAGAGCTTAACAAAAAGTTAAATTCGGTTATTGAATTTTAATTGAAAACGATCATTCATGTGAGAACAATCCTACACGCGTAATTAAAAAAAAATGTTTTAGAAATTGTATCGAACGTAAGTTATTAAAAATTATTTATTAATATTTCTATTATTTGTATTATTCATACCTATTACATATTTCAATACCTTAAGTTTATGGATACAATCTTCCATGATGAACTTTACATGTGTTTATTTAGTACCTTACAAGTAAACGGTCATCAAATGTTTCACCACTAATCTTTTTATTGTTACCAAACACAGACAATTTTGTCCATTTCAAAAACACATTTGAAAGAGGCTAATTCAGTTAGACACGTAAACTTCCACCAGTGAAATAAGACCGCTTGCTCCGGAAGGGTAAGCAACTTCTGTTAGCTAGCTAAACTTGTTACGTATGAAAACATATTATAAAATGAAAGTAATATTGAATAATAGGAAGCCAAATATATCCTAGACAAGTTTGAAAACAGAGACTTTATACTTAACAACAATATTTTGATGACAGTCACGGGGCTTTTTGAGGGCCTTGATAGGCCTAGATTGCAATGTCGCTGAATCAACAATTTATTTCTGGTAGCTGGCTTGGTTGTAGAAAGTTCCCGCAGTGGGAACAAATCTACCATACCGCATTAATTGTGAAACAAACACATCATACGCAAAAGAGCAGGAATGTTGCCGCATAGAAATGGAAAATTAAATTGACAATAGACATATTGCATTACCACATTTGTCATGTACCTTCAAGTATTTCCAAATATCATATTTGTTGTTAAGTCCAAAAATGAAGTAAATAGAAAAATAAATCAAATATGTTAAATCATTCTCATTAAGACAGATGGCATGAACATAATCTACTAGATTGAGATTAAAATAAAAAAGTTAACTTTAATTTATGCATGTATGTAGAGGTAAATGATTTAGTAACAGTATTCTCTTGAGATTAATCAAGATCTCTATTACCCTGGTTTTAAGTCTTTGATTTCAAGACCCGAGATTACTAGAAATGTCGTTGAACTGAAATGAACACATTTACCAATTCTACACTGGTCAAACTTTGACATATTTCTCATCAAGAAACAATGTTTTAACATATGAAAGTCTTTATAAATCCATGTCTTTACTGTCACTGATAAGGAATGATTTTCGAAATGTACACTTATGGCAAAACTAAATTAAACTTAAATTAAAGGGTCGATCAATTCCTACAAATTTTGAATAAGTAATGCAATTTTATAAATTAAGATTTGCGTTTCTAAAACGTTAAAATCCGCATTGAATAACGTTGTTCATAAAATCTGATGATATTGAAACAATGAATTTAATATGTAGTTATCATGGCAACTTACATTCAGATAATTATTAGATAGATTGAGTTGAAATTAAAAACATAAAAATTAATCTGTTGATAATATTATTGTTATTAAACTTCATTTATGATCTGTCAGAATATATTAGGAAGGAACGACAATTTCCTGATGTACACGGATTTACTCTTTGTGTAATTGTGTTCAAGAGGTAAGGCTTGCACGTATTTTTTGTGTTAAACAATACGAAGTATTTTCAGGAAAACAATAGTTTAAAGAAAATGTTTCTGATCAGAACATGGATGTATTTTTCTGAAATGGACTCTGCATTTGTTCAAACATGCATTCATAACTTTCTGCAATCTTTCTTTGAAAACAAAAACCGGTGTCTCGAAGCATAAAAGTATATTGGCTTGATGTTTACCTACATGTACTGTTGATGCTTTATAAGATCTGTGTTTTTAAACCATTTTTAGTGCTTTGTTAATATATTTTTCGTTTTTTTTACCAACCTAATATCAACATTTTAATGTTAAATTTTGTTCGGTGGTAACCAAATAACATGTAATGCCTTTTGTGAAAAAAGGACCAAAAATGTTAAAAGAATTAAACATCTTCTGATATTATGTTCTCTAGTTGGAAAACTTTAACTATCACATTTATAGTGATATAAAATAATATGTTAAAATAATAAATAATGCTTGACATATTTCATTTAAACTCGATTAATACGATCAGTAGAATTTAACTTGCGCTTTGCTTTTTATCACAGTATGAAACTGGATAAAACATTTTTAAATCAACCGCACTAAAAGTGTATAAATTAAATTTAAGTGTATATCGTTAAACGTAAAAAGACAAATCCTTTACTTTTTATTGAAAGTTTTTTTGCTCTGTCAAAAACCGGTTCATATTTATATTATAATTGAAAAAGATATTAGGAGCTTGAAACATCAACACTGCTTATGCATTTGTATTTGTTAATTCATAGTTTACGTTTTTTTTAGATGTACTATAAAATTAAAAATTGAAAAAATAAATTTCCAGTTTTCAAAGTTTTTACTTTATTTTTTTTAGAAGATTGCAATTTGGACATGGACTGGTATGTTTGTGCTTTATTATATTGCGACATTGTTTCTCAATAAGTCAAAACATAGAGATTATTCCTTCTGAAATTGTTTTGATTATGTTCAAAAATGTATAACCAAATCGACAAATACAAATGTTTATAAACCTTATAATCCTAGTATTATTGGTCGTGACCATTTTATACATATATTTAATATTTTTACATCTAAAACAATATATATACGTTTAAATTTAAACAAAATTTGTTTAACAACTAAAAATTTCTTTGACAAGACATTACTAAGATGAATGCTTTTTAGTGCATGTTATCAAAGTAAATTTTGCATTGTACTAAATATAGACCTAATGGGGTTAAATTAATCGCTTTCTATGACGAAATAAAGATTTTTTTCGTAAAAACATATTTACTTTGTTATAAAGATTGAAATAGTAAATTTGATTGTTTACAGTAACTTCTGATGAACATAATTAATTTTGTGTCACGAAAGCTTCATTTTAAATTACATTGTTATAAGGTGTTTGCCTAAAATTTTTATTAAGTTTAACTCAATAACATCCAAATAGATAAATTGCTATTGTGTTGTTTATAGTTAGATAAATAGTTGGTAAATTTTATCTACAATCAATCTTCCAGTCTGTAAAATATTTGTTTTGTACAACGATGTTCAGAAAATCAATAAAAATCAATGTTTTTAAAATACTAATTTGACTTTATGAAACAGTGCATTAAACATTATCATGTGTTTTTGTAAAACAAGTCTCAATGGGTCATTTTATCTATTTTCAATTAAAAATAACTCACCTTTTTAATTTAAGAAAACTTGTTGACAAAGGCTATCGATTATGGGCTGTTGTGTTGGGGATTATCTTAATTAATATTTAAAAGCTAAGGAAATTCGACCGTCTCAAACGAGTGATTTAGAGTGGAGTATATATATATATATATATATATATATATATATATATATATATATATATATATAGATGCAACATAGTAATTTTTGTAGGAGTTGTTAGGAAAGACTTAGTAAAATGTTCCTGTTTTTAACTGTCTTTTTACTATGTGGTGGAAAGCTTTTTAGTTCCAGTCTGACATTTTTGGAAAACGTTTCATTCCGTGACAAGATCATAAAAAACTATAAAACACAGAAATTCACTGGTTGTCAAATATCTGTACTTAATTGCTCACAATTATGTCACGAAGATTTCCTTTGTGTTTCATTTTTCTATCAGGACCCGTGCAACATATGTCAGATGCATTCGGTCAAATTTGCAGATTCTACAGCAGGACTTTCCCAGACAGGATGGAAATATTACTATGTGAATAAAGCTGGTAAGGTATAATTTTGTATACTTCAATTTATGAAAGATTTTATATTGACAGACTAAATAAACACCCGAGAAACATGATTTATTTTTATTAAATTGAAAGTTTTGTATTTATAGCAATAAACATGTTAGAACCTACTTAATCAGTCAAAACATTTGTATTTTTGCTATAGTTTATGCAATTGTATTACATTCATGTAAATTCCTAAGTAGTTTTGACTTTCTTTTCATGCGTTCTTGACGTGTTATTTCTTTAAAAAATAAGATAAACGGATGATGTTTATATTACATTTATGAATTTGTATTTGAAATGAAAGGAAAAGAAAACATTCTTGAATAAGTGCTAAGCGGAACATGCAGCCTCAAAATACACTAAAGCAAAAATAGAAATGCAAGTTATAACTGAATTAAATTTGACAGTGACCTATCTTAATGGACTGTAAAATGATCTTCAGTTCAATGTCATGTAAGCGTCACTTAACATGCGACTGCAAATTTTCAGTAGACTTTTAGGAAATGTACTCCTGCACAATGCGTACTGGAAAATCATTAAATAAAATAATAAAAAAGTTAAGACCTTTTACACTATATTTTTTCGAAGTACATGTTATTTTAGAGCCAAGTGCCATGAATCGATTGAGGTTGGGTCATAGCTCTAACAATGCACAGACATTAAGACCACGACGTCTCATTGTTAGTTCGTAAATTACGCAGAGGCATCGTAAATGTCGAATGCAGTAGCTACCTGCACATGCGTTTTATCAGTTTCGTTAGCGTATTAAAGGTGTCTCGTTTTATGCGGTTTTGGTAAGACGACAACGTGTCTATCGACGTCGTTGTGAGCAATATTCTGACGTTTGCCTTACTTTAATCGACAAATTCGGATGATTGTGTGTTATAGTATAGTAAAATCACCTCTAAAGTTAGCTATGGCAAAGTTAAAGCAATGAAATATCGGGATCATGTTTTGGGACCACATGTTCTTTTATCAACCAACTTAACTTAACGTTGTAGGAAAACAAAGCAAGACGTTGAATAGGGGTTGTTTGACTTTGTAACTTAAAACAACGTCCATATTCTTTGCCATTTGATGAAAGACCTAGACAGGGGTTACAAAACGCGTCCACGTACTGTATAACGTCGCTGAATTAACGCAGATCCTTATTTAGAGGTGGAACAATATCCCTCTCATGACAATAAATGTTTTGTTCAAGTAAATACAGTAGAACTTGGATACGTTGAATTCTCTTATTTTGAAAAATAGCTTACAATGAAATAAAATTAATTTTCCCTGCAAAACTTCATTAATTTCTTTGTTGTTATTTCCTGTTGATATTGAACTCGCTTTGATTGAAATTTCGGCTTATTAGAAAGGTTTATCTAAGTAAACTGAACCACTTTAGCATTGTTTTGATAACGGTTAATTTGAAGTCGCTCAGGTAAAACTTTATAGGTATACATCGTTAAAAAATACATTTTTGTAGACACAAAACAAGCGTGTGTAGGTGAGTAGTTCTCTGAAACTGTGATATGAATAAAAATAAAATATGAACAATATTCATTTTGAGTTATTTCTCTTTATTTTGAAATTAAGAATAGAACACACAGGATGGCTAATCCCCCATAAAGGAAACAATTAAAAATAGGTGCAAAGTTTTAAATTTTACAGGCATTCACATTCGTAAATCAACTTTGAAACTTTGTGTCAATTTCGGATAAATTGAAATTCGGTTAATTTGAAAAGAAACCTTCAATCCCTTGGATTTCAAAATAAACAAGTTTGACTATATTAAGAAGAATAAAAACGGCTCTTAATCCAGGGGATACACACGATACTAAGATACTAATTTCGATCAGAAAAGCTGCGTAGGGTACTCTTGTTTAACGCTTTTCAAGCAAACAAGGTCTGTGATTAAAATACAAAAGTAATTAAAAAAATTCAGATCTGATAAAGTAATCAAGACACCAAAAAATACTCGTACACACTATTTATTTCGATCAAGGACGTCGTAGGGAAATCTTGTTTTAACGTGATTCAACAAATAATGCTGCGATACACAACAATAATAATGATAAATTTTTACTTATGATGAAATAATTAAGAAAACAAACATCATATATTCATAACTATCAAAATAAACTTGCGTTTTCTTTTATCCGCTATTATTAAAGAAAATATATAAAAACAAATATTATACTATATTTTTATATTATATAAGTATATTTTTATATTTTATGTGTGATTATTTTTTACGGATATATAATTTGTTGATATTTGTAACCTTAGAAACACCAAGGTCGTTTTGTTGTCATCGGTCAACGCTATAAATGATAACCGTAAACGTCTTAAGTTCGTAAATTTGTTATGTAACGTCTCTTTTCACTAGACTGATTTTAGGTTGCAACTACTAATTTGGAAAATTTACATGTATAGCATGTTCCGAGTGAATCTTTATTCAATATTTCTCCGTGTTACGAACCACAATTTAATCTGAAATACAACTAACGCACAATTTAAACGTATTTTAATCTACTGACAATATTTGCTAAATTTACAAAGAAATATGCTGTGCAGGGAATATTTATGCACCTAATATTCCGTAGATGTGACTACGTGAATACAAACACTACTACCTATCGCATTCTTTATTTACATGCTTTTAAGTACAATATCCTATAGATGTTGCTATTAAAGAAATACCATGACTTCCGTTTTGTGCATTCGTTATGTGCATACGAATGTGAGCGTCCAAATACAATGCCATGAATGCAACTATTAAGATAAGTCAACTCTTTAACACTACCTTGTGCATACGTTATTTGCAAATGCAACCATCCAAATATGATTTCTTAGGAACATGACTTTTTATACTGTATAACTTAGCTCCGCAGAAAACATTAGTACCATTCCTCAGGCTTAAATATTGTGAATGCACCACTTTCATACGCTCAGATGCGTCACATACTCAACACATACTGCCTATCTTGTGAAATTTTCTACCTCACAAGGGAAATTTTTCGGTCTTCTCCAACAGATGAAAACTTATTCGGACAAAACAATTTCCACAGACAAACTTGCTTCAATAGCACCATTTATGCCCGATTTATCACTAGCTTATAAATACGCTTGCCGTTATGACAACAGAGTAATACGCATAAAAAAATCAAGAAAATAAGCAAGCATTTAAAATAAAGTTTATATTTGCAATATGGCTGACATGTAGGTATCCTGAAAAACCCTAGCTTGTGTAATGTATCCTTATAGTTCTCTTATAGTTAAAACATACAAAATATTTACTTTTTATCTTTATTACATATAGATCATAAAAACCTTGTATGTGCTATCCGTAATAAACTTACGTTTACATGCAAATATATGCAAATATGAGAAAGAGTCATATATCAACCGTGGCAAAATTAATAAAACTGATTAGTCAAAGTAATGGATCTAGTAAAATGTTAAAACATTATGAACATGTAGTTGTAAAAACCGTATTCTGATTGTTCCTTGGCCAACGACAAAACATATTCTAGTGCGTGCTTGATTTTTGTACCAATGTCATACTGAATAATTTCACACAGAATAAAAATATTTTTTAAAATCATAGACACATTAAGCGGCAAGTAAACCATTCAATCATCTCCGCATATATCACATTTCAATCGTCGTTATTTTACAAATATTCAAATACAAAATTCGAAAGTAAAATATCATTTAAGTAACACAATAATGTAAAAACATAATATCTTGGATGAGCATAAAAGTAACGTGAAAAATCATATCTACTACTACCATTTCACTTTTCATATCAATATTTATATTGAAATTGTTTTAGTTCAGACTACCAACACTTTTTAATTTAAAATTCTCTTTCTCTTTTCTTTCTACTAGCTTCTTTTCTCTTTGTACCTTTTTAATTGCTATTTCTAGTCATTCATTTTTCGTCTTAAACCTCAAATCTTGCATTTGTTTCTTCGCGTATCTTTAAATGGATGCATCAGGTACTCAAGTTTATTTTACGTTTTAGAGCGAACACTGATAAAGAAGTTGATATTTGTACAGTAGGATATTAGTTTTTATGTCTATCGGTTTTATCGGTGCTTTGTCTTCCTTATGAGTTTCCTGCTAATTTGATTAGGAGCTTACGCCTTGCAAATCATCCAGGTTTTTCTAACAAGTACTTTCAACGAGTCTCCAATTGTCGAACAAGTTATCGGCTTTGTCTTTAAGCCTAATTACCGTCTGCGTAACCTTTTCAGACTTTTTAACATTTCTTAAAACATTCTCTGAAGTCTGCTTAAGTTCGTGTCTTCCAACGACAGATGTTTTTCGTTACTTTTTGCATTTCGCTACTATCTAGTCATAGTATTTACTTCGTGTCCTGTCTTACACAAAACGCAAGCAATAACATGCTTCGTCATAACTCAATAACATATTTACAACGTCTAATGATTACTATCAGTGTATTATATATAATTGCGTAAACCCTAATACCACCCAGTTGTTTTAGTATGCTTTAAACCTGCAACCGTCCAATTTTTGTCTAGGTTTTTTTATTTTAAAAATTGTCTAGTTATATATTTATTATAAGGCAATTCTTTTGTTTGACTTTCTTTCAATAATTATTTTTATTTCCTTTTATAATTTAACAAAGGCAATCTACGAGACCTTTGTGTAAGTAAAGGAAGCATTTCTGCATGTCATTGTCCTAATTATGTGTCTTATTAAATAGCTACACGCTGCAATTTCATTATTAAAAGTTGCTCCAAAATTATGTTATATTGTTTAGAGAGAAACATTTCGTATATAAATGCACCAGTTGTATAAGACCAAGTAAAATGTTATTGAATGTTTACATCAAAAGTAAGGAAACAGTAAAGAATGAAACAAATATATTTTTGTGGTCTCTTTTGCGTATTGAATAATGACTCCGACAAAAATATTGCGCGCGGACATCTTTTTTTCTTTTTTCTTAAATTGTCTCATATAACATAAAATTAAAGTTTGAATACAAATAAAATTTTTATTAAAAGTATTTATTTTATAGATTTTTGTTCTAACAGTCTGGTATGTTGTAGGGCAGGCAGATTTGTATTGAAAAAATAACGTCAAGTTGAGAGATTGTAACTTAAAAATACCGCCTGAAGTTTTTAGCACATGCTTGTACTTGTTTTTTTTTCTTTAGAAATAAAACCAAGAGATTGCGAAGACGTTTTTAAACTGGGAAATACAATCGATGGCGTGTATTCAATATACAGAAATGGCAGTCAGTATGACGTTTATTGCGATATGAACAGGCGTGGATGGACGGTGTGTATCTTTATAACATATATTTTCTAGTCGGAACAAGGTTTGGTTTCAGATTCAGATGTAACACAATATATTGTTGACTGATATAGTAGGTCTATTTTAGACTGTCCAAAATTTACTAAAATATTTGGAAAAAGTGGAACAGGATCACTGTCAGGATCTGTAAAATTTGAAAAAAGGTTATTATGCATTTCTATGAGATTTGAATGAATGTCCTTTCAAAGTGGAGAACTTTTCGATTGAATTTTATCCATGTGCTAGTCTTACCCTTGATTTTGTTAGTTTGCTGTTTTATTGTAAACTTAAAATGTTTTATGTTCTCGGTAAGGCTTTTTTCATTCAAATATTTAACAAAAATATATGTTTGATATTGATATGCAATACAGGCACATTTCTGAAAGTCATTCCCCATCAAACACAAAAGGGTCGAAAAGGTAAATAGATACAAACAATATAAGTTGAAAATAGATTAATCCAAAGTTTCAAAATTATATAAATCCAAATCCATTTGATGCAGGGAATAATAATGAGAAATACGTCCTTTGGAGTTAAAGTACAAATAAAGAGATTTTTAAATATATCATCCGAAACAATGTCATCTACTTCCTAGCAAATTTTAGTAGTACAGTGTTAGAGACGGGAAAAGAAAGAATATATATCATTCAAATAAACATTAAGTGATTTGTTCTAGACCAAAACTATATAACTAATACGTATATCACCATAAAATATCATTTATGCAATAAACATTTGTTTTTTCATACATAACAAAATACCTGCTAAATTTTGTTGTGCCATATGAGTAAATTTCGGACAATCATTCCTCAACAGTGACACTAGGGGCTGAAACGTTTGATTGGTAAAAAAACATAAACCAAACAGTTGCAAATTAACGAATCTAAAGTTTCAAAATTATATGAACCCAAACCCAGCTAAGGAATGCTTTGCATGAGGAAACAACCCTTATTTTAATAAAAAATTCAAAATCTAAGACGGCTAAAAATTTTTGCTAATTGGTATTTTTTCTGACAGCACAAAGTACTGTCTACTGTGTTATGGATACTCTCGAGTATATTACTCCACGAGCAGCGGTAACCGCTAAGGGGAAGTAAATAACACAAATACCTCTTTAATTTTGAAAATTTTGCTCAATGATATATTTATGAAATAACGCCAAAAGAAATTTAAAAATGAAAAGTTTTAATAACTTTCACATATAATCCTTGCGTCAATTTTTATTTTGGAGTCTCTGTTCTTGAATGTAAATCTTATATCAGAAAATTTTATTTATTTGAAGAAATTTAAAATAAGGTGTGTAAGTGGCAAAACATCCATAAAACAACGCAGGTTGACCTGTTTACATCCAAAAAAAAGCAAAGGAAGCCACGAAACATTCTATAACCATTTTAAAAAAGAAAGACATGTGATGAACTAAATTTATTATGGACCTCTCCTTCGGGAATCGTTCTATCGGCTCGGTCACCATACCTCTCCAGATAACACTATTGGAGAACGGTTCCCTCGGGAGAGGTCCATAATAGATTAATAGATTCCCAAATTTATACGAAGATTAGAGCAAACTGAAGTACATAAATATTTGTAAGAGTTTCTAATCTAGTCCACTTCATAACAACCAGTATTATAACAAGTTTAATTTTTAAAAATACAGTTAATTTTTTTTCATAAAAAATTTATGATCACCTCATGGATATTTATCATATCATATCAACACAAATAAGGTTTGTTATAAATGTTTTGTTACTTAACCTTTTAAATTGTTTAAAATACTTTTGCATCAAATAGAAGGTTTTAGTTGAGTGAAAGATTTAGAAGATATCCGAAAATATCAAAATGCAACGCAAAATATATCTTACAGTCGGATAAAGAAAAAAAGTAAAAAAAATTAATTAAGTTTGATATTATCAAAAAGTTCACTTGTTGTTTGTCCGTAAATATTCTTTGTATTATGTATTTTTTTATTTATTACTTTTCTTACTTATTCATTACAATTATTTTTAATATTGATAATAAAAATACAGTTGATTATTTTCGATTAAAACAGATCTAGATAGTTTCCAATGCTATCATAACTAGTGTAAAAGTCTGTTATACCATGACCTGCATAATTTTAAATGGTTTTTATTCTCAATGGTATTTACAGTTCATTTATTATACATTATGGTTTGAATGCCAATCCATTCATGCATAGGGGAAATTGTATCAGTGACAATTAACGTGTTTAGTTTAACTGAAATCAATCATTGATATACCGTTAAAAAGATGAGATATTCAATAAAATGTAACCTTAAGCATAATCGAAATCCATTAATGATCAATATGATTAGATTAAATTTTGCATAATATAATATCAGTCCTTTACAATTACATGAAAATGTATTGTTACAAAAGTAAAAGGGGTAGCCCGTTTGTTTCAAAAAGCTAAAAGAAAATAGAAAATTTACTTCAATAAAAAGTGATTTGTAAAAATATGTTAATTTTAAAAGATGAATAGGAAGATTCTCAGACCACTAAAACGCTATATTAGACAGACTACAACCCCTAAGTAAAGGGAAAAATTAAAAAAAAAATTGGAATCATCAAAATAACTTAAATCTATTATCCGCGATTCAATTAAAGAAAACCTTGTATACTAGCGTAAGCTGTATTTGATCAATAAAATGGACATGTCTGAATACTGACATAAACCGCAGTGTTTGTTTTATCTATACAATGTAAAGGAAACCCGCTTATTTAATGAATACTTACAAAAGAATGAAAAAACTATTAATTAAGAGTTTACTTTTGTCAGAATATTCTATGTAATATACATTAGTTCTGATCAATAGGAACTAAAAACAAATAATGCTGAAAACTTGGTTATATCTTTTTATTTTTAGATCCTTTTTGAATGTCAGGGAGAATTCATAAGATATTTTTAAAACATATAGATTTAATTTTAAAAAAATGCTTAAGTGCTTGTAATGGTTAGTATTTACTTTCAGGTTTCATTACTGATAAAAGAAAAGATAACTCTCGTAATATTTGTAAACAAAATTGAAAAAGTCCTAGATTTTTTTAAACAAAAAATTTTCCAATTTGCGGCACTTTTAATTGATATTTTTAACCAATATCTGGTTTACCTAATAAGACCTTTAATATATGTAACAAATACCTGCTAAATTTTGAAACATTATTAGAAAGTAATGTTTATGATTGCCGCATAACATGCTTTATCCCAATTTCTAAAAAAAATGAATTTGATTGCCTGGTTTTCTTGAAGTACAAATCCACTCACTCTGTTTTTCACGGATTGTATGGCATTTACACGGGGTGAATGAATTTTACTCCTAGTGTATAAAAAACAACAACGCGGATGACTTCCTTTTACAATTCCTTTTAATCTTAATTAATCAAATTACTCAACGATTCTATGTAAAAAAAAAACAAAAAAAAAAAAAAAAAAAAAACAAAAAACTGTTCTTTGTACAAGTGTTAAGAAATGTTTCTCCTGTCTTACCCTGTTATTTTTTTATCTTTTTTACTACATGTAAAAGTAAAGTTGCAATAACAATAGCATTTTCCTATATTATATACATATCGTGGGTTCCAAACCGGACCAGGTATGACCTAAGACTTGAAAGTGGAATGTGTCTGTTCTTTCGCAATGCACTCGACATTACGAAATGAAATTCGCGGTTCTTTCGGATGGGAACTTAAAATATACGAGGTTGTTTTTAAAATGATTGTTTTAAAGTGGAATATATAAAGTCCTCATGTTTTTATTTACAATCTTACATGAAGAATAAATTGCAGAAGATAACATCGGTACTGAAAGGGTTATTATTTAGGGTATCATATTAATTGTTATACATTTTGTTTGCATCACCTGCGTTTCCATAGCAGGATAAAGTAAATAAATATAAAACTTGAAATGAAATATATTTATTTTTTTTAATGCAGATCGTATTTGTTTACAAATGCATACCAAGAAATTACACAATATTAATGAATATTCTTATCATTTATTGTTTCAAATAAAAAAAATAATATATTGTTACTGATAATTGTTTTAAGGTTTTTCAACGAAGATTTGATGGATCTACAGATTTTTATCGAGATTGGAACTCTTATGAAACAGGCTTTGGGAATGTAACCGGTGAATTCTGGCTTGGTAATCAATTTATATATTCACTTGACCATTCATTATAAGTGCTAACTCTTTATAATTAGAAAATCTATTTTTCACAGTATAACCTTCTTTCATGAAGTTTGGTTAAAACTTACATATTTCAATAAAACATATAGTCTCTTGCTGAATATAAATACACTTAGCACTCATTTTTAAACAAGCAAAAGGTTTATCGCCAAAAGTAACGCTATCTCCCACACGGTTCACATGACTTCTAAAATGTTTACTTATATAAATGTTTTGACAAGCTATGTTTTATCTTTCATAGAAGGATTAAGAAGCGTGTTCAACATTACATTTCAGGTCTTGATAAAATATATGAGCTTACATCATCTGCGACGTATTCATTACGATTCGATATGGAAGATTTTGATGGGGTTTGGAAATATGCATTATATAGTAACTTTAAACTAGGTGATAAATCGGCAAGTTACACTTTGAATTATGAAACCTACACAGGGAACGCAGGTAACTGCAAATCTTTTATGTTTTAATTGCAATTTTTTACCACAACACAGTACAATGACATTAATAAAATTAACGCATTTAAAAAAATCTACAAGCTTTGTTGTGGGTGTAGTACTGTTGGATATTTCAAATAGTCCGATTAATTGAAAGAGGTGAAGGTTTTAAAATAATATAATTTGTTTGAAAAAAGTAATAACATTTAAGCTCCTAATTACAACCTTTTCTAGAGAGAATACCTGTCAAAAATGTTTTACAGCCTATCCTTGAACTAGCTTGTACATAAGGTTGTATAGTATTCTTTTTATGTTGACTTTAAAAATTGAAGGAGGCCTTATTCAAATAAATTTGTTACTTATAATTGCTTCATTATATTTATTTATACTTTCAGGTGATGCATTAAATCACGGTAAAGGATATCGATTTTCAACATATGACAATGACCATGGCAGTTGCTCAGTGAGATATAGCGGCGCTTGGTGGTATAACGCTTGTCACCATTCCAATCTGAATGGACTTTATAATAACACTTTGTTTGGTAAAGGAATAAATTGGTATCAGTGGCATGGTCATTATTATTCTCTGAAAACAACTGAAATAAAAATACGGCGAATATAATGTAGTGTTGCAATGTCTATGTTCTAACGATAAAGATTATTTGTTTTAATCATGTTTCTTTATAATTTATATCAATTATACAACGACTTTGTTTGAAGTTTTTTTCAGTTCATAAACGAATTCAAGAATACTTTTTACAAGGTCGAAGTGCACATGTTTTCAATTTATTGACCAGTTTTTATTATATATAGTTATGTGAATCGAACGTGGACCAGTATGTTTGTGTTTGATTATTTTATTATATTTTAAAAACTTAAGTCTTACTAAAAAGGGTAAAATTTTAATAGCAGTTTATTTATAAAACCAGTATTTATAAATTGTGAGAGCTAATATTTAAACTAATAAATCGTTTTAGTATAAAACCATTAAATCGCCGTTCGAAAACTTAATATCTAATTTACAAATTGTTTCTTTTTAACACGTAATTACTAAAAACAATCGCTGTAGTTTTGAAACAAAGTCATAGTTATAAATGGTTTCCATTTTAAATCAAAGTGATAGATATGTGAAGACGCATTTGAAAACATAATGTTTGATTTAGAGATCGTTATTTTTTCAAAACACAATGTTTAATTTAGAAACAATACTGCCGTTAGAATCAGAACGTTTGATTTTAAAATCGTTGCCGTTTAAAAACACAACGGTCGATTTAGAGATCGTTGTCGCTTAAATGTTTTCTATTGAGAAAGTTGTCATATGAAACAAAAGAAGTGACTTAAAATCCTTGCCTTTTCAAAACATCGTATTAATTTAAAGATCGTTAGCGTTAAAACCAAAATGCTTCGTTAAAAGATCGTATTAAACACTCAAAGTTTAACGAAGATGTCATAGCAATGATATCTTTATATCAAGTTATTAAAAACGACAGGTCAAAAAAAAATAAAAATGATAAATAAATAAATAAATAATAAATAAATAAATAAATAAATAAATAAAAATTCAGAATCACGAATTTGAAGGTTTGATTAGATTAAGTTTTGATGAGTTGTCTCACTTCAAGCGGCCACCGTATTACCAAACGATATAGGACCTGAAACTCTAGATAAACTAGTCTAGATTAATTAGTCTGCAATTTGATTCCTTTACATTCCTTGAAAAAAAACTAAATAGTTATATTTATTATAGAAGAACCGATCGCGAGGAAAGATAAAAGATTGAAATAATACATATTTAGGGAAAGAAATGGGTAAAAATATGCCTTTTTTACGCCTTCAAGTTTTTCGCAGTGTTAAGTACCTGGATGGTGTTATCATTGAATTAATATTATAAGCTGAAAAAGACATAATTATAAGAAATTTAAGAAATATTTTGACTGGTTGTTAATGCATCAAAGGAAAGTGACAAAAAGCGACTCTATTTCATCGTTATTAATCAATTTTAAACTTTTTATATAAAACATATTCTCAATGTGTCAGTTAATTGTTTCTATTTTACTTTATTATTTTTTTTATATCAAGTAACACCCAATCCCCCATAAAATATTAAACAGGTAAATTTTATTTTAAATAAAACAATGTTGCTTTCAGATATATTTATGTAAAAAATATCAAGTCATATTACAATTTTGTCGGATAACATTCAATAATCTTTAGATTAAATATTTGTTGTGTTTAAAATATATGCAACATCTATGTATATATACAGAAATTGGGTCAGATGCGGGGTCTCTATTTAAAACCTTAATATGGGGTCCACCTCTACCCCACAAATTATATATATATGTACATACTGTATATATATATATATATCCCGAAAACAGGTTTTATACAGAAATATAGGCCCCATAGTTTTAAAATCATGTATTTGTCAAAATATACCCCACAATAAAAACATTAATTTCTACATAAACAAATTAAAAAAATATGGGGGAGGTGGTCTAACTTCCAACCTATAATCTGTATACACTTGCATATTAAAAATATGATCCATACAGAGAAGCAATGGGTTTCTTGCATCGTTTATGGGCGACTTCCATGTGCAGAAAGTGTATGCTTTAAAATTTGTGAGGACAGCTTCATTAAACCATATACTGCCAGGTTAACTAAAGATCACAGTTCAACTACGGTATGGATAGATTATATATCAAAGATGCGTTGTTATGATTGTTGAAGTTGTTTACATTGACTGTTTAATATTAAGATTATCAAGCACCCAAAGCCATGGTCAAACTTTTCAAGGGGCCATGCTGGCTCAGTGAAATAGAAGCTCGCCTTTCACCAATGCACCCCAGGTTCGATCCCAAGCTGGAGAACAAAGTTGCTTTTACTTGGCGTGGCCCCTTAGTCGGCTCGGAGTGTATTATGAGTTCGAGTGGTATGCAATGCCCTTCTTTGACATTTTGTGTCTGTGAGCTAACACTATAAACCGGCTATGGCTGGGCTAGTAGCAGATCATGAACACACCTTACAACCTCGCGCAAAAGAAACTGTGTTCAGATTAATCTTAGCGATTAAATTGCTCTTGCCGAGCGAATAGCTGAAAAATTGTCGACGAGTCATTAAACTATGCAAGAAAAATAAAACTTTTCTCCGAGTAACATTGCTTCGTTTATAGCACTTTTTGCTGCGTCGCACTCATGAATATTACTTTTAATCTTCCTGGTCCTAGCTGTGTTAAATACGCAAACTCTTATTTCAATACAAATACATCGTTACTTTCTGGACGTTTCTTTACTGTAGCCCTCTGAACCAAGTTAATTATTTGGACATATAGGTGCAGGTTTCTACTATTACCTCTTGCATGGTCTTTAAATTTTAAGCATGCCTTGGTCACACCAGCCTATTTCATTCAGAAAAGCCAATTTAAATTGCAAATGAATACTACCTATCTAAGTTTCATCAGTGGTTACAGAAAAGTTATAAATGTTTATGAACAGACAGATAAATGAACACATGCAAAACCAGCCTACTGATAAGAGCTACAAAATCTACTTAACATCAGGTCTTAGTCTCATTGGAAATGGCTGAAAACTTTATGTCCCAGCAAACAATTTTATATGGAATCAAATCATAAGCCTTCAGTCTGTTGGGTATAAAATCCAATGTTATAGCACAACATACTATCCACCATGAAAATGAGTCGGTGTCTACATGATTACTTCCAAGTAAACGAATTCTTTTTCCTTTATTTTATGCAACTATTAACTGTTAACCATTCTCGACCACAAGCTCGTAAGAAGTACTGAAAGTTTCAAAGAAAAACGAAAATACATAGAGAATTGTTAAATCTTTAATGGGAAAAAAATTCAATTTAAATATAAAATATGTGATTTAGTGTGTCGGCCACAAGTTAACCTACAAATGAATCATTGGTAAGATTTACAAAATTACTGATGATGAAAATCATTTAATGAACTGAATTCAAGGTACTCTACAAATAATTCTTCAATTTTAGTTCCAATTTGTTTTTCTTTATTTTAAGTGAGCAACAGTTTATGTCAAATACTCTCATTGAAAACTTGCTGTAGTTCGAATAATTACAAGAGGCCCATGGGCCACAATGCTCACCTGAGAAGCCAATATATTCTGTTAATGTTCAAGTACTTTTACATTCATTACAGGGACCATCAAAAGTGCAAAAGGTTCATAGTTTTCAAGTTAATTAACCATTTTGGTTTTATCACCTCTGTGACCTTGACCTTTGACCCTATGCTCTTAAAATATATGTCAAAATGATCATTATATCAATACTTTCAATATTCTAATATACATGCCTATACAAAAAGTTGATAGTTTTCCAGATAATTAACCATTTTGGTTTTTTTATGCATCTGTAACCTTGACCTTTGACCCCATACCCTTAAACTATATATCAAAATAATCATTATATCAAAACCTACAATATTCTAATATACATGCCTATACAAAAAGTTCATAGTTTTCCAGATAATTAACCATTTTGGTTGTGTTACGCCTCTGTGACCTTGACCTTTGACCCCATGCCCTAAAACTATACATCAAAATGATTTTTATGTCATTACCTATAATATTCTAATACAGATGCCTTTACAAAGATTTTAAAGTTTTCCAGATATATAACCAATTTGGTTTTTTTTTTGCATATCTGTGACCTCGACCCCACGCCCTTACTCTGTATGTCAAAATGTTCCTTATATGAATACCGACAATATTCTAATATACATGCCTATACAAAAAGTTTATAGTTGTCCAGATAATTAACCATTTTGTTTTTTTTTTTACATCTGTGACCTTGACCTTTGACCCCACACCTTAAAACTATATATCAAAATGATCGTTACATCAATACCTACAATATTCTAATATATATGCCTCTACAAAAAGTTTATAGTTTTCCAAATGTTTTATAAAAGCACAAAGGTAAAAAATAAGATCATGACCTTGACCAATGACCTTGACCCCATTTTGAAGATTATTTCAAGAATATGACAAAACTGAAAAATCTATGTCATTATATGTTCAAATAGTCTAGTTATAACAATTTAAAACCATTTCACGAAATTTTTTAAATTAAACGCAAAAAACATGTTACCTATTTTTAGACTGATTTTCACAAAATGAACAAATTATAGTAGAAACCAAATATCACATCAGATTTACTCTCCCTATTTTTTGACTTTGGAGAAAAAGATTTTTTAAGTTTTTAGCACTCCTAGGTCGCTGTGACCTAGTTTTGGTAGCCATGGCAACACCACAAACAAATCTGAATTGTAAATACCTATATACATTTCTGCCCCAGTTTCACTGAAATCTGTCCAGTAGTTTTAGAGAAGAGGTCAAAAATGTAAAAGTTTACGCCGCCGACGGTGACAACAACGATGACAGACAGATTTTGATCAGAAAAGCTCACTTGAGCCTTTGGCTCAGGTGAGATAAAAAAAAAGTTAACTAATTTTTTACAATATACTAACTTTGGGTAACTATCTAAAATTTGAGTTTTTTCAATGGCTAAAATTTAAGAGTTAGCATTTTTACAATATACTAACTTTGGGTAACTATCTAAAATTTGAGTTTTTTCAATGGCTAAAATTTAAGAGTTAGCATTAACTCCAATGCAAAATCATTTTCTAATTATATTTCAACACTAAACCACTCAGTTATTTGCAGTTCTGTCAATATTTTCATAAATTTGCATTTACATAAATGATGACCTGGACCTTTCACCTAGTATACAATTCCATGCAAAATCTGATCAACAGCCAGCAGTGGACCAACTTTGAGTTCAGTCACATAACAGCTGGTCTTTAAATGCCTGGATACAAATTTTCTATTTATAATAATGACCTTGACCATTGGCCTCATATACAATCCCATATGAAGTTGTCTGTAAGAATACGTTTTCCGAAGAATTTTCTTTGTCAAGTCTGTGACAACTAAATGAAGATTAAGATCAATAAATTTTGTAAATAAGAAGCTCTTCATGTTAGATGAAATATATGAAATTTCATGCTTCTTGGCAATATATAAAGGAGACCTTCAATTTCTTTTACAAACTCTGGAACACATCATGTATATATGCCTATACAAGTAACAGGCTTAAGGCAAATAGTTTAATGAGAAGAAATGGTTTGAACATTCTGATTATTTGGGTTGACCTTGAATGAAGCTCAGTTATATTTCAGTGATTTGGAAGATTTCATCCAGGAAATATCTGTTGTTTCATTACAATTAATTCAGTGGTTAAGGTTAATTAAATCTTTTCAGACAGATGCAAACAACTTGAGATTTTGGACTTAACCTAAAACATTATTTTTGTAAACAATATTTTATTTGATGCGACCAAATCCCTGAAACTATGTAGCATTTAATCTTTAAGTTCACACCTAAGCAGAACTGCTTGCAATCCTCATATTCATATTCGTCAAAAAAATAAACATAGTGCTGCAAATGAACAAAGTCCAATTTCTGTTCAATGCAATAATGTGCAGCCTTCCTGGCTGCATTGTAACTTTTAAATTCAACATATGCAAAAGGAACCAATTCCATACCTACTTGTTTCTATACCTTTAAAAAAAAAAGGAAAAGAAAAAATCACTCAAAAGCTACAAATATGTCACATAAAATCCTTAACACTATAACTAAATACAAATACTGTTTTAAAACTACAATGAAACATAACATGTTTATAAAAGGAAGATACTGACTAACAAGAGGCCCAATGGGCCTGTGAAGCTCACCTGGCAATTTGTCAATTGTAATTCTGCTTAAGAATTAGAACAAGAATATGTGCAAGGTGAACTAAGAATGTTTTGGAAAAACCCATTACATATGTTAAATGGCTAGACAACTATTTTCTATATATCAAATTTGACTTAAATCTATCCATAAATAAATCTGTATCAGGCATTTATCTGTTTTTTTTTCCTGTTTATAGTAACGGTGTCATCTTGGATGTCGGATTGGGCTGCTGTGAACAAACTATAATCAACTCCACCTTTGGACCTTCAAAACAAAATTTGGTTCCAATTGGCCCTGTAGTTTAAGAAAAGAAGATTTTCAAAGAATCCGTTAAAAATAGCATCTTATTTGCATATTCTGCTAATAACAAGCAAATGGAAAAGTTCTGGCAAAAACCTGTTAAATATGTTAAATGGCTAGATATATACTTCCTATATATCAAATTTGAACTAAATCTGACCATAAATGAGTCTGTATCAGGCACTTATCTGTTTTTTTTCCTATTTATAGTAATAGCGACCACCTTTTATGTCGGATCGGGCAGCCTTGAACAAATTTTAATCAACTCTACCTAGGGACCTTCCACACCAAATTTGGTTATAATTGGCCCAGTATTTTCAGAGAAGAAGAGTCAAATCTGAAAAATACGTAATTTTCAAAATTTCCTAATTTTCTAAAATTTAAAGCAAAAATGCATAAACTATTTTTTGCTGAAATTTCACGAAATGAAAAAACTATATGCTTAAGACCCTAGACAATCCAAATATTACGTCAGATTTTGCCTCAAATCATTGGTTTCGGCGAAGGTTTAAGGACCCCTAGGTCATTGTGACCTAATTTCTGTAGCCATTATACTGAAATGAATAAACTTGAATTGCACAGGCCCATACATGCTTCTGTGCAAGTTTGATCAAATTCTGCACAGTAGTTTCAGAGATGTTGAAAACATTGGACACAGACACGTACTCACACACACACTGATACACACCGCACCATGCCATAAGCTCACATGGCCTATTGTCCAGGTGAGCTAAAAACTGTACTACAAGTATCCAAATGAACCTGTCTGCTAAGGCGGCTCAAATGCATCTTTTCTTAAATCACTTTAAATGTATTTTCAATTCAAGTGCAACTTTGCTAACTCAAACTGTGATTGAATTTTTATGTGTATTCAAGTAATTTAGGTTTTCAAATTGTTAAACATGGAAAGAAAAAAAATCATATTCAGAATGAATGATCACAAATTTCAATAAAAAGTGCAACATTAATCGTATGCAATTTATGTTCCAGTAACAATTCCTATTATATTTGGTTTCTTTCAGTGGTAGATTTTCCTTCATTTAGTACTATCAATCTTCAAACCCCCTAAGAAAGTTATAAAATATTTCAAATTTTCATGAGAATTTCCAGTATTTTACCCAAAAACAAAGCCGCCAGGAAAGAAAAGTTAAAGATTTTTAATATTTTAAAGAAAATCACCTGAATTATGCAGAACCAGGAACAAAAGGGCCCAATACGCCCTGATGCTCATCAGAGGATACTTGCAAACTGTAAATCTTTTTCAAACCTCATTCAATTTTCTTAAAAAAAATTCAAAAACCAGGTTTCCCATAACTATACACACCACATCAAAATGGGGGGTGGGGGGTTGAAATAAATATCTGACTCCAAATATAGGATTCAAAAACCACCCATTGTCTATTCATTCGAATATTATAAAGTTTGCTTTAAATCTAGCTCTCCAATGTGAATGAAAAAATTATACTCTTACTCAGCTAAACAAAAACAAAAATTATGCAAACACTTAAAACTTAAAAATTTCAACAGCAATTGGCAGAATTTTTAATAACAAAATCTTTAAAGCTGACATAATTCAAATACTTAAACATTTTAACTATCTAATGACATTACTTATCAAGGAGATATCATATTTGTAAAAACTTTCATACTGCTTTATATATAAAGAAAGCTGTCAGATATAACTATCATCCCATCTCTAAAAATATCAAACCAAACAAATTTAATGTCAGTCTCATTACTGGTAGTCAAAAAAGACAACATAAATGAATAGATATGAATGCAACAATGGCAGGCAAGGAGGATACCAATACACATCCACACTTCTCAAAATATCTGGACAAATTACTTGGTTTTTGTTTGAATTTTACATTTTCCATGTATAATGTTGTTTAGTTTTGAACGTATCATGGCTTCACTTCTTCCATTTAAGTTTCCAAACTTTTGTATTGCATCTCTGATTTCCTTAGTAGTTGCATTGCTTTTCTCCTGTATCTGCCGTTTAAATGCTTTGCTAAAACTACTCTCCTCTTCTTCTGTCCATCTTTTCCTTTTAATAACTAAAATGCACCAAAAAATGATTTAGGTACTTAATATGGATAAGACATTCCAGTCTATCTAAATTATTTAAAGCAAGTGACATTGCTCAGATAGTATATATTATACTATCTGTACAGATTTTTTAATTGTGTGATGTTTAATGTGGCATCAACAATTTTTCAGCTACATGTATTTGCAAAAAGATCAACATTTTAAACCAACATTTAATTTAAGATCACCTGGTGAGTGTATGTTTGTATATAATCTGCTTGTAACTGGTGTTATAATTCTAACTAAGAATATATGCTGCAGATTAACATTGTATATCCCCCCCTCAGAGCATTATACTGACCAAGTCAGCCAGTTCACTGTTTTTTCCCCTTCATGCTGAATGGCAAGAGAGGAAATAACAGCTCGCATTTTTCAAATCTCAGGTATGGCCCAGTTGTGATTCAAACTCATGATTTCTTTCACTCTGAGCTGATGAGCTACAATCCATTAAGCCATGAAGTTGTGAATGCATCAAAACTTGATAATAACATGCTACCACTCATGCATAGTTGTTTTATATAGTACAAGGAAAAGTAACAAACTACATGAAAAGCGATCAAACCATCCAAACCTTGATGACAATGCAATATCTTAATGTTGATGGAAAGGTCAAGTATCACTTGATAAATCTCTTGGTTGAGCATACAACACTTGGAAATGCATGAATTATTATTCACTTTTCAACTTATTTATATCTCCAACTCTTAAATTTATGCAGATAATTGACTCATACATTAACAAACAGGCTGTTTACCCCTTCATCATTTTGTATTTGCATGGTGGATGATCACAATTTTTGCTAAAAAAAAAAAGCTTGAACCATTTACAAAACATCAGTTCAAATACTTGAAAGATTTTACACTCAATCCTAAAACTAACGGGAATAATGGAGACCCAAAATGGTCACACTATACAGAAAGATCCCAGTCATGTTTAATGAGAGTATGAAAATTGATATTCAAGAAGGCCAAGATGCAAAATACTGGACATAACATTTGAAGTGAAAGAAAATAAAGAAAGAATCTATTTAATGCCCTTGAAAAGTTTCATAAAATTTTGCTGATTAATCACTAAGCAAAAATGCTTCAAATGTTTTTAAAGATGGCTGTTATGATGGTAAAATTAAAAGTGTTAACTTGGATTTTGTTTAGCAGGTTTTTTATGAGAGATTGACAGATAGCAGGTTCTTCATCCACAGAACAACTGCTAGTTATACTTCTTCTGAAGTTTGGGACCTACAATTTCATTTTTTTCACAAATTATACCAATTTCTTTTGCATGTATACAGTCACTGAGACTTGATTTAACTCTGTATATGTCAACTAGAACTATAAAACCTGATACAGCATATACATTTAATTGTATCTGGGCATACTGGATTTATGAAGAGGTTAATGACGTTTTTACACTTAGAAATGAACCAAGATCACTATTTTCCACATCAGCTGTTGATTCGAAGTCAAATGTAATTAGATGCAAAATTATCTGATTATTAACTATGGCAACTGTGAGCTTGAATCAAGTTCAAGGTCAGATAGAAAACAAATGTGGTAGTATCACCATTTATCTGTGCATTAACTCCTAAATTCAAGGTCAAGGTAAATAAATAAATAACGTTAAGCTTCATGCATTCTACTGCTATATTTAGTCTTAGTTATGTTATATAAGAAATTTATGCAATATCAGTATTTACTTTAGGTTCTTAAAATAAAACCACAATAACTGTTTGCACAATTCCAAAACTCCCTTTGTTGATACCTCAAAGTTACAACAAGAGGCCCAATAGGGCCTGTATTGCTCACCTGCCCCCTCCCCCCCCCCCATGGTTTATGTGTACATTTCCTAAAAAAAACAAAAACTCCTAAATGCTTCAACAGAAGAAAACACTTATAAATAATCAAAGGCAGATAATTCAAACAGTAATATATGGCTATGCTGTAGAAAAATGACATTTCAGAGGTAAATACTCTTACATGGATGATCCAATATTTATGAAACTTGCTAATTAATCAGTTAGATCTTGTCATGTCAATCATTTTTGCAATTAATACACTTTATCTATCTCTAATAATTTTCAAGAAAATAATAAAAAACTATCAAAATATGCAAATATTTGACCTTTAACGAGCAACAACACCTAAACTGTTTGTCAGATATTTATGAAAATTGAGAAATAGCTAGAATTTGTCATGCAAATCATTTTTTAAATGAAAATAGCATTAAATATCTTAAGTAACAGCAAAAATACAGCCAAAATCTCAAAGGTCAAAAACTAAGTCATGACCTTGACCTTTACCTCATTTTGAAGGTCAGGTCAAAAGAACATCAAATCTAAAAAACCTATGTCATTATATTCATAAATAGTCAAGATATAGCAATTTAAGGCCATTTTAGAAAATTTGCAAACTTTAATCTCAAAAACGCATTACCTATTTTTCCACCAAATTTCACGAAATGAACAAACTTAGGGGTTAAGGCCATGTAGAACCCAAATATCACATCAGTTTTTGTCTCCAATGAATGGTTCTAAAGAAGATTTTTTTTAGAATTTTTCTATTTTTAGTAACAGTGGCCATCTTGGATACCCTATCGCCATGATTTGAACAAACTATAATTAAACTGTGTCAAGGACCTTCCACAGCAAATTTGGTTTCAATTGGCCCAGTAGTTTTAGAGGAGAAGATTCAAGTTTACTGATGCATGCACGGATGCACCCTTTACCATGCCATAAGCTCATATGGCCTTTGGCCAGGTGAGCTAATAATGGTTCCTTGAACTTTGAGATTATGAAATTCAACTGTACTATAAAAGGTAAACTATGAGTATCAATGTCAGTAGCAAAAAAAATGGTTGCAAATGGATTTTTAATTTTTGTCACTTAATTTTAATTTTTTTTCATTTATTTGACCACTTTGGTTGCAAGTTGGCACTCTGAATAATAGCATTGCACAGCTAACCTTTTGATTTTGTTTCATTGCTGTGTTCTCTGTGTTCTTGTTCTTGATCTATACCAGTTACATTCTCATTCTCAGCGACTGATGTATCTGAAAGGTCTTCATTTTCTGGGTCATCTTCTTCCTCAACTGGCTGGGGTATTTCTGTAAATCATAAGATTATAGAATAAAAATACTAATGCCATATGGGAAAAGTTCCATACTGTGACAAAAAGAAAAAAAAAAAAAAAATTGAAGTGATAATGTCTAAATTTTTAAATTTCCTCTGAGCTATATGCTTTGCAACAGATTGTTTATAGGTAAAAACTCCTGCCTATCAAAGTAAAGGCACTGATATTTAGAAACCACTTATATACATCTGCTATAAAATAAATTTCATAGATCTAAGCAAAACAATTTGAAAATATTTAAAGTTAAAGCATATACATGCATGTCAACTGTGTGTTATATCAAGGTCAAGTTCATAGTACTGAGTGAACAAATTTAACCTTAAGATGCATATACTGCATAGGAGGTCTGTTACAGATGAAAAAAAATCAACTTATGTTTCATTTACATCAATATTTTTCTTACATGCATGTAGTAAAGTAATTATTTTGTGCAACAGACTACAAGATGCTGTAGCACAATTAAGGTCATGTACACACAATCTAGTACAACTGAAGTGCAGGGATCCCATCAAGTAAAACATGTCTGCAGAGTTGTAAAACTAAGTACTTAAAATAAAAGATGTATCAAGCAGGAAAATAAATATAAGAAATACAAGAATAAGTGTCCTGGAGAGCAAATGTCTCAGGGATATCAATAAATCAATCTGCATGTAGTGATATCACTAACTCAGTCTGACTTTTTCATATCAGAAAATCGATTTTGAGATATTACTACTTCAGTTTAGTGATATAACAAAATCAGACTGAATTAATGATATCACTAAACTGATTTAATTATATCACTTAATTGCACTGCAAAATGATTGCTTCCTATGAATTAAGTGTGGTATGTATTTTACTTACCACAGTACTATGTATCACACACAACTCATTATTTTCAATTCTCTGATATGACAATTAATTACAAATAAGTGATATCACTTAATTAATTCAATGGTTTCTGAGATCACTAGAAGGCAATTTTAGCCCAAATGCGGCCAAAATTTCGAATATTCATAAAAATTCTGGAAATTAGTCGAAAAATCACCGAAAATGTAATTTTCCCTGCTTTTTCCATGAAAAATATGAATATCTGTGTAATTTTGTCTAAAAAAATAAATATACGTAATGAGCTATGAATATGCGTAATGAAATTGTAATTTACGATAGAATAACAATTGCAATTTTCGGTGAAATTTTTCAATTTTCGGTAAAATATTCCCTACTTCATGATGGCGACACGCCTTTGAAGTTAAGGATTTATTGGTACTACGGTAAGTCTGCTAAAATGTGTTCCTCTATTTAGTACATCTGTAAGTAGAACGTTGAGAGTATATATGCCTACGCAAAGATTGTGAATGTTTTCCTTGCTACTGTAATCGGTTAGATTACTTGTTAATGTGGATGTCGAAATGATGAGAATTGACAGTAATGGTAATGTACTGTATGTCAATCAAACATGTTATCGCTGCTTACAAATGCATTACAATTCGCGATTCACACCGTTGATGAATTAATGAATTTGTGATATATACATATATGAAATCTTGAAAATACAGATCACTTTAAATTCTTCTTACACACCAAAAATCGTATTTACAAACATCGATTACAAGTTATAGTAAACCGGAATTTAGTGTTTTGCTATTTGACTAGATCCTGTACGGGTTGAACAATCAAGGCTTGGGTCATTACTCACGAGTTACAAACTATCAAAGATTGTTGGATTTGTGTCAGTACTTGGTCCAGAGATAAATGTATAGTATTTATCATTAACCAGTTACAAAATAATTGTTCACTGTATTACATAGAATAAAAAAAGTTATTTGGTTCTGACAACAGAATGTTAGTAAAAATGAAAGAGACAAAATTACACAGATATTCATATTTTTCATGGAAAAAGCAGTGAAAATTACATTGAAATTTTGGCCACATTATGGCTAAAATTGCCTTCTAGTGGATGTTAACTGAAACATGATATCAAAGATGGATCTTGGCTCCCACCATTGATGTTAGATAGCTACCATGCACAAGTAGGTCACTACAGAAACATTCCTGTAAAATTCCAGACAGATGCCTTCAGTACTTTCGATAACAAGAGTTGATCCTAATATTCAAAATGGGCACCTGGTGAAAATATAGTTTTTTGGATCAAACTCAAATAAACTATGCACAACTAGGACACTAGGGAAACATTCCTATAAAATTCCAGAGAGATTCCTTGGGTACTTACTGAGAAATAGCAACAACGAGAATTGATCTTAAAATTCAAGATGGCCAACTGGCGTCCATATCTTTTTTTTTGGATAAAACTTAAATCATGCAAAACTAAGGTATGAGAAACATCCCTACACAATTCCAAATGAATCCCTTCAGTACTTTCTGAGAAATAGCGATAACAAAATTTGTTTACAGACAGACAATGGAAGGATGAAAAGTGATTTGAATAGCCCATCACCAACAGATGGTGGGCTAAAAACTTCATGCATGCCTGCATGCACACACACACACACACACACACACACACACACACACACACATTCTAAGGATGCCCTAAGCTTACATGGCCTCCAGATAGCCAAAACTTAAAAGATTAAATTTCTGCATTTAGAAAAATAAATAAAATCAGTCTTTCACAAAAGGAAACTTTGCTATATCTATTTTTTGGAGGCAACAAGTTGCTATGTGATAGATATGTGTCAAGACAGAAAAATTTCAATTCTGGAGCTCCAAAGTACCAATCCCCAAAAGTAGACAATACATATTACAATCGAAACATTAATGGATGTAAACCAACCTTCTAGACTGATTGATTCTAGACGTTTCCCCTTATAACCATTTAACTTCCCATTTTCTAAAGCAACCAAAGCTCTTGCTACTTTTGTTCGTTCTAAAATTGAGGTTTGGAGAGTGTACACATTGGTATGGATGGCCACTGAGTGTCCCATATGGTCTGCTACCAACTTTAATTCATCTGCAGTCATATCCATAATCTATTGTAAAACAATATAAGTGTAATGACACAACTGTCATTCAAATATTACTAGATATACTCATTTTATTGACATCTTGTACTATGCAATTATTTCTTGTTGAAACAAGAGACCTAAAAGGGCCTGTATCGCTCACCTGGGCCCAAATGGTTTATGTGTACATTTCCAAAAAAAAAATTAACCTTTAAGGGACATGAACTCCTAAATGCTTCAACAGAAGAAAACACTTATAAATAATCAAATGGAGATAATTTGAACAGTAATATATGGCTATGCTGTAGAAAAATGACATTTCAGAGGTAAGAACTCTAACATGGATGATCCAATATTTATGAAACTTGCTAATCAGTTGGATCTTGTTGTGTCAATCATTTTTGCAAATAATAAACTTAATCTATCTCTAATAATTTTCACAAAAAATAATCAAAAACTATACAAATATGCAAATATTTGACCTTTAACGAGCAATAATTCCGAAATTGTCAGATATTTATGAAAATTGAGAAATAGCTAGAATTTGTCATGCCAATAATTTTTTGAATGAAAATAGCATTAAATATATTTAGTAACAGTAAAAATACAGCCAAAATCCTAAAGGTCCAAAACTTGGTCATGACCTTGACCTTTGACCTCGTTTAGAAGGTCAGGACAAAAGAACATCAAATCTGAAAACCCCATGTCATTATATTTATAAATAATCAAGATATAGCAATTTAAAGCCATTTAAGAAAATGTATAAAATTTAACACAAAAATGCGCTACCTATTTTTCCACCAAATTCCATGAAATGAACAACTTAGAGGTTAAGACCTTGTAGAACCCAAATATCACATCAGTTTCTGTCTCCAATGAATGGTTCTGGAGAAGAAGATTTTTTTAAGGTTTTTTTCTATTTTTAGTATCAGCGGCCATCTTGGATATTCGATCGCCACGATTTGAATAAATTATAGTTAGACTGTGTCAAGGACCTTCCACAGCAAATTCGGTTTCAATTGGCCCAGTAGTTTTGGAGGAGAAGATTAAAGTTTACGGATGCACGCTTTACCATGTCATAAGCTCACATGGCCTTTGGCCAGGTGAGCCAAAAACTACACTAGCTGCTTTCAGTGTAGCATATGTTACATGTGTGTTCATTTGTCTGCAAATTGTCAGACTATGAATGGATAATTTTTCAGAAAATCAATATAAGAACATGCTCATTATGCTCAAGGATTAATCTATACAAAATTTCATGTGTTGCATGTGAGGTTGTGCAGGTCATGATCTTCCTTGTACTAACCCAAAAATAGCCAGTTTTATAGCATTAATTCACAAAGGTCACAAGGCCAAGGTTAACCATTATGCAAACTTCGTAAGCCTTCACATGTAGATCCTTTACAAACGTATATAAAGTTTCAGGCTTGAAGGCCTTTGGATTCATAAGACCAATGCACTAAAGGTTTTATCATATCCAGTCACTATGGAAGGGTTTAGTCCAATAAAGTTTCTGTAATGTTGTATCATTTCTGGGCTAGTGGTTCTTAAGATTATTGAAAATGCAGATGGAAAAAGACAACACATGATCACAATGCCTCACCATGAGCCTTTGGCTCAGATGAGCTAACAATGGTGCACTCAGGTAATTTTCACCAAATTCTGATTACTAGTATTTCTGCAAACCAAATCATGTGAAACACATCATTATTGGTGATAACAATGTCAAAAACCCAAGTAACAAACAACTGTGTTGTTGTCTCTCATGTAAATGAATATAGAAGCTGCATCATAACAGATAAATCTTTTTTCTGTTGGTAAAAGCAAACTTTACAGGAAACAACTTCCAGGATAAGATCTGGAAACCAGGTAATAAACAAATTTAAATATACCTGAGATGTTGTGGCCATGTACTTTCTTAAAAGTCGAGTTCTGATAAGGTCAGGATTTGAGAGGCCAGGGCATGCCTCAGATACCATCCTCATAGCAGTACAACCATCTTGAGGTGTTGAAGTTGTTCGCCCAAAAACATACACATTTTCTGGGTTTATGCCAGCATGTATCCTTGAAGTTAGAAGGAAGTTAATGCCATCCACCATATCGGGTGTTAATAAAATATAAACTTTGCGAAGTCCCCTTGTACTTTTCCCTCTGACTTCCACCAAATGCATTCTAAAAGTATTAATAAAATCATGTATCATTACACAAACTTCAGTTGAAAATGTGAAAAGTGCCTGTACATGACAATTACACAATACTACAACATAAAGTAGAAACATATATCAAGTATCGCATTGGTAACTGATATTATCAGATATGTAAAACAATATACAAGTATAACTAGTGAGCTTTAACTAGTGAGCAAAGCTCACCAAGGGATACCCCCCCCCCCTTAAGTTGAATTATCTCCCCTTGTAAGAAACAGAAGAATTACATGTATATTCCTTCATGCATATCTACATATGATGCCCAACCTTCATATAAAGTTTCATAGAATTCCATGAAGCGGTTTTGGAAGAGTTGTGTTTACGAGGTATGTGGACAGATGGAAAGCAGACAGACAGACAGACAGAAAGGGTGATTCTTATATACCCTCTAAACTTTGTTTGCGGGGGATATAATAATGCATAATGTGAAAATGATAGATACGAGATAACAAAAGATGACACCATTACCAACATCAGAATTGATGAAATTTAAAGAAATATGCAAAACAATAGGTCTGTTAGGGATTGCTGCTCACCTGACTTTAATAAGAAATCTAATAAAATTTAAAAACTTACAATATATTATGGTTCTCAAACTAAATATTTACTTTCTGTTTTAAATTTGAACAAAATCAGTTAATACATAAATCTGAACTGGCCATTTATAAGCTTTTGCTATTTATAGTAACAGTTGTAATACTTCACTACTACATGCTAAAATTTTACCTGTTTAGTAAAGCCCTCTCTGCTACACCAAGTGTACTGATAATTTCTGCATTATTGCCAACATCATCTCCTTTAATTCTTTTGTCAAATTCATTCACCTTTAGTTCATCAACTTCAGAAATTCTTCTTTTATTAAACAACACAATACGTGCCATGATTATTTGTGTCATTCGAACATATTCTTCATATGTTGGATTTATCTTTTTTATTCCAGTATGAATTTCCTTCATTAAATATTCTTTTAATTTCACTAAATCTTCTGTTGATGGCAATTCTTCCTTTTTATTTATGCACCTCAAACGTTTTGTACGATTTGCAACTGCCGACACTTTAGAGTTCCAATGAGTTGTATACAACTCCTGAAATACCTTAGCCTCCTCGTATTTTGTAGCATCATCCTTTTGCAAACCCAAACTTCCCTTCAACAGTGCAATCTGTTTGAGATAATGTCCTAAATTTGTGGCAAGATTTGGGGAATTGGATTCTCTGGACAACAGCTTTACTGTAGCTACAACATTCATAAACTCCTTTCCACATATGTAATTGCTCAATGGAACATCACGTAACTTCTTTTCATTAAGTTTTGACAACAATCTTGCAATACTCCTCATTTTGGTTCTTATATTGTCTTGATCTTTTCTTCGTTGTTCTTCCTTTGTGCCCAACTTATCTAATTGAGAAAGTCCAAATTCCCTGATCAATTCATCCTCAGCACATACTTGTTTCAGACCTGGGTTCTGCACAGTTTCTTTCATTTTTGCAATTACCAAATCTAATTCCCCAATTTCACTCTCCTCTCTAATCATATATGGTGCCATCATGATCCTGCCATTTCGCACATAGTTTGCTGGTGTGTCAACTGCCACTTCTCTGAAATAACATGATTTTGCATGTATCCACAGTTGTTTTTCATGAAAAAAGCCAAGACAGTACTCACAAGGTAAATATTCACTTGCACAGACTTTTGAAATCTCAGAAGGCCTTCTATAAACAACCAATGTTCCTTTACCATTCTTAAGGACCTGAAAATACCACGTAGACATCTAATTATTTGTTGCACCAGATTTTCAGTTATGTTTAATTTATTCTTATTGAGAAAATCAACTTATCAGAAATTTATCAGTAAAACTTTTGATTTGCTATGACCTGTTAAAATTCCTCAGTAAATTCTTAATCTTTTTCTTCTTTCAAATATTTAAACTTAACAATGAAAATGTCATTTCTGATTTCAATGCAAAGATATAAATCTAATGCAGTACCAAGAAAATTATAGATCAAGCTCACTGATCAATTGTTAATGACAAAATTCTTTGTTTAATCTGTGCAGCCCAATTCTTTGGGAATACTTCAGTTGATGTTTAGGACTTAGTTCTGGCAAAAAAAATGCAGACAGATAAAAGCTGTGTTTATTTTGTAAATTGATCGAAATTATCTGAGACTTAATATCAAACTATAAACACAAGAGCCCCTCTCTCTGGGCTTAGACACTCCTCTGAGCAAGTCAAATATTTTTAATCTGTATGAAAAAAGGTCAACTGCAGTTTTAAGCTTAGTGTTTCTTTATGTACATGTATGAACATCATAAACAGATACAAGTTTCATGTGTCTAAACCTTTTGGCCCATGAAAAGAAGCCCATTTCTATATTTAACAAATAAGTTAACTGTATTTCTAAATTTAACAATTTTTTTTTGTAAAAGATGGTGCACCTAAATTTTAATCTTTCAAATGTTTCAGTTTCTCAAAAGATAATACTTTAAATTTTTGCAACACATGGTAAACAGTGCTCAAGGCTGATTTTATTTAAAAGTCTTAGCAATAATTCAACCAAAGATACAGTATGTAAAAGTTATGGTCAATTGATTTAAAACAAGCATTCTGACAGTATTGCTGATGCAATACAGTGTCCCCTTTTGGCCTTTGCACTCAGCCGCAACAATATTTGAACTTAATTTGTATCTTGTCATGATAAGACTATAAAGCAAATATGAAATCAATTGGATGAGGATTTACAAAAAAAAAAAAGTCTCGAAAACATTTTTTTTTTTAAATTTTCTAAGTCCAAGGGCAATAACTTTCATAAAAATCATTTAAACATAATGTCTTTCCAGCTTAACTTGTAACTTTTCGTGATAAGACTATATACCAAATATGAAATCAATTGGATGAGGCATTACCAAAAAAAAAAAGTCCAGAAAACATAAAATTTCATGAAATTTTCTATGTCAAAGGCCCATACCTTCCTTAAAAATCATTCAACCGTAACGTCATTCGAACTTTACTTGTAACTTGTCATGATAAGACTATATACCAAATATGAAATCAATTGGATGAGGCATTACAAAAAAAAGTCCCGAAAACCAAGGGTGACTGACAGACTGATGGACTGACGGATGGAGTACAAACTTAAGTCCCCTTCGGCATTTTTCCCTTAATATTTGAGGTTTCAGGCTTCTAGGCCATTTGATCAATGAGAAAAATGTCATTTAATGGTTTTATTGCATCAGGTTACTGTGTTTGTTTGCATATTGTTTAATGTCACATCAACAATTTTTCTGTTACTTGTGATGAGAACAAGTTTTATTAATCTATAGTATTAATCTGAACAAAATTTCATGTGGTGTGGTATGTTGTGCAGGTGTATTCATGAGGTGTGGCTGGTTTTATAGTGCTAAAAATTGGTTCACTATGTCGCAGATAGGCATTTCATACCAATCAGACATATTATACTGACTCCAATCTGACCAGAGAGAGCAAACACTGCAAAACCCTATACACACAGATGCCTTAACTGAAGTTTGTGTCAGATTTGCTTTCATAATCTGGCTAAACATGTAAACTATATACCTGAGCATTATGATCATAATTTCCTTCTTTCTGCAACTTCTGAAGACACATTTTTCTCTCTACTGACCCAACAGGCATATTAGAGATTTTCTGCACTCTCTCTTCATTGAAATGTACTGACATCAAATGTTTGGAGATTTTGGAATTATACTGATTTTTGCAGTAAAAGCAGAAGTTTAATGTTCTATAGTTTCTTTTTCCATTTTTCTTTTCATAGCTTTCAACTTTAACTGTAAAAAATAAATATGTAGTTTTAACTGATTTTAAAAATAACCTTGGCCTAAAATTTCTGTAACCTTTTAAATTTCCCAGTCATGCTCTTTTGAAATCACAAAATTTTCATACCATGTTACCAAGAGGCCAAAAATGGCTGTATTGTTAACCAGGTGCCAGTTACTGTTTCATGTTTTGGTGTGAAATGCTTAAAAATTCGCATTTTTTAAATGGTAATATCTATTCAAAATTTCTTCAAACTAGAAATGTGTCTGTGAGACACAGACCCCCCCCCCCCAATTTTATAAGGAGCAAAAGTTTCACTGGTAAGGGAAAAAATCCCGGAAATCAAAATTTTATCTAAGGGCCATAAGTCTGTCAAATTTGGAAGCAGCAAGAAAAAATTAAAACTCAATGTGTAACTTTTGATTACAAGCTACAAACCAAATATCAGAGCAATTCAATGGTAAGGAAAAAAAAAACCTAGAAATCAAATGATGATGGAAAGACAGAATGATGGAATGACAAAATGACGGAATGACGGATAGACAAGGGTAACACTACAGTATATGCCCCTGATCATTTCATGGCAGGGGCATAGTAAAAATACTTGAAGAAACTAGCCATCGTCAATGGCAGATTTGAATAAATTCAAGTTTGAAAATGGATGATAGTAGCCTTTTTTCCCCGTGCATTGGATTTCAAGCAGATTTAAAAAATTCAAAAAGCATCAGCTTTAGGTATTAGCCTATGAAGTTTGAAATATATTGGAATGATATTTTCTTTACTAATGTCATAAAAACAAGTGTCAAAACCAAATATTCATTTCTGTCCTTGATGTACAGGTTAATTCCTACAAAACATCTAGACTAAGGACTTCAATAAACATACTCTTTATATAAGAGGTTGCCTTTATAACAGGTTTTACTGTAATATGATTAATTGGTCAACTTTCTGTACACAGTAGCAGCGTAAAAATATTATCTGCATTTGATTGATTTCATAAGGAAGTGAATACAATGGACTTTCAAAAAATATGTATATATTAGTGTAGCTGAATGGCTGAAATAATGTATATGAACAAAAAAATTTATCATAAATATGAGAAAACAGGAAATCTAGCTACTGCTACCAAGAGTTTCAAACAAAACATGAAAACCAAAGTCTATATATATGTACTTGTAAATATACAGCTAATATGACTAGATTGTATACTTCAAATTCAATACACCAGACAACCAATTATATGTTCAAATATTCTGCTATCATTTCCATTCAATGTTCTTTTGAATATTAAGAGTATAAAATAAATAAATAATAAAGATTCGAGAAAAATGATTTTTTTCAATCTGGATGGAGAGACAGCAGCAAATAAAATTATCTATACATACTGTTTTTAAAGTATGCCTTTCTTTTTAAAACGTCTTCCTTCAGCTGATCATGAGAAAGCTCATTTTGTTCAACTGTCTCTTTAGAATGTGACCTTAAAAAAAAAAAAAAATCATTTTTTAAATAAAATAGCATTAAATATCTTTAGTAACAGCAAAAATACAGTCAAAATCTCAAAGGTCGAAAACTAGGTCGTGACCTTGACTCGTTTTGAAGGCAGGTCAAAAGAACTTCAAATCTGAAAACCCCATGTCATTATATTTAGAAATTATCAAGATATAGCAATTTAGTCATTTAAGAAAATGTGCAAAATTTAACCCAAAAACGCCTTACCTACTTTTCCATCAAATTTCACAAAATGAACAAACTTAGAGGTTAAGACCTTGTAGAACCCAAATATCACATCAGTTTTTGTCTCCAATGAACGGTTCTGGAGGAGAAGATTTTTTTTATAGGTTTTTTCTATTTTAAGTAACAACCGCCATCTTGGATATTCGATCGCCACGATTTGAACAAACTATAGTTAGACTGTGTCAAGGACCTTCCACAGCAAATTTGGTTTCAATTGGCCCAGTAGTTTTGGAGGAGAAGATTCAAGTTTACGGATGCACGGACGGACACACGGACGCACGTTTACCATGCCATAAGCTCACATGGCCTTTGGCCAGGTGAGCTAAAAATCCCTACATCAAACAAAACCAATCAAGATTGCTCTCTCATTTTACTAACTCTGAATTTTTGAAAGGAATACAGTAAATGAACTACCATGGTAATTATGAAATTTACAAGGGCACAAAACTGGTCATCCCCTAGCAACAGGACAATATATGAATGACAAACTGTCCTTTATAACAAATTTGAAGGTGAGATTATTATGTTACAGCCAGAATGATATAAAACTCAATACAATTGGATCTGTGTACTGTCAAAAACTTAATAGCAATTTAACAAAAATGTTCTACTTGTCACTAATCAGTCATGCCCATAGGCCTTTTATGTACATCCTTGACTTTTGATAGACAGAACTGATATTAAATCATGGTCATCTCTTGCCAACGTTTCATACATGAGCTCTATCTCCCCTAGGATGTTATGTACTTTGAGTAATCATGACCTTGACCTTTAATCAATGACATATGGTTCATCTCCTGACCAGAATTAATAAGGAAACCATGGGTGATAAAGGTATAAATCTATTTTGTCCACAAGTATCTGTATGGATATGTTACTATATACATGTACCTACTGCAATCGGGTATGAGGGGATAATAAGGTGAGAAAAATGTTTCCAGACAGACTCAACACTTATTGACTGGTTGACAATAGGCTCATTCAAAATCTTTAATATGAAACTGCACAGGGAGAAGTTGGTGATACATTCTGTAACATGTTAAGTGTTTCATACAAAAGATAACAGCACATTCATCAAGAACAAGTTTGACTGTAATGGGCACCATTACAAGAGTCCCCTCCCGGCACCCATATGCTGTAAAAAGAAACTGCAGATTGGTTGTTGCTGGTTGTAATGTTATGTCGCACCAGCAATTTTTCAGCTATTCACGACGAGAACAGGTTTATTAATCTCTAAGTATTAATCTAAGAGCAATTCATGTATGCGTGAGATGTGCGAGTGTGTTTTTGTTCTGCCTTGTACTAGCGCGCACTCAGGGCGACTTTACCATGCTAGCTCACAAAAGTCAGTACACCACAGACAAGCGTACCACTCCCCCAGTCACATTATCCTGGCACCAGGTGAACCAGTCGATACTCTGTCCTCTTAATGCCGAGCGCCAGGCGTGAGAGCAGTATCTCAAATTTTTAAGTCTTATGTATGACCTGGCCGGGGTTTGAACCTGTGACCTCCAGCTCTCGAGGCGGACACACTACCACTGAGCCACCGAGGTGGAGAAACTGCAGAAAACATTGTATGTGGATAAATAGATAAAGAGACAGACAGACAGACAGATGGGGATAAAAAGTATAGTCGTGGCAACTGATTGACTGTGAGGGGCCAGCCTCTCTGATATTCATCCAACCCAATTGAGCACAAATTCTAAGTTCAAAGGGCCATAACTCTAAGAAAAATTGATAGAATTTACTCAAAATCGAACTGGTACTGTAACTCTACAAGATAAAGCTATGCAAGAAATTTGAATGCAATATCTAAAAGCACTACCAAAAAAAGTGCGGAAAACTGGCAATTAAGCAAAAATTCTAAGTTCAAAGGGCCATAACTCCACGGAATTTACTCAGAGTCGAACTGGTACTGTAACTCTGCAAGATAAAACTATGCACCGAATTTGAGTGTAATATCTCAAAGCACTGGAAAAAAATGCAGAAAACTTAATTGGGACAGACGGACTGACATATAGACGGCGACGAAAACTATAGTCCCCGCCAGTTCTGCCAGGAGGGGACTAATAAATGAAACAACTGTGAAAATGACAGAAGTCTGATGCTATATTTGCTTTACTTAATACTTAAATGAAACTATACTGTGACTATTGTTTACTAGGAGCCAGTTTTTTATCATCTTGCATCTGAAAGCTTTTTTATTAAACTTTGTTTAACAGTGATGATCATCTCTAACTTCACAATTACTAAGAACTATCACCTGATCATTTCAGAATTAACCTGGGTTAAACATATTTGATGCTTTTGAAGAATTTGCTATCTGTATTGTATTTGTTTCCCATAAGATCTTTTGTTCAACTGTGTTCCTGATGGCAGCAATTCTTGTTATCAGATCAACATTCAAATCAAAAACTTTATAACTTTAGAAAATGTCTGTATGTACATGTTAAACTATGTCATTTGTCATGCAGTGGCAGCTTTCATAGATTTATGATTGATACCAAAAATAAAAACACAGTTGAAGGACCATGATATCAGCATTCATTCATCATACGAATTAACTGGACTGTGATAAGCCCATACTTAAGAAATGAATATACACATATATTAAAAAGAAAAAAAGGATGACTTATGCCAAGTGACGGCCTTGAACCAGGTGAATTTAAATGTAGGCACAACCATCTTGCAACTACTGTAGACATTTTAGCATGCCTCCTCAAAGTGATTTTATTCTGTTACAATTTACTCCCTACAGAGTTCAACTGCAAAGCTATGGACTAATAAATGCAACAATCATATGACCAAGATAAATATAAATGTCACCTGCTATCCACATCCATTTTTTCATGCATGTTATTTAGCAGAGGGAATACAACACTTGTATCATCATCATCATCATCATCTTCTTCTTCTTCTCCAGAACTTTCTGGGACATCTGTAAATTAAATATGCATACTTTTAAATATTTCAACACATACTAACTGATACTGTTTAAAAATATGCATGTAAAAATAGGTTTAACAACTTCCTCCTGTCAAAAAATCCTTTTTTATATATGCATCATAAATGAAAAAAAAAAAAAAAAAAAAAAAAAAAAAAAAAAAAAAAAAAAAAAAAAAAAATTGTCAAGTTGGGACAATTTTTGAAAAATTGAATAATCGAATGAAATCGGATGAACTTACATTCAGAACCTGATGATTGATAATTGTCATCAGACTGATCATCATCTAGACAGTCATGATGTTTGACACTGTCATCTCTGTCCTGCATGTTTTCAGCAATGTCACCTGTTTTGCTTTGAGTTCTTGGTTTAACACTAGCAACTAGTTTCTTCCTATTTCCTGCAAAATTAAAAATTAAATTATTGTGTATCCAAAAATTTGTCATGGTCAATATTGAAGTCCAATAAGTGGACCATTCAGATTTCCTAAATGGCCTGCAATTTTTCCAAATTCAAGCACAATTTTCAAGTTAATCTGCCATACTTTTTGAGATATATCAATCATTCCTACATGTATTTGATTTCTAGCCACATACCATTATTTTTTACCAGACAATAAATACCTAGTGACAACATTATAGACCTGCACTAATTTTGTAACCATCATATATGATTCATCTGCATCCTTCAGCTGAAGTTGAACTGTCCATAACTACTAAAAGAAATACAACTTTCAATATTTTAATCAACCTCTCCTTCCTCTTCTGACCACATTTATTGCCACAAATTTGCTTCACTTCAGATTTTTCAGGTTTCACTTTTGACAACAATTCAGCTTAATGTAGATACATTATACATGTAACTGGATCTGTACAGTTTTTCTCAATTACATGTATCAGTAACACTGTAATTAAATATGAGGTAAAACTGAGGGAGACTAAAGTTAGAGTTTGGATATTGAAATGTATAACATACATATACTATTTTACCACCATACACTGGAGCCACATATAAAGTGAACTTGGCCACTGCTATAAAACTACTATGTAGAGTTTATTAACTAGGTAATGGTTTTTAATGGTTAATGATCATTCATTTATGTATCAGTTTCTGTAGAATTATGCAGGTTCTACACTGATACCACAGTGCGCTTACTTCAGCTAAAACATAAATGAATATTTTCCTACCTGAAAAAGCAGTGGTGAATTTAAAACACTTACACTTGACAATTTAAATGACAGTGGCTGGAGTGTAATGAGGCCTATGGGTTCCTAGGTTTGTAATCTTCTGATTCACTGATCCTTTTGATTCCATTTATAAAATGAAATATAACAGAACAATAATCAATAAAATATATCCTACCTTGAGGATTGGCATTTAAACTTCCAGGTGAGTTACAAACCGGAACCCTCAACTTTAACCTTTTTTCTAAGCATTGTTCAGAAACCTGACAAGACTAAAGCAAAAGAAACATTTGTATGAACATGAACACCTAAAGCATCATGGAAAAATGGTCCTGATGAAGAGGAACAAATGGAAGGAATGGGCAGACTATGTAATGCTACCCCCCCCCCTCCAAAAAAAAATAATTAATTAAAAAAAATCTAAATGGTCATCTAAAAGATGACTGGAAAATACCCCTGCCTCGCTGATTCTGTTGTTTAAGGAAAGTGATACAAATATACTGTGGATCAAAAACTTTCCATTGGCCCCATCATTTGTAATTCCATGCGACACATCTAACTGACAGCTCCAAATAATGGGATATGAATTTTTTAATGAAGTCATTGGAAAGGGGGTGCAGCCTAATTACATACATGCAATTAAACTTCAGTGAACATTTCGCAGCTGAATGAGTTTCATCAAATTTCAAATTCAGACCATTCTTTAAAGAGAAATTGACTGGAAGCTGTCAACCCAGCAGCAGCATCATTAAATATGTGTAGATTTTGCCGACACTAAACTAAATCACTCGCAGGATAAGTAAGCTGAATGAGTTTCATCAAAATCCAACCATTCTTTCAACAGATATTGTCTGGAAACTGTCAGCCAATCAATCAGATTGCAGCAGACTCATTAAATATATGTGGATTTTGCCGACAACTGAACTTAAGTGAAGGACTAGAACAATAAGTAATCTAAGGAAGTTTCATTAAAATCAAATCATTCCTTAAAGAGATATCATCGCTTTTATACAAAGGATTGCCAAAACAGTGATTAAAACTGGGGTGAAATGTGCATTTAGAGGAAATGTTGATTGCTTGGTTTTACCTCTGAAGAACAGTCATTATAATCAGATTCTACAGGAGTACCACAATCCTCAATAAAACTGGCTTTATTGCAAGGTTCTGCCATGACTCCAAAATCAGGTTTCATACAATTACTGTAACCAGGTTCTACTTGAGCTTTATCATGGACTACAGGATCATGCAAAGAATTTGTCTCATCATCAGGCTTTACTAAGGTTTTCCCATCAGATTTTTTAGCATTGTTGGTTGTGGTTTTATTTCTTGGTTTTACAGGAGCTTCATCACTAGGCTCAGAAGGATCACTACAGTCAGGTTCTACTGGAGTTTCACTGTCAAGTTTTCTATAATCAATAGAGGAACTGACTTTATCTAAATCAAGTTCTTCTGAAGCCTTATCATCATATTCCAAAGAATTTTTACAGTAACTGTCTGCTTCAGCTGGAGCTTCATCAGGGACCAGAGGATCATGAGAGAAGCTTGTTTCATCTTCAGGATCTACTTGGGTTTTCGCAACAGATTTTGTAGGATCAGTATTGTGTGTGGTTTTAGTTTTTGTTTTCATTGAAGCTTCATCATTAGCCTCTAAAGGATCGTAAAAAGATCTGGTTTTATTCTGAGGTTGTACTGAAACTTCATTGGCAGGCTCTACGGGAAAATTAGAGAAATTGGCTGTTTCATCAAGTTCCTCTTGGGATTTATCTTCAGGCTCTACAGAATCATTATAACTGACTTTACCATCAGGTCTTACAGGAGCTTCATCCTCAGGTTCTACATGGTAAGGAAAGCAACTGTCTTGGTTGTCAGAATTTCTCTGCATTCCACCTCCATAATCTGGACCTGTAAGACAAGACCTGGAGTCAGATTTGTTCAAAACAAGTTCTAATTGTATTTTGACTTTTACAATTTGTCATTATGATTCCATTTTCAACCTAGAACAGACAATAAAGTAAAAAAAAATTTTTCTTTGTCCATGAGAAAAATATCATCTGATGTTTTCAAATTAAAAGGGTCACTATGAGCTTGAAAAAAGGTAGCATTTCACAGGTAGAGATGATGTTATTAGAACATGAAAATTAGTCTTTTTATAGAATTTTTTTTATTAAGGTCAAGATAATTGAGGTGAACAGATACAATATCCCATCAATATTGGCAGTCACCGTTACCTTAAATGAAGGTCAAGATTAACAAATGAAAGAAACTTGAAAAGATCTTAAAAGATTTTGTTTATGATTTCAAAGGTTGTGTAAAAAAGTTCTGAACATACAGACAGACAGATGTATGCATATACAAGCATATGTCATCAATGTTAGAAATAACCGCTTGCCTGACAAAGTTGAAATCCCATCAGGCAAGTTGAACAATGAATCAGGTGATGGACAAGTTAAAAATAACTGTTTTTTTTTGACTGGCAGTGCAGTCAGCACTGTGGTTTTTGGAAACTTCGAGACTACCATACGCTTTTGATAACAACTTTTTGACTGGTCAATGTTTTTTCATCAGGCAATTAAAAAATCTCATTACAAAAGAAGTTTTTCAAAAGAACATGTTGGATGGCAATCTTCCAAATTTTCATGAGGGAGGTACATCCCGGAATGTAAGAAAAGGGTGATAGAACGTGAGAAAGATACAAAACGGGAGTATTTTGAGACAAATGATAGATTACAAACATTCCAAATTCAATGGTTAAGGGAGTTTTCTTGGCTTAGATTTAATGAAGAAAATGGCACTATGACATATGTTTGTTTGTTTTGTTTGTTTGCATATTGTTTAACGTAACAACAATTTTTCAGTTATTTGCAACGAGAACAAGGTCAATAATCTCAAGGATTAATCTAAACACAATTTTGGGTGGTGAGTGAGTTTGTGCAGGTGTTCATCATCTGCCTTGTACTAGCCCATCCATAGCTGGTTTTTTGTATAGTGATAGCTCACTGGCAAACAATGTTGAAGATAAACACTGTGTGCCACTCAGACCATTGTACTGACTCCAAGCCAGCCAGGAAGGGACCACAACAAGCAAGAACTTTCTCACATGCTCCAGCCGGGAATTGTACCCAGGGTGCCTTGGTGAGAGTGTCATACCAATGGGGCCCCCTATGACATATGAAACTTGTAAACAGTAAGGCAGCAATAAATATTTATTTAGGACAATTTATTTTTATTTCTTTTACTTTATTTATTTATATTTTTTTTTGATCGGTGATTAAACTACAATATTTGAAATCTCAATAATGTTTCTGTCATGAGGCTTGAAAATTTTTATTTACATAAATAAACTGATATATTGGTTAAATCTATGTGATTCAATATTTCACATGATGTTCTTTCCTCAAGTTTCAGTTCACAAATTTTGAAGGGCAGATTGCTATCCTGCAGGGCAAGATGTGATTTATTTGTATTTGCCCTTGGGATAAGTTCAGCCTAAAAAGTTATTTCTAACATTGTGTCATCAGCTGACATGGCCTGTGTCCAGGTAGCTAAAATATGATTCATATTTTTCAAACATAAATCAACTAAAATCTGCTAATTATAACATAATTTCTTTTTACCAGAGGCTGAAAATTTTCAGGCATAAGGTTCAATATCCCTTCATTCAATCAATAATGTAATTCTTTAAAATTTGCATAAATTCTTAGCCAGTTTTTGATTTTAGGTATCCCACTGTTATGTAAAACTGAAATTCATTGTTCACTCACAGGTTATGAAAACTGAACTTTACGATACCAATAGCCATTTCTTGTTTAGATATTCCAAAATCAAGTCATTCTTATCAGATTTTCAGCCAACTGGTCTTTAAAAATTCTGGACCTAACTGGTCCTCACAAACTCATAAAATCAATATTAAATTAATAAGTTAACACTTTTGGTGGTAGCTGAAACTTCAAGAAACTTGATCCAGTGATCTTAATTCATGGCATGATTTTTAATAAGGCTGGTTTCTGCCCCATTTATGTCAGGATTTATTCAAATTTCATTTTTTTTCTTTCTTGTGGTTAATCATGGTGATTAATGAGATTAATGATATTTCACACCACATGAGATATCTAACAGTGACCGAAGAGTGTGACACCAATCACCTCTTGCAGTGTGTTTCATTTTCTAGTGCATTTTCTCAACATGTTCACAAATACATTCTAACCACAGAGAAATGCCAATAATTAATCATATCGTTGAGGAAAGTGCACTAGAAAATAACTTTCCTCCTCAAATGAATCATTCTTACTGAGCTATCTGAAATATTTTTAGACTTCAGTTAAGTAAGAAAAATTAGTAAAAAAAACAATAGATACATGTAATTTTACCTGCTTGTGGATCCTGTACCAAATGCAATGAATAATAATATATAATACCACTTGTAAAATTAAACTCATAATATATACATGTATAACAATAAATGTTTGATCACAAAAATATTCAAAGAACATTTTAGCATTTCAGAAGTTGATGGCTAAAAGACAGTCATTATTTCTTATGAAAAAGATACTGACTGAAAAATCCAGCACTGGGTTATTAAGTTATAGAGGTTGATTGACTGATTAATTAAAGGTTATTTAATGTTGCATCAACTTTTTTACAGCTATGCAAAAAATTATTAATTCACAAAATATTTCCATCAGTGTTGGTGAATGTATGCATGTATATGATCAGCTTGTATGATTATCTGTAACTAGTTTTATAGTGCATGGTCACTAATACACCATACCACAGATTAACTAGTGTATACCTCCTCAGACCATTATACTGACTTGGAGTGCTGTTTTATCTCCTTAATGTTGAGGATGCCCTAACCACTAGGTCTCAAAGGCAGTAAATTATATAGGAAAATATCTATGGAAAAATAATGGTCCAAAGTTCATCAAGTTTCATATCAAGACACCATAACATGTGGCTGTGTACATGTATGTATTTTGTGGTTGAATCTTCTTAGCAAAATCAATGTCAGACTAACGTGATCTCCCATCATCTCATCTAGACCCAAAAGAAAGCCAGTCTCAGTTCTTTTCATTTAATATTAAGTGCCCAGCTAGGAAGCAACAAATCTAATTTTCAAGTCTTTCATTAGACCAAGCTGGGGATCTGAAGCCCCATGGCCTCCAATTCTTGTTACAGAGGCTGTTATCACAGAATCCACAAGACTGCTTTTTTAAGTGCAAATTAGACTCAATAAAAAATATACTCAAAAAATCAGATTTACTTGCTTTACAATATATCAAAAGTATAAAATATTAGAAAAAAAATACCCGTTTCTTCCAAGGCAGTGATTTAGATTGGATGCCATAGTCATATAATATCTCTTCATTTTCTTTTATGTCCCTTCAAAGAAGAAAAAGTTGATCAATATTTTTTAAAGGACATCTTTTACCTTTCATACAGCTGGCCAGATATCTAAGAAAATCATGAATCTGGAGTGAAAACTGGCCTTCATTTATTAATATATTGTATGAAACATTTTTAGGTAAATAATACAGATATACCCATTCTAGCTACAGTTTCAAATTCAAATAAGATGATTAAGAAAACATGAACTGTAACATTAAAATCAAGGACTCCAATGATAATTTTTTCTTTTCAATCACAAAAACAAAGTTTAAAGAAAGGAAAGATAGTCAGCTACAGACATCAAGCTTTTTTGTGCAGTCAATTATGTTTGTCAGTGCGTGTGTGTGTGTGTGTTCAATTTTGCCAATTTCAGATACCATTTATTTAAAATTTAAAACAATTTAGTGAATGTACATATGCACTGGGTTTCAAACAGATGGACCAAGCAGACTACTTATTTCTTAGAAGATATTGTAAATTAAATCCATTTTTTAAATTTTTTTTTCCATTCCTGAATATAGTGAAAATAAAAAATTTACTGACTTTTGTCAAATTCTCTGGGAATGTCTTTTTAAAGTAATTTGACATTAACATTTTCATATCAATGTTTTAATTTCATTTTAAACTTAAATATTTGGTCATGAATAACTTTGAAAACATATTATTGGGAATGGCCTACTTATGATGAACAATAATAAACTGACAGAAAAAAATCAAAGTTATAGTAAGGCAGAACCTTTGACAGAAATATAATAAAACTTTTGGTAACACATGAGCTTCTGGATGACAGGAAACCACTGATATACTCAGATTTATGCTTCAGAGCCATCTGCTTCCTTTTATTTATTTATTCATTTATTATTTTTTAGGGGGGGGGGTTCACTCTCAGGTCTCTGAATGTGTTTCAACATCTTTCACTTGCAAACTGATAATCAAAGTACTACTAACAAACTAATGGTAAACAGTTTATTCATCAATACAGGACACAGGAACCTTGTCTATATTTAAGCATCTATACTAATGGTGTAACCAGAAACAGAAGTGGACAAAATTCTCGTATGAATGAATTTTTTTGTAGAAATCTTGACATTGTAGGAATATTTAGTTCATAAGTTGAATAAAAAAAAATCTGGAGACTTAAACCAAAATTGTCATGGTGGGCAACTTTGTGTTATCTAATAATCTTCACAAGGAATCTACAAGTCAGTATACCACTTACCCACTCTAAATATTACTGAAACTGACCATACAACCCATATTGTGCATTGTATACATTTGTTTTTCAAACAGGAGGCCCAAAAGGCCTGTAGCTCAACTAGCTTAACTAATGATTTTATATGTTAAGCAAAAACTCTAAAAGAACATCTGATTAATGTATCATCTACAATCCTGTCAATTTCCTAAATGTGCAAAACAAAATTTTAAAAATCTGAACAGAATAAAAAATCCTTCCACGATATTTCCAAACAATTGTTATTTTTTAAAAAAAAAATTCAATATGAAATTTTCTGGCAAACATCAGATGTATAATGGAAGAGAATAAAGTTTTTCTCAGATTTTGAAGCCAAAAAATGGTGTGTCAGTTATACACCAATCTATGGTATTAAGATATATTTCAGTCACTATTTCTAAGAGACCTAATTATTTGAGCTTTTTCAGCATTCAAGTCAAGGAAGGGTGCATACCTTGCAGCAAAGATACAAAGTCTATTTTTCCCCACTAGTTTCATGACAGCATTTCTCTCTTTTTTCTCTCCATGGTTTACAAGTCTCCCATATCTCTCACTTTCTTCTGTAGCATCAATGCTAGATAAAAAAACACAGTTACTGAGAAAACAAAATATTTCTTACTCAGAAATCTTGCAATATGAATGATTTCACTTTATAATACATACAAAAAATAACTTAACCTGAATTTATATGAGCATTCCTGCATTCCTATAATGGAAGGTGCATTATTACAAAAACAAGAGGCCCAATGGGCCTGCAATGCTCACCTGGTAAATAAGCAGTTGAAAACAGATAAACTTTAAACAACAAAGTTAAATATCAAGTTTAAAATCTTTGGACCTTTCAGTTCATGAACAGAAGTCTTTTCAAGTTTATTAGGAAAAACAAAACAAGAGGCCCAATGGGCCTAAACGGTCACCTGAGTACAAAGAAACAGAGTGCTACAACTTTTTGTCCTTGACAAGATGTTTGAAGGTTTTGCTACTTTAGTTATATATCAAGTTTCAAGGCTCGAGGACATTCAGTTTATGACAAGAAGATGTTTAAAGATTTTACTATTTAAGGTCACTGTGACCTTGATTCAAGGTCAAGGTCAATCTGCTTCGCAAACTTGACAGAGCTTTATGCACTGAAGCTATATATCACGTTTCAAGTTTCTAGGCCTTTCGGTTCATGACAAGAAGATGTTTAACGTTATTACTATTTAAGGTCACTGTGACCTTGAATGACGGTCAAGGTCATCCTTTTTCGCAAACTTGAAAGGGCTTTGCCCCAGGAACATCTATGTCAGATTTCGTGATCATTGGCTCACTGGTTCTGGAGAAGAAGTTTAAAATGTGTAATTGTTTACGACGCACGAGGCACGTCGCACGACGACAGACAACCAACGATCACAATAGGTCACCTTGAGCCTTTGGCTCAGGTGAACTAAAAATGGAAGCATATCTTAAAAAGGCACTGTTTAACTTATCTATGAAACAATGACAGATAAATCTGGTTGGACAGAAGAATATCAAGAAACAGATAAAAAAACAATATATCTTACAATTTTGTTTGGCAGACTTAAGAATGTAAGAATGTACACACCAGAAATCTCTGAAAAAGAATCTGAATCCAGAAGAGCTTTTAAGCTCCCTTATGTCGCCTTCCTCTGCAGAGATAAGTTCTCCTGCATATTCAAGAAGAAAATCTCCTTTAGACCTCTTAATTAAAGATCTTATCCCTCGTCCTAAAATAAATTAAAAAAATTATATTCAATTCATTAATCAAAAGAAAACATCATGATATTTATTAGTTTTATCTCAAAAATAACGAAAATTCAGAAGCAAAAAGAATTCAACTTTTCCAGCAAACTCACAATACCTCTGTTGAACTTCAACCAGACTGAGATAGTTATAAATCTCTAAGTTCAGGTACAAGGTTTAAAGGAACACTTTTTTATGTAGCAAAAGCAAGAAATTTTGTCTGTAAATAATAAGGTCCTTTACAGTAGATAATTTTTTCAAACATTTCACTTGAGACAATTACATTATTTTGTTGCTGCAATTGGCTTCTTGAGAACATTTGTAGAATTGTTTTCCTCTGTTGATGCAAATTATTGGTCTACCTCAACATATAAACAAACCATAGCATAAGAGGAACATTTAAACTTTTCTCCTAATAAAAAATCCTTGGAAGCAAAAACAATGTCATGGACTTTCTTATTAAGTACAAAGGAGTTCAGATATAACAAATACAAAGTCGAGGGGACAGCTTAAGGAACTTCGTTATAGGCATACTTTGTTTAAAGCAATTTTTCAGTCCCGAGCAAAATTTTGGTCAATGGTAACAGAAAGTTAAGCTATAGGTTTAAAATGATGAACTATTCTGATTAAAAAATGACAAATTATGCCTATTTTTTGTAGCTGATATTTGTAGAATTAACATAACCACTAGATAAATGGAAACCGTTTAAAGGTATTTATAGCTTAACCTGCTGATAAAGTTTCGAACTACCGACAATACTAGCTTTTAAACTTATTACATAACTTGAAATGTGCAACATATTTCAACTATTCAATTAAAAAATAAATACATATTTATTTTATTTTCTGAAAAATTTTGAGTCATTACAATATTGTTAGATGATATTATACATTTACCCGGTAAAATTCACTTTGAAAATATCCCATGAATACTGCAGAAATGAAATCCAAGATTATGAAATTACAGTACTTTTTTAAAGAAAAAATATTGAAATTTAAATTTAAATCTTAAAGCATTTACCATTAATGATGTATAAAAATATTTTTATTATCATTTGACATTTCCTTATCACTGCCATCAATTTTTCAACCTTCATACAATATACCCAAGTGTCCAAACCTTCAGAAGTCCCATTGCTGTATACACACATGCCTAGGTACCAATTATCGACTGTTATGCTATATAATCCTTTAATCACACCCCCATACACTTCCTGTCCCAGGATGTTTGAAGTAACTTTGAGAGATTCAATTTAGACTTTGTTATAAACCTGTTTGTAACTGGATGATTTTTCCCAAAAGACCAAAATTTTACTATGTAATAGGCATTTATTTCTTACAGCCAATTTGTAATAAACATCTTTTAACATATAAATTTACATAGCAAATTTGACAGGGAAATTTGTTCAGTTTGTTATAGGCCTAATTTCGTTATATGTGTCTTTGTAATAAACAAACTCCAACATGGGTTGAATTAGAACAAAATTTTTTTTTTGGGCTTATATATTTACCAGTAAACAATGAAATAAAAGGTATGCTCAGAGTAAAACGGAATTTTTTTAAAAAGTGAAGAGGTAATTCTTCATACCCTCAGTATGGTTTTAGGAGAGTTTAATATTGAAATACCTTTATACTTAAACCTGTCAACTTGAAACCCAGGAGGATCCCTTTCCATGTCACACCAATATCTTGCCACCCCTAAGGGGCTTTGTCGTTTTCTTCTACTTTGCATTTCTTGAAAACAAAATGTAGAAACATTAATAATGAACAAGAGGCCCTTACCTGATTTAAACATTCACCTAAGCCCCTAAGATAAACTTAAGAAAACATAACCAGCTGATCCAAAAAAATGATGAAATGAAAATAATCTGGCCCTTCTGAGGTGCAGGAGCATTACTTCTTTTGTGCTGAAGACAGGTAGCCCTAAGCCAAAGACACAAGCTGGGAGTAGTATGATGGGGATCTTAGGGGTAGCAGTTTACCAGATGTCCAGTTTACTATTTAGTCCTCACAGTCTCATTAATTGTGCAAATCAGAAACTATATGTCCTAAATGGAACCTAGTTATGAAATAACTAAGATCTTGTCCTTTTTGTTTTATAGAAGATTCTTAATTTTTTTTTACCTTGGTCCCTTTTTGAGCCCCAAAGGAGTAAAACCCCTATGTTTGTGCAAACGTTACCAAGCACAAAATTTCTTTGTGTAAATTAGAAAGAACTTCACTCAGGCATGATATTTAACAATTTTTAATCAAATTTGGTTTGGCACTTTATGAGCAAAAGTGAAACATAAAGTTTATAATGATAACAGTTGGCTCCTAAATGTGGCTTCATTTTGAGCCCCTGCTTGATATTTATCATCAATTCAGCAAATTAATGGTCTAAAAGTTTAGGACTAGAAGCCGAATATGCAAAGTTTACATGTGACACATCATGCACAACAGGTGAAAGAATGTGTACTATGGCAATGGCTAATATGACCTTGGCTCAGGTGAAGTAAAAAAGGAAGACCTTGTAGAAAATCTGAGGAAAAAATTAAACAAGTGTGTGCACACAAAAATGTCTAGCCTGCCATTATTTTGTCAATATAACAAGGGTATAATAAAAATGGCACAACAAAATTAAACAAGTATTTTTTGAAAACATCTCAGAGAAACTAGTGTAAGGGTCAACAACCAAGGAACTGACCTAACTGCAAAAAGTTTAACGAGGTCAAGGTCAGGTGGCATGTACTAGACACTCATGTACTATTCAGGAGCAACCTATATACCAAGTAGTGTCTTTATATGATGCAGGGTTACTGAGAAACTGACCTAATCGCAAAACTTTAATGTAGTCATTCGACTGTGAAATAGAGGTCAAGGTCAGGTGATATATGCAATTCTCATGTACTACTGAGGAGCAACCTATATACCAAGTAGTGTCATCATATCATGCAATTTGACTAAAAAACGACCTAACTTTTAACAGTCACTCAACCATGAAATAGAGGTCAAGGTCAGGTGACATGTGCCAGACTCTCATGTACTACTCAGGAACAACCTATATACCAAGTAGTGTCATCATATCATGCACGGTTACTGAGAAACTGGCCTAATTGCAAAACTTTAACATGGTCATTCAACCATGAAATAGGTCAAGTGACATGTTATTAATGGCTGGCAAGTACTCATCATCAGCTATCACTGGACCAATTTTGATGGATCTGGGTCACAAGCTTACCAAGATATATAAAGCAAAATCCTAAATGTTAACGCAGCTGTTGCCCTGGAAACCTATACCTATGTCTCGCTTTCTGCGACTTTCATCGCAGGCGAGACAAAAACTAAATTAGAGACATATACAATCTTATATATCTCTGATTAAATATACAAAGGAAATATAACCTAGAAGGGAGGAAAGAAAGATCAGAAGGTGCCGCCAAACGTGTACACGTATGTTGAGTTTTGACTGGGGCTTCAAAAGAAAAAAAATCTTTTATGTGCTGATGGTGACTACAGGTAAAATCTGAATCCGTCAAAACGTAGATTTTTTTTGAGAAACAGAAGTATATGTTCTTTGTTCTTTTCAAATTTAATAATAATTTTTACAGTTTTGTGCAAAATTTGAATCCGTGTACAAATTCTGTCCAATAGTTTCTGAGGAAATGTTGAAAATGTGAGTTTACACACACACACACACACGCTGCGTCATGCCATAAGCTTACATGGCTTATAGGCCAGGTGAGCTAAAAACTGGATTCTTTGAATATTTGAGAAGAAGAGAATTCTTTGTGTTTCCAAAATATACATCTTTTTCACTTTGAAATCAAAATTATGCCTCGTAAAATTGGGTGAAGAGACTTGCCTTTACTGTGCAAATTCTAACGTTAAATTTCTACCAACTATCGGGCAACTGAAATTAATTCATGAAAAAATTCATTTTTTTTCTAAATCACGGATACCTCTCTCTCAATTCCTGAATACAATGGTTTCTATGGAATTTCCCGTTCTGGAAATTAAAAGAAACAAGAGGCCCAATGGGCCTGGAATGCTCACCTGGCAATATTTTGTAATGTTTATGAAACAAAGTCTTTCAAAGATTTTACCATATGGTCACTAGAACCTTGAATTGAAATCAAGTCAACTTTGAAATCAAGTCAAGGTCAACTATTTTACAAACTTTGTAAATCATCCTATGACATTGTTTCAAGCGTATAATCCTTCTATTACATGGGAAAAAGTCAAATGAAAAATTTTAAACATATATGGTCACTGTGACTGAAATGAAGTCAAGGTCAACTGCTTTTGGCAAATTTTCTTAATTTGCATATAAAAATGCTGTATATCAATTGTCAAGCTTATAGACCTTTTAGTATATGAGAAGGAATTGTTAAAAGATTCTACCTTATATGGTCTCTGTGACCTTGAAATGAGGCCAAGGTCAACTATTTTTGCAAACTTTGTAAAAATTCATATGACAATGCTAAAAATTATGTTTCAAGCTTGTACACATTTTGGTTTACAATTACATATGCATATTCATAGTCAGTACTGATGCACTTGCATAGAGCAGACACGTGAAAATCAGTTTCCTCTTTGATATCACAAATAATCAACACATGGTAAAAATGCAGAATTCAGCAAAAAAATTTCATATGTAGACCCAACTTTCATGAAAATAAAGTTGGTTTTATGAATATTGTGGTAAATAAAGCCCATTTGAACATCAACTAGAATTTTTGAAAACTAGTTTAATGAAGAAATAATGCCAATTTGGATAATTTCCAGTCAGTATTTTGAAACAGGAATCAGCTTTTTTTAAGCAAAAAATAGGCTATTTTGGTGCATGATTTGCACATGTACACAAACACTTCACCATGCCTATGATTGATATGAATTAATATCATTATTCACATAGATGAAAATTTACTCACATTACAAAATTATTATTTTAACAATTTAAAATGGAGGAAAAAGATGTTTCTATCTTCTAACAACAATTTAGTAAGGACATATGCTGAAAAGTCACTAAATTTAAATAAAAATCCATTTGAAAAAACTGTCTCAATAAAGTCTTTAGTATCATTGTTTTCTTTAATAAGAAGGTGATCTTCTTCTCTTAACACAAAAACATACATAATTCTTAGCATTTCTCAGGTACTTTCCATGTTTATACCCTATAATACTCAGAAAACTTAAACTGTTGAGCATTTCTTGACCTAGCCTGTGCTGTATTTCACATCTTCTAGGTACAAACTTACTCCATTTTTAGTGTCAGAATCTATACAAAAGAATTCACTGCAAGTCCTTATTCCAAGAATTGAAGAGCTTTGACCATTTCCTAGAAACCACAAGCAGTAAAACAAAGGTTTTAACATGGAAAATTAATAACAAGGTTAAAACAACAAGAACAGCCAGCAGAATATAAGTTTCTTCCATGATGGATTCAAAATGAGGCTTGTCATGATCACATGATCTATATTGTAATATATGCCCCACATCTCTTAATAATGAATATTATATACTTTCTCAAAAATAACAGTCTGAATAAATAAAACAGAGAAAAGTACTTAACTGTCAAATCCTGAGTAAAGACAAAAACTGATATGAAAATCCTAAAACTACCCGTTGTTCACTAGGAAAAAAATAACATTAAAAAAAAAAAAAAAAAAAAAATGGTCCACAATGTCTGTGAATTGTGTGGGATGGTTGGAGCTCTACAAACTGCATTTAATTATATAACTGGATTTCATTTCATCATTTGAGTCCAGTGACCATCCAGATTCAGACAAGAAAACCATATGGTACATCACCTACATCCATGTGAATTTTAACTTTCAGATTAATGAAAAACGTTAAAACTGAATTGATGATAAAATGTATGTCCTGATGTTATGATCGACCACAAAACCATCAATGGCTGTATGGGATGTCTACACTGAGGCAATATACTGTCCTAAAAGTAAACAAAATCTCCTTAGACTGACTAAATGATAATGCCAAAGATCCAAAGATAGCTTTCACCATGGTCAAGAATAACACTGGACATAGATGGCTGTCAGTTTAATATTGAACATTTCAAGTGTTCACAATAAAATTAAAATACATGTAATTATATAACATTATGGTGTGTATATATACTAATGTGGCAAACTGTGGGGTAAATTATATACATCATGCAAAGCCATCCTGCTGACGAAGTGGTACTTTATGTCTTTGTTATTGTTGCATGTAACTCATAATTTAAATATTCAAGAATGAAGTCTGAAAATGTGAATAATTTCTCTATGTATCCCACCTATTATATACTAAATTGTTCCAACGAACATGTCTCGCCTGCTGAAAAGTGCGACAGATGGACAGACAGACGATGGTCAAAGTGATCCCTAAGTCTCTACCTGCCAAGTCCTGTTTCTTTACCTCCATTAAGTAGCAGCATGACAGATGGACAGACAACAAATGGACAAACAGATGACAAAGTGATCCCTAATTGTCTGATGGGCTTTATTTAAGTAGGGTAATCAGGATTAATTGGTAACAGAATGGAAAAATGAGAAAGTCCTATATCTTTCACAAAGGGCTTTCATGTGGTGAAGTTTCCTTTTCCTAAGTGAAATAGTACTCAAAATAGGGTTCACTTCTGAAAATATGACAGATGGACAAACACATGACAAAGTGATCCCTTAAGCGTCTGCCAGGCTTCAGGCTTAGTGGAGTAAACAGGCCAAATGTTGTTAACAGAACCAAAAAACGACAAAGAACTATTTCTTAAACTTTTAAACTCTATTAAGTAGCAGCATGACCTTGACATTGAAGACCTGACATTTAAAAACAGTTAAGTGTCTTCCTCTCTCCAAGGGCTTTCATTTGGTGAAGTTTCATTGTCCTGTGTGAAAAAAGTACTTAAAATGTGCTCATTGCTGAAAGTGAAGGACAGACAGGCAGATGACAGATGAAGTACCTCCCGGTAGTGCAGACTACACCTTGAAATATGAATGACCTTGATCACTGGACCATAATTGGTTAGACCACCAGTTTTCTAATCCAGAACTATCCAAGCAATCAGTAAAGACTAGTTTCTACAACAAATTTTTCTATTAAGATTAAGGGGTATATAAAGTACAGCTCAAGTGGAAACGTGAATTTCCACTCGCCGCAGTGTTTAAATTTGCTGATTAGAAGGGAATAATTTTCCACCGCGGTCCACCATGACCCACCTCTATCCACGGCAACTGAATAGAAAAAATATTTCTGCCACGGTAGACAGTAAAATCGTCCACCAACAGAAAAAAATCTCTGTTGCGATGTTTATTGAAAACCAATTACATTTAACCCGTAATGTACTTCGCCATACGGTGAGTATTTTCACGAATGAATGATTCAGTTGTTGTAGTTGGTCAAACTTTTCCGTAATCACATTATTATTAAAGTATACAGGACTGCGGAGATTAAAGAATTCTGTGAAAAAGGAAAATTGTAATAAAAAATTGACTTTTTTAAAAAAAATTTTCAGGTAATTTCTCCAATGGTTGAAGCATCAGAGAAATTTTAGAAATATAATTTACCTGTTACTTTGACATGTATCAAGATCTATTCCATAAATATATGTAAATCCCAGTTTCAAGAAGAATCATATTACAGATATATTACTGACAATTTTCCAAAAAATATTTTGAAGTGGAACAACAAAACAACATCCTGGCTGATTGTCTCACTTGACAAGAAGTTCTGACCTCAAAACAAACCACCTCATTATAATACAATTAGACTAGTATCAAGTCACAATGAAAGTGATTGTTCCTGTTTACCTTTATAAATTTTTGACAACTGACAGATGATAATCTAGGTTAGCTACAATCCTTATGTATTTTTCCAAATGTTTTAAAATGGTTATTTTCCAGTTCTAAGATTTTGCAGAGTCCCGAGAATCCAATCCCATTTTTCTAAGAAATAAAGCTTTTCTTCCTGATACCGGCAAATAAAAATTAAAAAGACACAATCCCTGTCCCCATTTCTAAAATAACATTTGACTGGTCGTGAAATGAAAAATTTCAGTGACAAAGACACAAGCAAAATTTAAGATCTACTTTTCCTGATTACAACAGTGAAAATACCACTAAAATATGTTAATAGTAAAGTAAAACCTGAGGTAACAGTCACCTCTGTAGAACGGTCACCTGCCTATAGTGATCAGTCTGAGGCAGTCCCAAACATTCCTACTATATAAATGACCTCTGTACAGCAGTCCTGTCAGACGTGATCAATTGAGTGATGGTCCTTTCTTGTGTGTAAATGTGTAGATGGGGAAAATTCTATAAGGGTCCATACCACTATCCCAAAAATTCCATCTGTTACACTATTTAGAATGAAAGGTGTACTTGTTTGCTTATGTGGGCTATATCAAAGAACCCCTCTAGGGGTCCTGTTTTTTTCTGTAAATGCTTCAATTGTGGGATATATGTATATACATGAAACAGGCAAATAAATTCCTTTCTTTAAGTTGTGGGGTATATGTATATACAACAAACAGGCAAATAAATTCCTTTGTTTTTAATTTGTGGGGTATATGTATATACATGAAACAGACAAATAAATTTCTTTATTTTAATTTGTGCTGTATATGTATATACGTGAAACAAACAAATTAAATTCCTTTTCTTTAAATTGTGGGGTATATATATACATCAAACCCGCAAATGAATTCCTTTTTTTTTAAATTTGTTGGATATATGTATATGCATGAAACAGGCAAATAAAACCTTTTTCTTTAATTTATGGGTTTTTGTATATACATGAAAGTTGAAACAGACAAATAAATTCCTTTGTTTTTAATTTGTGGGGTATATGTATATACAACAAACATGCAAATAAATTCTTTTATTTCAATTTATGGGGTATATACATGAAACAAACAAATAAATTAAATTCCTTTTCTTTAAATTGTGGGGTATATATATACATCAAACAGGCAAATAAATTCCTTTTTTTTTTAAATTTGTTGGATATATGTATATGCATGAAACAGGCAAATAAATCCTTTTTTTTAATTTATGGGTTTTTGTATATATATGAAAGTTGAAATAGATAAATAAATTCCTTTTTTCCTTTTTAAATTGTGGGGTATATGTATATACAACAAACAGACAAATAAATTCCTTTTTTTTAAATTGTGGGGTATATGTATATACAACAAACAGACAAATAAATTCCATTGTTTTAATTTGTGTGGTATATGTATATACATGAAACAGGAAAATAAATTCCTTTTAGTAGTGTTACTTTCTAAAGTGTTAATTTTTCCCTGCTATATAAAATGAGGCCCAAGTGGGCCTGTGTTGCTCACCTGGCTGAAAATAGGATTTTAAATGCAATATTCCAAAAGTGGGGGAATACAACCCTAGAAGGGTTCTTCGATATAGCCCTCATAAGCAAACAAGTACACCCCTCATTCTAAATGGTTTAACAATGTCAATTTTGGGGATAGGGGTCTGTACCCTTATAGAAGTTTCCCCATCTAGGCATTTACACACAAAGTAGGACCATATCAGGAAAGCATTTATAGAGAAAACCAGGACTTCTAGAAGGGTTCTTTGATATAGCCCCAATAAGCAAACAAGTACACCCCTCAATCTGAATAGTGTAACAGATTGAATTTAGGGGATAGGGGTCTGGACCCTTAAAGAAATTTCCCCATCAAGGCATTTACACACAATGTAGGACCTTATCAGACAAGCATTTATGGAAAAAAAACAAGACCCCTAGAAGGGTCCTTCCATTTAGCCCACATAAGCAAAAAAGTACACCCCTCATTCTAAATGGTTTAAGATATTGATAGGGATCCGGACCCTTATAGAAGTTTCCCTATCTAGGCATTTACACACAAAATTGGAACATATCAGTGAAGCATTTATATATTCCACAAATTAAATATACTACTTCCACAAACACTATTAATTCAGCTTGCATTCTTTTATTACTAAAAAGAGTAATACTACAGGATACACACATATGCCAAATAAAATTGTGGGGTATATGTTTCTGTATATCAGATGTGATCTTTCAGGACTCAAACTGTGAGGTATATGTTTGGTATGCACACAAATATACAATGTCACCAAACAATATTAATTCAACTTGCACTCTTCATTACCAACAAGACTATGTTACTGGATACATGCATCAGGATTTCAACTGCTAATTTACAAAAACTTAGGACAAATTTTGCCAAAAAGTAGGAGAAATTTTAGGGTTTTTACGACAGTTTCGGAAAATTTAGGACATATTTTATTTATGAATCTTTTAGTTGTATATACAGCTTTTGTCCAAGAAAATTGACTTGTAAATCTGAGAATACATAGAAAAGAGCATGTATATTGGAACTGTCATATTTTTTTTAAATTAAGAATTTAGGTATCTGCCTCAAACTTTGAACCTTTTTAAGGATTTTGAACACACTTCCTAAAAAGCAGAATTTTTTTAAGGTATTTCAAGTATGGTTAGAAGTGATCTTTCTTGTTTCAAATTATGAGTATATAATGTTTGGTATACAGATGTAAATATACAACATCCCTAGACAATGTTAATTCAATTTTCAATCTTTCATTACCATCAAGATTAATATCACCAAATACATACATGTGTTAAATAAAATTGTGGGGTATTATTAGTTACATGGTTTGTTAGTGACCTGATGTCGAATGATACAGAGTGTGTATGAAAGATACTGGGCGAGGCGCCAGCCTGGTCGTGACTGGTCGTGAAATGAAAAATTTCAGTGACAAGACACAAGCAAAATTTAAGATCTACTTTTCCTGATTACAACAGTGAAAATACCACTAAAATATGTTAATAGTAAAGTAAAACCTGAGGTAACAGTCACCTCTGTAGAACGGTCACCTGCCTATAGTGATCAGTCTGAGGCAGTCCCAAACATTCCTACTATATAAATGACCTCTGTACAGCAGTCCTGTCAGACGTGATCAATTGAGTGATGGTCCTTTCTTGTGTGTAAATGTGTAGATGGGGAAAATTCTATAAGGGTCCATACCACTATCCCAAAAATTCCATCTGTTACACTATTTAGAATGAAAGGTGTACTTGTTTGCTTATGTGGGCTATATCAAAGAACCCCTCTAGGGGTCCTGTTTTTTTCTGTAAATGCTTCAATTGTGGGATATATGTATATACATGAAACAGGCAAATAAATTCCTTTCTTTAAGTTGTGGGGTATATGTATATACAACAAACAGGCAAATAAATTCCTTTGTTTTTAATTTGTGGGGTATATGTATATACATGAAACAGACAAATAAATTGTGGGGTATATATATACATCAAACCGGCAAATGAATTCCTTTTTTTTAAAATTTGTTGGATATATGTATATGCATGAAACAGGCAAATAAAACCTTTTTCTTTAATTTATGGGTTTTTGTATATACATGAAAGTTGAAACAGACAAATAAATTCCTTTGTTTTTAATTTGTGGGGTATATGTATATACAACAAACATGCAAATTAATTCTTTTATTTCAATTTGTGGGGTATATACATGAAACAAACAAATAAATTAAATTCCTTTTCTTTAAATTGTGGGGTACATATATATACATCAAACCGGCAAATAAATTCTTTTTTTTTTTTAAATTTGTTGGATATATGTATATGCATGAAACAGGCAAATAAAACCTTTTTCTTTAATTTATGGGTTTTTGTATATACATGAAAGTTGAAACAGACAAATAAATTCCTTTTTTCCTTTTTAAATTGTGGGGTATATGTATATACAACAAACAGACAAATAAATTCCTTTTTTCTTTTTAAATTGTGGAGTATATGTATATACATAAAACAGACAAATAAATTCTTTTGTTTTTAATTTGTGGGGTATATGTATAACAACAAACATGCAAATAAATTCCTTTATTTTAATTTGTGGGGTATATACATGAAACAAACAAATAAATTAAATTCCTTTTCTTTAAATTGTGGGGTATATATATACATCAAACAGGCAAATAAATTCCTTTTTTTTTTTAAATTTGTTGGATATATGTATATGCATGAAACAGGCAAATAAATCTTTTTTTTTAATTTATGGGTTTTTGTATATACATGAAAGTTGAAACAGACAAATAAATTCCTTTTTTCCTTTTTAAATTGTGGGGTATATGTATATACAACAAACAGACAAATAAATTCCTTTTTTTTAAATTGTGGGGTATATGTATATACAACAAACAGACAAATAAATTCCTTTTTTTTAAATTGTGGGGTATTTGTATATACAACAAACAGACAAATAAATTCCTTTGTTTTAATTTGTGTGGTATATGTATATACATGAAACAGGAAAATAAATTCCTTTTAGTAGTGTTACTTTCTAAAGTTTTAATTTTTCCCTGCTATATAAAATGAGGCCCAAGTGGGCCTGTGTTGCTCACCTGGCTGAAAATAGGATTTTAAATGCAATATTCCAAAAGTGGGGGAATACAACCCTAGAAGGGTTCTTCAATATAGCCCTCATAAACAAACAAGTACACCCCTCATTCTAAATGGTTTAACAATGTCAATTTTGGGGATAGGGGTCTGTACCCTTATCGAAGTTTCCCCATCTAGGCATTTACACACAAAGTAGGACAGGTGTGGGAGAATGTTAATGTTGAAAACTGGTTCCTTAATCTCTAGTAATTAGAGCAGAAGGGATTTAAAAAATCTCATCAAATAAAAGTCTAGGTACATGTAAATATACAACATCCCCATACTCAGTATACGAAGTGATCTTGTATTTTTCATTACAAACAAGATTAATATTACCAGATACATACATGTGTCAAATAAAATTGTGGAATATACCTGTATATCAGTTGTGATCTTTAATGATTCAAGATGCAGGGCATCTTGGACTTGGGAAACCCATCAGACCTGTGTACCAAATTTCATGTCAGTCTGGGGAAATAAACTACAAACATACCAATATCAGTCCGTGATCTAGATCAAAATCCAAAAATACAAAGTAAAACTTTGCAAAAACAGGCAAATAAAGTTAAACACGTGAACTTCCACCAGGGAAATGAGGCCGGGTGCTCCGGAAGGGTAAGCGCCCCCTGTTTAGCTAGCTACACCCGTCACGTGTAAAACGCATAACCGAGAACGAAAGGAACATGAAACCATGAGATGCCAAACATATCAAAGGTGATCTTGGAAACAGAGGCATCAAACTTTGATTTGATCTAAATGATATGGAGGGTCTGGTTTCATTTTGGATTTTAGTCACCTTGATTGATTCTGTATTGAATGAATGTTTGACAGAAGCCAATCAGAAATAATCAGGCCAGGTAAAAATTGATGGTATGTATAAATTTAACAGTAGTTTCATATTTTTATGCATGAAAACATTTTACTGATTAAATGGATCATGCTTTTGCAATTCTGGTCAATTCTGTTACACTATGAAGAAGAGGCAATTTTGAAAGCCCTTAAAAAGAAGCTGGCTTCGTCCATAAAGATCAGTACGGTAAAAAACATTTCAGTCTGGTAAAATTCCAGTGATATACATACATCAAATAAAATTGTGGGGTATGCATGTTTCTGTATATCTCAGATGTTGTCTTTCTTGTTTCATATTCTGAGGTATATAATGTTTGGTATACAGTTAAATATACATTTATGTATTATTATAATATTTTTTTGTGAACTTTGATTGGTGTGTCATACACGACAAATGAAATTGACCTTTGTACCCTGTAACCTTGTGACAATTTCTCTTTCTGCAAAATTCAAATAAAATCTTTACAGTGATATAATCAAAGTAAAGAACCACAAGCTAATTGTAATAAGAGGAAATAATAAAAAAAAATAATAATAACCAAATTTTACTATGAAAATTATTATACATCAGACAGGGCTCAGTTAAAATTTTTTTGCAGCTCGGCACTGTGCCAAGTAACCCCATGTAATGTACTCGGCACCAAGCAGTTTTCACTTGACACAAGAAAATGTGAGAGACTGAATGTAGTACAATTGATGGCTTTTGAGTGTAATTGCATTAAATTTCATTAAAATAAATTAGAGAAATTCAGATCTTTAATTTTTATGGGAAAATGTGTCAATCACACTTGGGTCGAAGCATTAACATAATTGTACATTAATTGTCACTGATTCATTTAATTTTTCACTGAAAATCATCATTCTGTCACATCATCAGAGTCCTTTTTCTCTGAGTCTTGTCTTCACTTTTTTAAAAATAATTAGCTTTTCAGTCATGTTGTTGTGAACGAAGCGCACTGTCAACAGGCAGTGTTTTACAACGTCTCCGCGACACTTAAATAAAATGGTCATGTAGTTGGAAGTTCCAAGCGTTTGAATGACTATAATAATTCTTACGTATATTGAGAAAACAAACCGATTTAAGCATTGTTTAAATTTTATTTTGTGTATATCGGACATTTACCGCCAAATTTCTGTTTGAGCAATATATTTCAACACTTTATTAGGATCATGGATGATTTCTTATGGATAATCTTCTCGGCACCAGGCCAAGTGAGAATAAACTATCCACCCTTCACCAAGCCGTTTTAACTCGGTCAGGACGAGTGGCCAAGTACTTTATCTGAGCCCTGTACATTTAACCCTTTCAATACTACAACGCTCAAAACCGCCCACTTTTCTGTTGCCAGATTACTTTAGCGCACAAAACCGCTCGATTTTTCAGTCATTTTCAAAGGGGAATTCCACCTTTCTATTTTAATCCCGGAAGTCACGCATTATACGAGACTTCAACAGGATAACCCGTTATTACGATGACTAGGTCAAATAATAACATTATGTAGTAATATCGTACACAGAACTTAAAAAAAATGAAGTGACTTTTTCGTTCTATGAGAATTCGCCGCAATGGCAGCACATTTTGTTGATGATTTTCCTGATGATATTCGGGAGATTTTAGAGTCTGATTCAAGTGAGGAAAATTATTTTGAAGGTTCTGAATTAAATTTAGATGACAATAATCTCCAACAATGAAATATTAATGACATTAATTCTGACTTGGATATTTCTGAGTTTGAGTTCAAATCTTACAATGAAGATGAAGTTAGACATGACAATTTAGATAGATTCGATCCCGAATGGTCAAATGAACTTCAAAATGTTGTTTTTGAGGAATTTGTTAGTGACAGTGATAGTGGAAGTTCTATTTTTATTAAATTTGAATAACAGTACTTTTTCTTCTTGTATTTCATTTATTTAAATTACGCTGAAAACATTCAAAAATAGCATAACTAGTGCTGACAATTTAAAAAACATCCAGATGATTTTTTGCACAAATTTATAGTATTAGGGACTTTTCTGTTATACTACAAATTTCTTCATTATTATCATAGTCTATAGCAAGCACCAACACAGGATCAAACTCACAATATCTGATATGCTGCATTCCAATGAGGTTTTCTCAACAATACATTTAGATCAATTTTAGTCTAAAATTCACTCAAAATTTAGGCAAAATTTTATCGAGTTACATAAAAAATTATTTCAAATCTGTCTTTATTCTAAAATCATCTCATATAAACTACATTTTCAAATTTCAGGCAGAAGGAGACCGAGAGGCAAGACACCTCTCTTCCGCCACTCTGTCCTTGGTCAACAGGAGGGAGGACCTTGTTTGCTCAGCACTTCACACATCGAACATAGCTGAAAGCTGTAACTACATTTTCTACCAGCTTCTGCTATGTGCCTGATTGTCTCCAAGTACAAAAAATGGGTCAAAGACTCAATGGGCCAGGGTTGCTTTATTTAAATTTCCATTGAATTGGTGAAAAGTGTATATATATGTATATATTCCAAAGTCTGGAAAAATGGGAAAAAAATCTTGAAATATTTCCATAAAGTCAGGTGCACATCTTCAATATATATAAAACGATCTGTGAAGTTTTAAGGTTTCTGCTTGAAAACTGTAGGAGGAGTTGAGTTCACAAAGTAGGTACCCCCAATTCAAAAACTTGCTAAAAAACGACTAAGTTTCAAAGTCTGGAAAAATGGGAAAAAATTTGGAAATACTTCCATAAAGTCAGGTGCACATCTTCAATATATATATAAAAACATTCTGTGAAGTTTCAAGGTTTTTGCTTGAAAACTGTAGGAGGAGTTGAGTTCACAAAGTAGGTACCCCCAATTCAAAATGTTGCTAAAAAACGACTAAGTTTTAAGGTCTAGAAAAATGGGAAAAAAATCTTTAAATACTTCCATAAAGTCAGGTGCACATCTTCAATATATATAGAAACATTCTGTGAAGTTTCAAGGTTTTTGGTTGAAAACTGTAGGAGGATTTGAGTTCACAAAGTAGGGACCCTATCTTCCCCGCCTGCCCGCCCGACATTCACCATACTATAAACCGGATTTTCACTTCGTGCAACCCGGCCAAAAATGAACAATAATAACTGGAGCTTGTAACTATGTGCAATTTTTAGGGGTACTCCTGTGCAATAACCCGATACACTCGCTGACTCAGACAAGTGTCATTTCCTACTGATCAAGAGTATCGAACTTGCAGTGAAAAAGGCATTGTTTGAGATCCAGATAGTCTACTTAACAGTTTTTTCGCTTTAAACTGACCTTAAGAATGATTATAGAACACCTCCACATGGATTAAGAATGATGTAGACAGGCATCATAGAGCATGAGCAAACGTAGACACACATGAACCTGTCTAAAAATCAGACAGAATTAAATGCATGGTGATTCTGTTTAATTTTTTTTATAATTTAAGCTTCACCACCTAAATAATCCATTACCTTGCAAATGCAGAAGCCGCTTACAGCTACTCACTGTGTTCTTTCTTGCAGAAACTGATTTCCCGCCATGTCAATCAATCGACAGGAAACCAGGTGTTTCTGTAGTGAGCGTGCGTCATATAAATGCTTCAAAGGGGAGAGGGGCAGGATAGTGATTTGATTTACCATTCGGAATATCTCTAAATGAAGTTCCGATTCTAGCACATTGGACTAGGGGAGACAACTTTTACAAAAACTATAAATCTCGATCTCAGACCTTATTGCGCGATACCACTGCAAAGGTCTTGATAAGAATATTAGTTATTAATACTACCACTCATAAGTGCGGGGTTTTATATATACCCCGCGTCTGCAGAATGCCCCAGAAGAAAGGTCTTAAAACGAAATATGTCCCGTATGTGACCCAATATCTTAGTATATATATATATATATATATATATATATATATATATATATATATATATATATATATATATATATATATATATATAAAATATATATATATATGCCAAAAATCAATACATTATAGAAATAACCTGTAAAAATATGGGTCAAGACTGTAGCCTGGTGTTAATAGATACCTGTACAGACATTTTTATTCATTGACAATATTTAAAAGTCTTTAATGGCTAAATATCATAAAAAGTGTTAGATGTATCATCAGATATTTATATAATAATTTTTTTCTGATATGTGGTACTTGCAAATGATTAACTTACTTTAATCTATCAAGCAGAAAATAACAGTTGAGTGTATTATCACTCTCAAGATGGCCATAAGTAAGAGCTAGTAGAAAGTTAGACCTACGCGCCACTTGTACATGTGTATAGATCAATCCTTAATATTGATAAAAAAGTCTCAAGAAAAGCTAAAAAATTGATGCAACGCATCATTACTTTCAGTACTTTTGATTTTTCGTTGTTTACAAACAGTAAATAAAAATAACGCATTAATATAAATGCTATACATCCTTTAATTTATTGACGTTCTGTTTAAATGCATCTTTACATTTTTGAACGCAAAAACTTAGTGTTTTCTTTTGAATTTCATTTCGCTTTTGATTCTCAGAGACAAATGGTTGTTTTGAAAAGCATACCGATTGGGCAGTATTTAGGTTTTTCCATGTATTTTCCATTAAGGTTCAAGTGATAACAGCTGCGATACCACAAGGCACCTACGTAAGTACGAGCGCAGCTTCCCCCGTTGGCATCATGCTCTTTGTCTTTTGTTGAAAACGTGTGTCCATTATGATATCCCGTACCGTCGCCATAAAGGAACTATTATATTTTTCAATGATTATACATGTAACCAGGCAATACAATTCTTATTATATATGCTTAAATAGTATTTCAGATCAGGCAGAGATGAAATCGGTAAATAATCCTTTTCAAAAACTAAAAACCATTAAAAACAATTTAATATCATTCATAGAATTTTCGGTCTTTTTAAACTTTATATTATCGATAAGGTCAATACAACACGGTCTTCAGTTCAAATATATGTCAGGCAAAGTTGTTCATTGTCAAAAATGATAAATAGTTATAAAATGTTTCAAATCTATTAGAAACTTAAGAAGCATTTAAACTAATTACTAAAATTAGGTTCATTAAAATTGTGATCATTGGTAAAAACAACGTCCGTTGGTATTTTTTGAAGCGCCCGTTCAGACATCAATTCATCATCATCATCACCATGTCTTGTATAGTTGTTTTTCTTTTTAATTTAAATGATTGTTTGATTTTGACATTTCTTTCACTGATAAATTTATTTTTATTAGTTTATCGTTTGAATGATTTATCATTGTTCAACACAAAATAAAAAAAAAAAAAAAAAAAAAAAAAAAAAAAAAAAAAAAAAAAAAAAAAAAACAGCGGGTCTTCATTGTTTTCCACTCTGCATTGAAAAGAATTTTTTGAAAAGTTTTGAAATAAAAAACAATAAACGTTTAAACTCATGTTGATGTTTGTATAAATAACAATGACACACAAAAAAAAAAAATATTTGAATTTGGATGACAAAATTGTTTACAATTTTGCAAAAATTAAAATGTTTCTATATCCTTTAACAGTATAACTGTTTAGTTACTAATTGCAAATAATTCAAAAGTATATGTGTACTTGCTGTACCGGAATATCCTCCAACACTCAACACATAACCAGGGTTCTCGCGTCCAACTGCAAATTTGAGTATTTTGCATACTTTTTATCACAATTGAAATTTTCCATATCAATTCTCAGCTGACAAGATTTCAACTTCGTTAGCAGATGAATTCTGTCATTTCCTAAAACATAAATACATCTATATATATATCCAGTAACATTTTAATGTGATTTGTTATCATAAATTGAAAAGTAACTTTAAGAATCGGAATAAATATAACACATTATGATTCATCTGAAAAAGAAAACAACGAATTTACAATTAAAATGATAATTACAAAAACAATAAACATTATAAGATCCAACGAGGAAATACTGAGCTACTTTGATACATTTTTAGAAATATATGTTACTACCTATTATAGTTTAATTTAAGTAAAAAATATTGCATATCACACACTGAAACCCTGATAACTACATTGTTTTAATCAGCTTTAACAGAATGTTTTATTTTCTTTTATACATACTGCATTGTTAAAACCTTTCAACAGAATAATCATTTAAAACAGCTTTACATAAAAACTGTCATTTACATTCGTTTACAGCGATATTTAGGAATCATTCAAAATGACCATGATAAGATTCGAACTTACAATCTACATTGAATATTCAAATTACCAGACAGGTACGTTCACCATCATAGCAAGGGGACTATAAAAACCTACATATTATTTCATTACTGGCGTTTTGTATTTTAAATATAAATAATAAAACTTTGTTCTAGCTTATGCTTTACTACAAAGTGAATCCCAATCATGTTATAACACGTGTTATTGATATCAACATGGACTAAATTGTTTAACATGTGCAGACGACATTTGTATTTCTTACTATTTTAAGATTAAATATAACCAGACGATTGTTCTGGTTTCTTGGATATGGGGATGGCTCAAATATTGAATGGCGATTGACAGGTATTGTGTGGATTGACTTATCCATAGGAAACAGCGACAACACATGTCTAATTCTGTCTCTTTGTTTTTATTTGATTGGCCAAAAATTCTGATTTTATTTATGAAGATGTTGTAGATCGATTAATTGTGCTGTTTAAAACGACGTTATAATAACTGAATTCCTTTTTATTCAGTATTATTCCGCATATGTTCAATCACGTTTATCTCGACAGCCCTTTAATGAAATCGATATCAAACGGATTTTGCAATATTTTGGATAGAAATAATTTAAACTTAGATAAAAATATTTAAGCACAAACCCGACACTTTTATTTATTTATTTATTTTAAGTACCTTTTTGTGTAAATAAAATATTACTTTTTAGACTTATATGAAATTTGAAGTTGTCGGGTGCGTGCTTGTGCCTTTTATGCGCCAATTTGAAGCGATTCGGACCTCTAATCTTATAAAGGCGACATTACTACAGACACAATTGACAATTTGACTTCCACAAATCCTTCTTTCAGCGACAGGCAAAAAGCAACACAGCAGCACAATCCAGAAAAAGTTTAACCTGTAGGTATAAATATATAACACAAATACCAGTTAAATTTTGATGTGCCAGATGTGCACATTTCGGAAATTCATTCCTCATCAGTGACACGAAAAGTTTGATAGATAAAAAAACATAAGCCAAACATATGGAAATATGAAAATAATAACTCTAAAGTTCCAAAATTATATAAATCCAAATCCAGCTAAGGAATGCTTTGCATGAGGAAACAAACCTTAGTTTTAAAGAAATTTCAAATTTTAGACGGCTGACAATTTAAAAATGACACTTCAAATAGAATCCAAGAAGAAAATATTATATACATACATACATACATACTACATACATACATACATATATATATATATATATATATATATATATATATATATATATTATAATTACCAGAAAACACTATTTACCCTCACATTTACTCTCCTCAAACGAAATAACAAAAAAAAAAAAAAAAAAAAAAAAAAAAAAAAAAAAAAAAAAAAAAAAAAAAAAAAAAGATTGAAAGACGTGAAACCTGAGAAAAACGTAAACATTTTCAGCCAGCACAACATTCTTCATTAATTTTTTTTTCAAAATATTTGTACTTATATCCGTCGCGTGAATCTTTCATAACTATAATTGTTTTCGCTCTATTATAGATACTTACTTGAGATATCGCCGTTAAAATGGATGGATTTAATTAATCTATGACATTTTATATGTTTTGTTTATTGATTGTTGAATTTGGTTGATAAAATTAGAATTATTATGTTGATATTTCATTATATATCTTACTTAATTTATCCATCAATCGATATTCTTTGAATTCGAACTGGTTGTAAATGTATCAAATTAATAAAAAGCAATTGTTTATAATTTGAAACATTAAAGGGGAGGAACGAAAAAATAAATTACGTTATTTTTCGATACGTTGTCCAAACCATGGTTATGCTGATTGTTTAATATGAGAGAGAGAGAGAGAGAGAGAGAGAGAGAGAGAGAGAGAGAGAGAGAGAGAGAGAGAGAGAGCAGATATTTTGAAACCATGCATTGTTTTAGAATGATAAAATTTGTTATTAAGATCTCTTAAATAAGAATTTAATTTTAATTTTTGTGCAAAACTTTTTACAAAGATTTTGCAAAAAAGTAAAAAAAAATCTTAAGGGTACTTTGATGGTAGTTCTGTACTTATTTTTCTTACGTTACAAAATTGAAATAACCTGATAATTTTTTATTATTCTTCCATCTAATATTGAACTGAGGTCTAGCCTATTTCTGTGCAATGCCAGATTTGGTCTTTGAAATGGTCACATTACATTAACTTGTAAATTCAATTATTTTTACCATTATTTTGAAAATAATATAAAAAAATACAAGTACATTGTTCTGCGATTGTTCTTTTAAAATTGTGTATGAATTTTACGCCATGTAAACTTTTCCTATCCAATAAGTCTTAAATATTTTTATGTAACCGACATATTTTACTGTGTTTAATTAAGGTAATAAAATGGAAAGGAAAAGTTTGGGAAAAAAGTTTAGCAGGATTTGCTAATAAAATTTCCATCCTTATTTGGTTGACGTCGTTCATCTATCGATGTGCCGATAGCATTAAACACAAGCCGAAAAAACGTTCCTTGGCACTTCCGTACAATAAGATAATTATTTTTAAACTTCAACAATAAAAGGCACATAAAGCGTGTAAGCGTATTCAGTCGTTTTCACCTAACCAAGTCTTTTGTCACTTATTGGTAAAGCGGTTTTTGCGTTGTGTCGTGTTGTTGTACTAGAACAAGTCTGGTTGTGACGTGTTATGTCGTGTCGTTTCGTATCGCAACAGGTCGGGTGGTGCTGTATTATGCCGTGTCGTGTCGTACCGCTTAATGTCAGAGTAGGTGTTTTTATCGTTTTGAGTCGTATTAGGACAGGTCGGAAGTACTGTGTGATACCTGTCGTGTTTTATCGCTTAAGGACAGATCAGGTGTGTTATGTCGTTTCGTGTCCGTATCGAGACAGGTCGAGTGGTGCCGTTTTATGTTGTGTCGTGTCGTATCAGCACAGGTTGGGTTGTGCCGTGTTATGTCGTATCGTGTTGCGTCGCTTCTGAACAGATCGGATGATGTCGAGTCGTGACGTGAACAAAATATCATGTCGCGATAATGCACCACAACGATTGTCATGTGATTACAAGGTTTAATTACTTTATAGATTTGATTGTTACACTAAATGGATGCACATATTTTTTAAAAGTAGGTGATCTTCGTGTTTAGGCTAAATGTGATTGTTTATAATCTAAAAGCATAACGCTGCGGTAAAAATCGCCGTATAATTGCGGTATTTATTTAAGGTTAACTTATAAGTAATCGTAATTTACAGAGGCATGAATATTATTTTATTATTATTATTATTATTATTATTATTATTATTATTAATTAATAATTAATCAATAAATTAATTCTTTTTTGAAATAAACTAACTATCGTTTGAAGCAAACCGTGTTGATATCGATTTTATAACATGTCCAATATATGCGTATGTACATAAAATCCATAAACCAAAAATCCACCTAAAATGCTTTGTGTGTATATATAATTGCAATTATTTCTCTTTTTAACAGCATGATATTACATGTTTCACGATGTTACATGATGTATATTATTGACGAAGTATATTAATTATTGGTTATAGTAGACAATAATTCATAGAATATAAAGAATAAAGACTACAAATGTTTAAGAATACCGTTACATGCAAATATATAGGATGATGCATATATCATTTAAAACAACACATCATATACAAATACTATTTTATCAATAGCCTATCAACTTAATATATAATACTCCTTACTGACAAAAGTTTAACATTATAATAATAATAGAAAATGGTCTATACTCATCAGACAAAACGTCATATTTAAGCTAGATGAAGGTAACTTATAGGTGGTTTTAATATGTCTTTAAGCTACCTTTAAGCTACTTTTATGTTGCTTAAAGATGTTTTAGCTATGACTTTTTTAAAATTGGAACTTTTGAGAGAGAAAGAGAGAGAGAAAGAAAGAGAGAGAGAGAGAGAGAGAGAGAGAGAGAGAGAGAGAGAGAGAGAGAGAGAGAGAGAGAGAGAGAGAGAGAAAGAGAGAGATTTTAAGTCTAGTCAATTTTTTTTACTAATAGTTAAAAATAAAAATTAGTTTGTTAAAGTGTCACATACAATCATATAATTAATAAATGTATAAAAGCATATATCAATTGATGTAAAATGTATGATTATTATCCAGTTGAAAAATTGCATTAAATCATTAGAACATTTTTCTTCTGTGCAAACATTGATAAATGTATTGAAAAAAAGGGTTTTATTGGACCGTAACTTAAAAAACCAAATTAAACCATAATTAAAAGTAAAACCACTTAAAGATTCAATTTACACTTAAATCAAATTTAAACTAATTAAAAGATACAACTTATTGCACTGATGAAACAAAACTTCTATTCTTTTTCAGAGACATGTATGGAAAACTTGTAATATCGCCCGAGCTTTAAAGCTAGCCATAGCGATGTGTTTTGAAACATTCCAATAACTCTGCTAAGAGCTCACGGAATGTCAAATTTAACGTATCCATGTATGGTGCGTCCTTATTTTTCCTGTGACATCGTAATTTATTGCCGTTTTAATCGCTATCGTTATACATATCATTTATCCATTCTTGTGTGTCGTGTCTGTAATTTCTGGGATATAATCCGTATGACATGATTTGTAGGGAAATGGAAATCGCTGACAAGACTACCAGAATCTATAATATTAACTATTTTATGAATGATGAGGAACAAAACCTGTCGACGACCTGATGCCCACTTCAATATTTTATAGCATAGTCTATCTTTGTTCATGCGGTATAATTTACACAATTATCAATTGCACGCAAGATTTTATTTAGCATGATAAGTCTGTCATCCCATATCTCCTGGTGTAACAACATTCTTGATGTATAACATAAGACAGACAAAATAAATCTGCAAATCAGGAAGTATATTTAAGGTGTTTGAATTTCGCGCTTAACTTATGTTTAAAGGGAAGCAACTCGTAAAGTATGTTTCAAAGTACGCACCTTTCTTTTGATAATGTATGTTTTATTTTCATGTTACTCTTTTTCGAGCCGCGGGAGATTTGATGGATGAAAAATTACTCAGGGTTATACTGATTTTTGCTCACTAGTTTGTTCTTCATTCCAGAAAAATGATTTCGTACCTCATTTTTGCACACTATTTTTATTTTCATTACGGAGAAATGCTTTCGTGTTTGAAGACGGGAAAGCATGTGATAAAAGCCCCTCAAAAACTTATTTTTCCAAGACACAAAAAATGAAGCGAATGCAAAAAATTAAATGCCGCTATTAAATAAAGTCAATGAAATGAGATAGAGAGTTCCTCTTGTGAACCCCCCCTAAAAAAAGGGGTAAGCACGCAAACATGTAATGGATAGTACGATTTCTCCCGAGGTTCGAGCGAAAATTGCAAGTTATTTGATAGATCATGCATCTGTTAAAGCTACTAGAATTTTTACAAAATTTTAGAAAAAAAAACGTCAGCAGTCTTTGCAAACAATTTATGAACAGCCCTGATAGGGACAATGTTACTCAGCTATTTCAGTCTCCCCGTGAACAGACCAAACAAACTTGGAGTGTATTATCTTATGGTAAAAATATATTCAAGAAAATTACGTGTGTCTGGATGAAGGGTTTTTACCCAGACGTGTTGGAAGCTGCTAATTACATAATTTTACATGTTGACCGTACGCGTACTAAACTGATAGAGTTTGGTGGTCCTATCTATCTATCTATCTATCTATCTAACTATCTATATATAATTATAAAATATATAGTTATAGATATATAAGTAAATAGATGTACTTAATTATAGTTTTAATTATACCAAAAGGAAGAGTCTTAATAAGCCAAGCGATCCGCCTATAAGAAAAATGTCAAGAAACATGTATAAACAACATCGACAGAAAGCCAAATGCATATAAATTTTTGCCTGATGTACATATATCGATGCAAACTATGCGTATATATAGATGTGCTTTGAAATATATGTTTATACTCGAGGTTTTTAAATGCCATAAAAAACACAAGACGGAATCGCATCTTTAAGCACCTTTTAGCCGAGCTTAAAGATGGCTTAAAGGTAAATTAAAGACACTGCCATCTTTAAGCCATCTTCAAGGCTGGCTTAAAGATGGCTTAATGGCACTGAAATTTTAAGCTCCTTTACACCATTTGGCTTAAAGATGGCCTGAAGATGGTATTAAATGATATTATAACATAAATCTATGAATCATTTAATGGTCTTTTTCAAACAGAAATCAGAAATAAAAAGGAAATAAATAAATAAATAAGTAAATAAATAAATAAGTAAATAAATAAATAAATAAATATAAAACAAATACCAGTTAAATTTGATGTGCCAGATGTGCACATTTCGGAAATTAATTCCTCATCAGTGACTCTAAGACCGAAAAGTTTGATAGATAAAAAACAAGCCAAACAGTTGAAAATAATGAATCTAAAGTTCCAAAATTATATAAATCCAAATCCAGCTAAGGAATGCTTTGCATGAGGGAACAGACCTTAGTTTTAAATAAATTTCAAATTTAGATGGCTGAAAAATTTGCTAAATGGTACAATTTCTGACAGCACGAAGTACTGCCTACTGTGTTATGGATACCCTCGGGGAGTTTTACTCCACCAGCAGCGGTATCTGCTCAGGGTTAGTAAATATAACACAAATACCTGTTAAATTTTGATGTGCCAGATGTGCACATTTCCGAACTTCATTCCTCATCAGTAACACTAAGACCGAAAAGTTTGATAGATAAAAAACATAAACCAAACAGTTGAAAATAATGAATCTAAAGTTCCAAAATTATATAAATCCAAATCCAGCTAAGTAATGCTTTGCATGAGGGAACAGACCTTAGTTTTAAATAAATTTCAAATTTAGACGGCTGAAAAATTTGCTAAATGGTACAATTTCTGACAACACGAAGTACTGCCTACTGAGTTATGGATACCCTCGGGGAGTTTTTCTCCACCAGCAGCGGTTCCCGCTCAGGGTTAGTAAATATAACACAAATACCAGTTAAATTTTGATGTGCCAGATGTGCACATTTCCGAACTTCATTCCTCATCAGTGACACTAAGACCGAAAAGTTTGATAGATAAAAAACATAAACCAAACAGTTGAAAATAATGAATCTAAAGTTCCAGAATTATATAAATCCAAATCCAGCTAAGGAATGCTTTGCATGAGGGAACAGACCTTAGTTTTAAATAAATTTCAAATTTAGACGGCTGAAAAATTTGCTAAATGGTACAATTTCTGACAGCACGAAGTACTGCCTACTGTGTTATGGATACCCTCGGGGAGTTTTTCTCCACCAGCAGTGGTTCCCGCTTAGGGTTAGAAAATATTAATCAAATACCAGTTAAATTTTGATGTGCCAGATGTGCACATTTCCGAACTTCATTCCTCATCAGTGACACTAAGACCGAAATGTTTGATAGATAAAAAACATTAGCCAAACAGTTGAAAACAATGAATCTAAAGTTCCAAAATTATATAAATCCAAATCCAGCAAAGGAATGCTTTGCATGAGGGAACAGTCCTTAGTTTTAAATAAATTTCAAATTAAGACGGCTGAAAAAAATAAAATAAAATAAATAAATAAATAAATAAATAATCAATTAAAAAATCAGATTTGGAATAAAATCAAACACTGACATATTTTCAAACATGGCACAATACAGGTAAGTAACTTGTTTTGATAATCAAGGTATTATCTAGTTCTGTGCAAGTAGTATTTACAAATCACGGAAAACAAAATGAATCTGGTTTGATATGCAAGTAGATAGTTTACAAGTGATTTGTTTGATTGACTCGGCAAAATACAATTTTACTCGGAAACATCATACAATTTATTGAAGTCAATAAATAATTAGAAATGAATTAAAATTTAAAAAAAAAACGAATTCAATAATACATAATTTAATTTAAAAAAAATAAATAGATAGATAAATAAATAAAGGATGGATACTTAAATGAATGGATGTATGAATGGATAGATAAATCGATATAGAAAGAAAGAAAAAAAATGGGAAAAAAGAAAAGAATGGGTGGGTGGTTGAATAAATAAATAAATAAATAAATAAATAAATAATAAATAAATAAATAAATAAATAAATAAATGGATAAATGATTAAATAAATTCATAGAGTGTATGGATGGTTGAATGCATGCATGGGTGGATGAATGGATAAATAAATAAATAAATATATAAATAAATAAATAAATAAATAAATAAATAAAGGATGCATAGTTGAATGGATGGATAGATAAATTAATAAGAAAATATAGACAGAGAGGAGAAAAGTAGAGAAGAAAAGAATGGATAGTTGATTGAATAAATATATAAATCAATAATTTAATTAAAAAATAAAAGACGAATAAATTGTTAAATAAATATATAACGGATGGATGGATGGTTGAATGCATGGATGAATGAATAATGGATAAATAAATAAATAAATAAATAAATAAATAATAAATAAATAAATAAAGGATAGTCGGTGAATTGATGGATGGATGGATTGATAAATCAATAAAGAAAAAGAGACAGAAAGAAAATAAAGAAAAAAAGGAGAGAAGGAAGGAAAGAAAAGAATAGGTGGCTAGTTAAATACATTGAAAATAAATAAATAAAATGAAGTAATAGATGAATTAAGCAACGGCATGTTGTTTTGATTTAGTAAATAAATAATTTATTTAAATAAATAAAGGATGGATAAATGATAATATAAATACATAACGATGGTTGGATGGATGGATAAATAAATAAATAAATAAATAAATAAATTAATTAATAAATAAAATTGAATGGATGGTTGGATAAATAAATAATGACATTAATAATGAAATGATAGACGGATAGATGAATGAATGAAAGATCAAACGTTATTTATCTAGCCGAAGTATTTGTTAATTCTATGCCAGAAGTACTAAAGTATTAATTAATATACATATAGGACTGAAAATGATAGGAGTAGTATACCTTGTAAAGATCGGTAATAACCGATTTGTTTGATGGGATAACTTTTAAGTGTTATTCATGGATGATTGATTCTCAAACTTTTTATAAATCTGTAGTTTCTCTCGCAATCAAAATACTTCAAATAAATTCCTAACACATTCTCGATAATCAGTCCAAGCAATTGTGTACATGACACAATTTTTTAAATTCAAGACATTTAAAATTCAAAATAAATATTGAAAAAAACACATAAAAGAGTAAAAATGCACGACAGGACTGTGAACGCTACATTTATACCCTTCATTTCAACATGTTCAACATATATAACTACCATTTCAATTTCTTATATTGAAAATTGATAACTTTAAGCGGGTAGGGTGAAAATAAGGATCATGGTTAAACCGTTCTGGAACTTGTTGTTTGAAATCTGCATCGAAAGATTCAGGCCCGTGATTTGTAATTATTATTATTTAACTATCGCTTATACATATAAATTAGTTAATAATTCGAGGACACTTTTTTACATAAATATCAATCTATAAGCTTATAAGCTATTTATAAATACAATTTCTCTTTACTGCTGTTTCTTTATATTTCGGTATCCCATTATACAGCTCTCTCTCTCTCTCTCTCTCTCTCTCTCTCTCTCTCTCTCTCTTTACGCCATGCCTCTTACCGCCTGGGTTCGAATCTCACTCGGGACAGATCCTAGTGTGAGAAAGTTTGTCAGGTTGCTTGCCGAAGGACGGTGGTTTTCTCTGGGCACTCCTGTTACCTCTACCATCCCAGAACTGACCGCCTCGAAATAAGTAAAAGAATCTTGACTTGCATCAATGTTATATTATAAATTTATGAATTTATGAATTCTCTAAATGAAATATCACAAGGATTACATTATGACGACATTAAAAATGTTTGAAAATAATCAGTTTGCGTGCCGCTTGTCGGTGGTTTTCTATTGGCATTTCAGTTTGTTCGATCCCTGTAATAACCCCCCACTTCCGTGTGAAGTGTATAAACTTATAATTTGACATGGCATAACCTCTCTCTCTCTCTCTCTCTCTCTCTCTCTCTCTCTCTCTCTCTCTCTTATACAACGTAAAAGCTATCCCTGATTAATTCACAATCTTTGCTGTAATAAAACATCGAGTTTATTTTGCTTCATTCGTTCTTTTTTCTTCCTTATTAGAAATAGGTTATTCAATATATTTATTTTTAATTTTTTAAATATTTTTATTTGTCTTAAAAAGTATCTGTGTATCCAATATTATCATTCATTTTAATTAAAAACTAAATTAGAATTTTTAATTATAAACAAATTCAATTTACAAAATAGTCTCAAATACTTTTTTCTGTATCAAAAAAGAATACAACAATTTCAACATCGGAAGTGTACCTAGATTAAGATTCTACAAATGCATATCAATGTCAAAAAATTACTATTTGTTGAATTTACAATCTAATTAACTGACTTTGTCAGTCAGATAAATAAGTATATTACAGGTGAGGTTTGACATTTCTGCCTTTCTTTGATATATGAATGATTTATTTTTCTTTAGAATAAAAGATCGATTAATTTATTCTATAAAATTTAAAAAAATTATCATAATATATAAAATTAAATATTAAAAATAAACTTGCATATTTTCTATTTAAAATCCGAGGTTTTAAGAAATGGTCACATGATCACATTTCCTTAGGTTTATATAAATCATTTGTCCCTGTATATACATCCTATCCCGTGGCTTAATGGATAAGGATGCAGTCCCTGGCAAGCAAAGGATAGTTAGTTCCAGCCTCGCTCAGGACAAGTGTTATAGGTAACATGTAACACATTGAGTTATGATATAATGTGATGTAATTAATAAAGATGATAATGACAAAATAAATTTATTAAAAAAATAGTAAAAAAGAAATATAAATAAATAATGAAATATAACTTTTACATGTAAAAAATATACAGGAAAATAAATAAAATATGAATTATAAACTTTTTAAAAATATCATTTTGTATAATTTTTTTTTATACATAAAATATATGTTTTTTAAAAAATAAAAACATTTGAAAAAATTTAGGACAGTAAATAAAATATGAATTAGAAATTTTTAAAAATATCATTTTGTAAATTTTTTTTAAATAATTTTTTTTTATAAATAAAAACAAATATTTTTTTTTACTTTTTAAATAAATAAAGTAATCAATTAAGCAATAAATATTCATTTCTACCAATAATAATTTTTCTGTGCTTAAAGATGGCTTATAGATGGCTTGAAGATGGCTTAAAATTTCAGTGCCATTAAGCCATCTTTAAGCCAAGCTTAAAGATGGCTGAAAGACATCTTTAAGCAACTTAAAAATAGCTTAAATGTGGCTTAAAGACATATTTTAACCATCTTAAAGCCACCTTTAAGCTAGCTTAAAGATGATATTTCGTCTTGTAAAATTTGGAAGTATGCAAAATGTAGTATTCAGAAATGTTTGTTTTCACACACAACCCAATGTTCAATCAAAGTTTTAATTAACCAAACCTTTACATTTTGATACTATCTACTATCTTTTGGTTGGTACAAGAATATATATATATATATATATATATATATATATATATATATATATATAATAGGAACAAATTAAATATTATAGTTATAATTTCGCAATAACAATTACAGTCTTTATTGTTTACATACGATGAAACATTTCTAGTATTACCAATATTTTACTCTTTTCGCCAATAATTTGCATCATATATCGTGTTGACAATAAACAAATAAAAAACAATACACGCGAAGCATTAATATCTGTTAATATATACATCTGTATATATAAATATATTATGAACATGTTATTATAAAAGTTTGATGTAAACCTGGATTATTAGTAATGCAGAATAATTAAGTCAGGATGAACAGGAAAAAGTAAAACAGAAAGTAAATGGCCAAAAAACTCAATTTTCTCAAATAGTGAAATGTCTAACAAATGACAAATATTTAATGCCAAAATGTTAAATTAAAATTTGCTCATTTATTGTCATAATGAAAGTGATAGTTTAAAAAATCATAAGATTAACTATCTCTGTTCCTTTCTGACACACACACACACACACACACACACACACACACACACTGAGTTGGATTTCCAAATTCATTTTTTTTAGTAATTGCTACCTTACTAACTTTTAATTAATCATTGTTTATCCCTGGAAGATAAATTTCTGTTTTAAAATTTGTCGAAAGTAGAAATACTATTGAGGATCTGAAAGTACTGACAGCAGGTATGAAGATGGTATGAAATGATATTAAATACTGCATCTACTTACCCAATAAATGGTATTATTAAAATTGCAATTTGTACTCAATAACAGTCTACATTTGTAAAAATGACAAAAAAGAAAATTTAAAGATAAAAATATGAATAAATAAAAAGATAGATAAAAACATGGATAAATAAATAGATAGATAAAAATAGATAGATAGATAGATAGGACTACCAAACTCTATCAGGTTAGTAGGTCAGCAAGTGAAAGTATGTAATATGCAACTGCTAATACGATCTGCGTATCAACTCGACATCCAGACAGACGTAGTGATATTAGTTTTCACCATAGACTCAAACCTTCGAAGTTTGAGTGGTCTGTCACGGGGAGACGGTACTAGCTGAGTGACATTTTGAGTATAAGGACTGTTCATGAATTCTTTGCAAACACTCCTGTAGGTAATTTCATTAAAATTTTATTAAAATCCTTGCAGCTATTACAGATCCATGATCTATTGAATACCTAGAAATTTCACCCGACATCGAGATTATACGTCCTATTCTTTTCACGTTTGCGATTTTGGCACTCTTTTTTTTTTTTTTTGGGGGGGGGGTTCACAAGAGGAACTCTCTGACTCATTTCTTTCACTTTTTCAAAAGCGGCATTTACATGTTTTGTCTTTGATTCATTTTTAATATCCCTTGGGTTTGGATGAAAAGGTTTTCGAGGGGCTTTTACCCCTTGCTTTTCCGTCTTCAACCACGAAAGCATTTTTCGGCAATAATTATTAAACTGAGATATTTATTATCTAGGGAGCAAAAATCAGCAAAACTCTGAGTAGTTACTCATATTTTATCAAACGCGAGTTGCGTACTTTTAAACATACTTTACAGAACCGAGTTCCTTCCATTTAAACATACGTTTAAGCGCGAAATTTAAACACCTCAAATTTCCTTCAGACTTCCAGATCTGTTTTGTCTGTCTAACATTATACATCAAGAATTATTACACGAAGAGATATTGGATGACAGTTTATTTAAAAAAAGTTTGCATGCATTATAATTGTGTAAATTATACCGCATGAACAATGATAGACGATTGTATAAAATATTCAAGGTGGGTCGACGATGGGTATGGTTTTCCATCATTTATTAAACAGTTAACATTATTGGCTTTGAAAAAGCTTCCCTTTAAAAATAAGTTGAAGTGCGAAATTCAAACACCTTAAATATACTTCCTGATAAGTAGATTTGTTTGTCTGTCTTACGTTATCATCAAGAATGTTATTACACCAGGAGATATAGGATGACAGACTTATCATGCTAAATAAAATCTTGCTTGCAATTGATAATTGTGTAAATTATACCGCATGAACAAAGATAGACTATGCTATAAAATATTGAAGTGGGTATCAGGTCGTCGACAGGTTTTGTTTCTCATCATTTATAAAATAGTTAATTTTATAGATTCTGGTAGTCTTGTCAGAGATTTTCATTTCCCTACAAATCATGTCATACGGATTATATCCCAGAAATTACAGACACGATACACAAGAATGGATAAATGATGTGCATAACGATAGCAATTAAAACGGCAATAAATTACGGTCACAGGCAATATAAGGACACACCATACACGGAAACATATGTTTAATTTCACATTCCGTGAGCTCATAGTAGAGTTATTGCAATTTTTCAAAACGGATCGCTACGGCTTGCTTTTGATTTTTCAAACTGTCCATACCAGTCTCTGAAAAGAGACAATTTTGTGTCATTAGTGGATTTTTTTTTCAAATCGGTTTAAATCTGTTTTACTTTTATTGAAAATTTAAGTGGTTTTACTTTCAACCATGATTTTTTTGTGTTTTTAAGTTACCATTTTATATATATATTTAACAGACGAAAAATGTTCTGATGGTTTTATGCAATTGTATTTTATTGTGTTTATAAGGTTTAAAATGTGTCTTTAGTTTCTCATAAACCATTTTATAGCTGGATATCAATAATATATTTTACAGTAATTGATACATACATATATACATTTATTTATTATATGTTTGAATATAATGATTATATGTGACACTTTAACAAACTAGTTTTTATTTTTTCATCATTATTAAAAAACTGACTTGCGCATAAAACTCCTCCCTCTTTTTCGACTAGCTTTAAGGAAGCTTAAAACCCATCTTTAAGCAACATAAAGGTAGCTAAAAGACATATGAAAACCATCTTTAAGCCACCTTCATCTAGCTAAAAATGACGTTTTGTCTGATGTGTATAGACCATTTTCTATTATTACCGATAAAGTTAATCTTTTGTCAATAAGGACCATTATATATCAAGTTGATAAGCTATTCATAAAAAGTATTTGTATATCATGTGTTGTTTTAAATGGCATATGTATCACCCCATTATATTTGCGTGTAACTACATATTGCTTATACATTCGTAGTCTGTTCTAATAAAACATTATCTACTATTACCAATAATTTATATATTTCGTCAATAATGTGCATCATGTAACATCGTAAAACATGTTATTTCATGTTGTTATAAAAGAGAAATAAATGCAATTATATATATATACAAAGCATTTTTGTTTGAATTGTTGGTTTTTATGGTTTTATGCACCTACGCATATGGTGACAGACTCGTTACAAAATCGATGCAAACACGGCTTGCTTTAAAAGTCAGTTTATTTAAAATAATAAATAAATAAATAATAATAATAATTATAATATTGATGCCTCTGTAAACTACGATTACTTAAAAGTTAACCTTAGATACGTACAGGAATCATACGGCAATTTTTACCGTATCTCAACAGCGTTATGCTTTTGAATTATAAAAACAATTATATTTAGCCTAAACACGATGATCACCGATTTCCGAAAATTCAATCACCGTCGATAATTACTTTATAAATTATGTGAATCCATTATGTGTATCAATCATGTTTGTAAAGTTATTAGACCTTGTTACCACATGACAATCGCTGTGGTGCGTTATCGGGACATTATATTTTGTAAACGTCAAGAAATGAATCACAACGCTACGCAGCACGACTCCACACCACATGATCTCCACTCACGGGACGCAGCACGACATAACATGGCACAACCTGACCTGTCCTAATAAGACACGACATAAAACGGCACCACAAGAAAAGTCCCTATACGACACGAAATTACACAAGAACACCCGATTTGTCTCAAAGTGACACGGCACCACATAACACGGCTTTACCCGATCTGTCCCGATACTACACGAAACAACACGACAACCCAATCTGTTTTAAAGCGACACGAAACGATTGACATAACACAGTACTTCCGACCTTGCCCAATACCGTACAAAAATATAAAACACACCTGATCTGACCTAATCTGACCTGATCTGTCCTAAAGCGATACGACACGACACGACATAACACGGCACTACCCGACTTGTCCCGAAACGACACGGAACGACACAACACTACTTAATCTGTTCTAAATAAAACAAACATTCCAGTCTTTGTCCAAATAACAATCACAAAACAAAATAAAAACTTTGAAAGTTGGCAAAATTAGTGAACTTTCATCAAGGAAGTGAGGCCTGGTGCTGCGGAAGGGTAAGCACCCCTGTATAGCTAGCTACACCTGTCACGTGTAAGTCCATTTTGACAATGAAAGAAACAAAGAACTATGGCAAGTCAAATATACCCAGTATAAGTTAGTATTCAGTGACTACATACTTATAAACAATACTGTGATGATGGCCATAAAACTTTTTAAGGGCCTTGAGTAGCATAGGCTTGCAATATTCTTGCGTCAACAATTTAATTGTAAGCAGATTGCTTCGTTGTAGAAAGTCCCCATAGTGGCAACAAGATCTATCATAACGTATTAACTTCGAAACATACACCATACGCAGAAGAAGCAGGGATATTACTGCAAAGAAACGGAAAGTTGATAATAGAAAAATTGAAGTCAACACGTTTGACGTATAGCTTCAGATGTAACCTTTCGTGGGTGTCATAATTTAGGTATAAGTCGAAATATGAAGCAAAACATAAGAATCTGTCGTGTCTTTTATTTCAAGCTCATTTGGATGGATGACATTCACATATTCTCCAAATTTGGGATTATTTAGAGATAGAACATCATTTATATATCTGTATGTGTAGTTGAATGATTTAGCCACAGGCTTTTCTCAACATTTGACAAGGTTCTATAAACATTCTGATTCATTTGAATAAAGAAACAAATCAGCAAGCAAATGTGCACAGTTTGTGCCCATTGGTATACCGATTGTTTGTTAAAAAATTATGCTGCCAAATATAAGCTAAAGCTATACGACACGACATGAAATAACACAATACTTCCGACCTGTCCCAACACCACACCAAACGATAAAACACCACCTGATATGTCCTAAAGGGATACGACACGACACGACACGACATTACACGGCACCACTCGACCTATCGCAATACGAAACGACGCGACATAACACGGTATCTACCCGACCTGTCCTGGTACAACAGGACACTACACAAAAACTGCTTGCGGTTAGCCGAAAAAGGCTCACTACGCTCACACGCTTTTCGTGCCTTTTTATCATCTAAGTTAAATAAAAATATTAAATTATTATACTGAAGTGTCAAGAAACCTCTTTTTTCTTGTGTTAAATTTTTTTGTGCCAAAAACTCTCTCTCTCTCTCTCTCTCTCTCTCTCTCTCTCTCTCTCTCTCTCTCTCTCTCTTACAACCTGTTCGAAGAATATTGATTGATGGATAAATATGATAAGGTATATAATGTTACATTAATATCTATATATATTTTTTTACAATAAATTCAACAATCAATGAAAAAAAAACATATATAAACTGTCCTAGAATAATTAAAACCATCCATTTCAACGACGATATCTCCAGTAAGTACTTATAATAGAGCAAAAACAATTATAGTTATGAAAGATTACACGACGGATGTAAGTACAAATGTTTTTAAAAAAATGAATGTTGAGCTGAATACGTTTACGTTTTATTTCAGATTTCACGTCTTTCAATTTTTTGTGTTATTTTGTTTGAAGCAAGTAAGGTTAAATAGTGTTCTGGTAATTATATATATATATATAACCTTCTGGGATTCTATTTAAAATGTCATTTAAAAATTGTTTAAACCCACAGGTAGAAGATTAAAATGTTAAGCTTTTTGTTGATTGTGGTACTGTGTTGCTTACTGCCTGACGCTGAAAGTAAGATTTGTGGAAGTCAAATTGTCAATTGTGTCTGTAGTAATGCCGCCTTCACAAGATTAGAGGTCCGAATTGCCTTGAAACATTTATTAGAAAGTAAGTTGTCTATATAAAGGCAAAATGTAGTAACTTTAGAATAATATTTGAAACAATGATATTATGTCTTCAAATTTTCTAGAAATCGCTTTTTACACTACCGGTTGTTTTTTAAAATGCTCATGTTTTAGTACTTATTTTTATTGGCGCTCCCGACAAATTCAAATTTCATGTAAATAAATAAATAAAAGTGTCAGGTTTGTGCTTTCATATTTTAATTTAAGTTTAAATTTTATCGATCCAAAAATATTGCAATATCTATTTGATACTGAATTTATTAAAAGGGCTGTCGAGATAAACCCGATTGAATATATGCAAAATAATACTAAATAAAAAAGGAATTCAGTTCTTATAACGCCGTGTTAAACAGCACGATTAATCAACCTACCACATCTTCATAAAATAAAATAGGAATTTTTGGCCATTCAAATAAAGACAAAGGGACAGAACTAGGCATGTGTTGTCGTGGTTTCCATGCATTTGTCATTCCAGACGATACCTCTAATCAGTCATTCAATATTTGAGTTGAACACATGTCCAAGAAACCAGAACAATCGTCTGGTTATACTGGTATTATATACCCAATTACAAAATAGTGAGAAACACACATGAGTATTGCAGTCTGCATATGTTAAACAATTTAGCCAATGTTGACATCAGTAACACGTACCGTGACCTAATTAATGCACCACAATGCTGTCACCAATAGGGATTCCCTATGTTACAAAAACATAAGCTAAAACAAAGTCTTACACATTAAATTTTAAAATACAAAACGCCTGTAATAGAATAATACAATAATATGAAGGTTTCGATTTTCTCTAGGATATGACCGTCTCTATACGGTTATGGTAACGCACCCGTCTGGTAATATGACTTTCAGTTGTGGTCGCAAGTTCAAATTTTATTATGGACAGTTTAATTTTAATATTAAACCAGATATACCAAAAAGGCTAATAATGTTTATTACGGTAGTAATGACATAGTAGTCACATTGATAATTTTATTTCATAATTTTATCTTAGTGCAGTCATTGGGATAGTAAAATTGCTTATGTATATTTATTTGTAAGTACTTCAGCAATCATAATATTGACCAATACGACACAAAAGGTAATTCTTTTTAAGTGATAATATTTAAAGAAATTGCGAAATATTTGCTCATAAAAAGCTATATTTCAACACTTCTAAACATAGATAATTGTGGTTAGTTGGTCGTAATATTTTTTAACATCACACGACAGCATTTCAGGTTTTTTCGAATATATAGCAAGTTTAATTTATCACCAAGAATTTATCTAAAACAAGTTCTTGTGTATAGTAAGGTTAAAGGTATACTTTATTTGATATTGAGTCAGGTTTATTTGTTTAAACTGTTATACATCAATAAGAATTAAATTAATGGCCAACGATAACATTGTTCACTAATTTCCAGGCGGCATGGAAAGATATTCGGAAAAAAATACCAACCTTCGACCAGCAAGCAGTCACATGCTTCGAACCAAGATATCCTGTATAAGATTCGAACTTTGACAAAAAGTGGCACTGCAATACGCAGGTTCGCGCTTCAAATAATTAGTTCAACGATTCCTATATTGACGAGAAATCGTGAATTTTAAAATCGTTTGAATGATTCCTTATTATCGTTGAAAACGAATATAAACGACAGTTTTTTAAAGCTGTTTTAAATTTGATTCTGTTGAAAGGTTTTAAATATGCAGTATGGATAAAAGAAAATTAAACATTCTGTTAAAGCTAACAAAAATAATGTAGATATCGTGGATTCAGTGTGTGATCTATTATTTTTAATTTGTAACAACATTATTTTTTAAAGAAGGGCGTTGCAATCTCAATGAGGTAAAAGCATTAGATTGTGAAGACTTGTACAAAAAAGGATTTAGAGATAACAAGGTATATACAATATACCCCAATGGTAAACTGATTCGATGTTTATTGCGATATGTCCACACAGGGAGGCGGATGGACAGTAAGTAGCTACATGAACGTTTTTAAATAATTTTATACTCATTTAAAAATGCATTTTACAGCATTTAAATATCAGATGTCGTTACTTATAACATGTCGTCTGTTAAAAGTTTCCATCAGTTTTTTGTTCAGATGTATATTATTGACAGAATCATACATACCTATCTGAGTATTCGTTTCATTTTACTAAATTTAGCTTTAGTATATGCTTTGGTGTGTTTATGGTTTGTTAACATACACTAAATTTCTCATATTACCTCCAAAACTTTTTCGGATATTTCCCTGAAACTTGATAGAAGTATATACAATCCGAAACAATTGAAATTTGGCATGTGTTATTTTCGCTGCTACTACGGCTGATTTAAAAGGGATTCAAGGGTATGAAAGTAATATTTATTTTTTACTCATTTTACTAATCAAGGCCCTTCAAAGTTTTTTGGCCGTTACAATGTTGTTGAGAAGTATGAAGTCACAGTATCCAAACTTATACTTGATATATTTGACTTGTCATATTTCCATGCTCGTTTCATTCTCAAATTTAACTTTGAACGTGACTGATGTTGCTAGCTAGACAGGAGGTGCTCACCGTTCCGGAGCACCCGTCCTCACTTCCTTGATGTGAGTTCACGGGTATAACTAATTTGGCCAGCTTTCAAGGTTTTTACTTTGTTTATGGGGGATTTAGACATGGACTGGTATGTTTGTGTTATATTCCATTTAAAGCAAAATTCACTTGCTTTCTGCTCAATACAACCCCCCAGAAATGTTGCTTTTATTGCTTTTAAGAATTGTGTAATGTATACATATTTGTGTAAGTAGAAACATGTCTGCTTTGTCGTGATCGATGTGTGGAACATTAAAGAAAGTCAGAAACACCTAACGCTCAGTTTCAAACAAAGCCGAGAATTGAAGGTTGTTTTTTTTAATTGATTTGAAATTAAAATTAAATTACAAAAGTCATCTGTTTTTACTTTTTAAAGGTAATTCAAAGAAGGTTTAATGGTCAAACGGATTTCTATAGAACATGGACGGAATACAAGCATGGATTTGGCAAGAGATCAGAGGAATATTGGCTGGGTTTGTACTTTTAAACCTTTTTATGTTTTAAATAAAAACTTTTTACAAAAGGCTTTTAATTTATATATGCAATATTTTTACACAAATTGAATTACAATAGGTAAGTAACATTTATTTCTAAAAATGTATCTTAGTCTATCATTATATACCACTGCTTCCCTTAATCCTTGTTGGATCTTATAATGTTTATTGTTTTTGTAATTATCATTCTAATGCGTTGTTTTTTAGATAAGTCATAATTTGCTATATCTATGCCTATTTTAAAAGCAATATTTTAATTAATCATAACAAATCACATTAAAATGTTACTGGATGTATAAAGATGTATTTATGTTTAAGGAAATGACAAAATTCATCTTCTAACTAAGTTGAAATCTTATCAGCTGAGAATCGATATGGAAGATTTTAAAGGTGTTAAAAAGTATGCAAAATACTCTAAATTTGAAGTTGGAAGCGAGGTCACTGGTTATGTTTTGAGTGTTGGAGGATATTCCGGTACAGCAGGTAAACACATCCTTTGAATTATTTGCAAATAGTAGCTAAACAATTCTGCTGTTAAAGGATAAAGAAACATTTTTGTTTATTGCAATACTTTGTTGTGTGTCATTGTTAGCTGTATAAACATCAACATGGGTTTTAACGTTTATCTTTTTTTTTTTATTTCAAAACTTTCGGAAAAATTCTTTGTTATATGTGTTTACTTTACACAAATGTTGAATTGATCATGACAGCTTATCTTTTAATGGTATTTAGAATAATTTACAAGGCAAAAAATAGGATATTGTAATTTTGGTTTCCCGAATGCTTTAAAGGAATGTTTTTACACACAGTGGAAAACAGATCAATAAGTTAATTATGAAAACCCGCTTTTTTTCTATTAAACAGTGATGAGTCATCAAAACGATAAAATAATAAAAAATAAATTTATTAGTGAAAGTAATTTCAAAATCAAACAATCATTTAATTAAAAAGAAAAATATATAATATCTGTTCAGTTTGTTGTGCCATTTGTGCACAATACAAAAATCATAATAAGTATAAAAATTATTATCCATAAATAATAATAACGATGATGATTATTAGACCAATGATAATAAACTTGATGTCTAAACGGGCGCTTCAATAAATACCAACGGATGTTATTTTTACCACATGATCACAATTTTAATCAACTTAATTTTAGAAATTAGTTTTATTGTTTCTTAAGTTTCTTATAAATTTGAAACATTGTATAACTATTTATCAAATTTGCCTGACAGATATTAGAACTGAAAACCATGTTGTATTGAACTTTAACAATCATCGACAATAAAAAGTTTAAAGAGACCGAATACTTTTTTTTTTAATTTTATGAATTAAAAAAAATTTTTTTTCAATGGTTTTCGGTTCTGAAAGTGATGATTTACCGATTTCATCTCTGCCTGAAAGCATATATAATAGGAGCTTTAATGCCTGGTTACATGAATAAATAATTTAAAATTTTAAAATAATTTCCATTTTAGGCGATGGTATGGGATATCATAATCGACAAAAGTTTTCAACAAAAGACAAAGATCATGATGCCAACGGGGGAAGCTGCGCTCGTACTTACTTAGGTGCCTGGTGGTATCGCAGCTGTTATCACTCTAACCTTAATGGAAAATACATGAAAAACATAAATAGTGTCAAATCAATGAATTGGCATCAATTTCACAGCAGCCATTTGTCTCTTAGAATCAGCGAAATGAAAATCAAAAGAAATCAATAAATTTCTTTGCGTTCAAAAATGTACAGATGCATTTCAATAAATTAAAGGATGAATAGCTTTTATATTTAAAGCGTTATTTTTATTTACTGTTTGTAAACAACGAAACATATTAAAAGTACTATAAGTATTGATGACCACGAAAATTAAATAACTAGCTAGTAGAGCAAAATTTAATGATAGGGCTTTAAGTATTTTTTATCTAAGAAAAACAGAACGAGTGTATAAAAATTAAACATAGCGAAACTAAAAAATATTGGACATGCACCAAATATGAATAAGATGTATTATATAATTAAAATGATAGTACGTGCTGTATTGACATAAATATCTCACAAAAATACCTGTCAAAGTTTGATGTACCGTATGTGTTATTTCTATTACTATTACTATTAGTGTCTCCAGGGATCGAAAAGTTTATACTTACAGTGAAACATAGACCAAATAGTTAAAAAAATTTAAAAAAATCAAAGTTCTGATGTTATATGACTCCAAATTGTCTTAACTTAATATTTGTAGCCTCCATAAACATGGATTTTAATTCAATCGACGCACTGATTTGTTTTTGCTATTTGTATCCGTTATTTGTATCTGTTGTCATTTCATAACGTATTTGGTTGAACTCTGTATCACCACCATAAACAGAAAAATACTGTATAAAAAGGTTCTACTTTTACAAGCTTTGTTTTTAAGTCGAAATAATGTTTTGTTATTTCGATATGTTTTGTAACTATTTTCAAATGTTCCAATATTTTGACAAACTAATTTTTTGTTTTTATACTGTGTGTTTTATTCATTACCTCTTTATCATTTACATCCTTATTTTTATAAATTATCATTTGGTAATCATTGTTCTCTAAGATAGAAATATACGCTTAAAAGATTTAAATATAGAAACGTGTGCAATAAGAAGAAAATCTGAAATAAAATCCAAGGTTCACGAACAAATCATGAACGCACTCATTCATATTTCTTTTACCAAAACAGGACAATTGATCAGTCATGTTTAGATCACCATAGCGGCAAACTTTGCTTTAAGCATGATCTACTTAAAAGATTTTGTTATATTGAAGGCTGTACTTAACAATTTTTAGTTGCAACTACACTCAAGTTAGTGCAATATAACTAATTTCACTATCATGTGACAATTTATAAGATTCCTCTATGGAATTTTTTTCCAAAAATATCTCACTACCTTTTATTTAAATGTACAAAGTATATTACCAAAACTGGAGTTCTTCGAACTGAACTCAATTTTTACAACATTCTTTTATTTACGAAAACCTGTTTAACTCCCGACACTGATGACTCGGACATAAGAATTGACTGATATCATAAGCCACTTCGTTTTGAAAGAATCAGTTAACGGGGAGGCGGTGTGTTAGTTGTGTTAGCATATGTGAGTAGATCTATTTATTACAAACCTAGACCAGAACTCAATGTTTATGGAATTGAATGCCTTTGGTTGGAAATAGAAATGTCATTACCTATAGATACATTTTATATACCCCCAGACTCGACATACATTTATGTATGAAACAAAATAAAACATTCCACTGACGTTGCTTCTAATCTTAATTCTGACTATATGGTTACTGTCGGTGACATTAATGAAGACCAATTGACTCCTTCTAATAAAAAATCAGTTTTATATTACAATCTTTTAGCATCACTCAGATAATTCAAGAGCCAACACATTACTGAGTCAACTTGGCCTCCCTATTAGATCTTTTTCTCCTTAATGATAAAAATATAGTACTTTACAATGGCGTCGGTGAATTGATTTGCCATGTTAATGTTAGTAATCACTATCCAATTTTTCTTGTCTCAAACATTGAGAAAACTCAGAAAATAAATATCAAAATAACTAATTTTTATAAATATGCTAATTGGTATTATATAGGATTAAGCTCTTAGGGACCAATTGGGATTTAATAAGTGATGATAATTTAGGAAACATCGCCCTTCAGATTACAAACGTAATGAAAGAAGCTGGTTCGGAACATGAACTGCATAAACAAGTAACAATAAGACATGACCTGGATGCATAATAACGTAAGAAAGTTATTAATAAAAAACTACACAAACGAATTGATAAAAAGGCAAAGAAACCTGAAGGCTGATTTTAGGAATGTAAGAGATAGATTTACTACTTGATTGTAGATTAGCCAAAGGAAATTATTATAGTAAAATGACTGTAAAATTGACTTCCCGTAAACTAGACGAGAAGAACTGGTGGGAATTTGCTAAATCTTTTATGTGCATAAAACATCTTCTTTATCCCACCCTTGCTTGTTGGAAATTATGTGATAACCGAGGAGCAGGATAAAGCTGATGCACTTAACAAGTTTTTTGTTTAACAAACTTATCTCTGTAATGATAATCAACTACGCCCATCTGTCCCCGTTCCGGAATACTCTTTAATAAACTTACAAATTACTCCTTAGAGTTTTGAAGATATCATATATTGTCTTAAGGCAACAAGAGCTTCTGGTCCGGACACTTTTCACTCTCCGTTTAATCCGGGCCTCTGATATACTATGTCTCCCGCTTAGTAAAAATTTTCAAAATTCCTACAAAACTCAACATTTCCAACTATTTTGGAAGCAAGGAAATGTTACTCTTACATTTAGAAAAGAAAGGAAGATCCAAGCAATTTCAATGATTAATAAATACTGTCCGATTTCACTTTTATATGTTTTCGGTAAGGTCATAAAACGATGTGTTTATATATACATTAATAACTACTTATTGCAAAACGCTATTTTTACACCTTTTCAGTCTGGGTTCAGACCAGGTGATTCAACTGTAAATCAACTTTTAGATATCAGTTATGATATTTCTACAGTTCTCAATAATGGCAAGAAATAAAGATTATATTTTGTGATGTAAGTAAAGCTTTTGATACATAACTGGTCTCAAAGGTGGCTAACTACATTTAATCCCAATAAAACCGAATCAATGATCATATCACGCAAACATCTATGCCTTTTTATCCCCAGCTCTATATGCATCACATTCCAATAACCGAAGTTAAAACGCACAAACATCTCGGCATACTGTTTTCCACTGAAGGGTACTAGGTAAACTATATCAAAAGCTAATAACAGACTTGCCCAAAAACTTAGAAAAGTTAAGTATAAACTCGAGCGTTGGTCTCATGAAAAGATATATATATATATATATCTTTCATAAGACGCACATTAGAATATGCTGTTATAACATTGGAATATATAACCGAAAATGTAGCAAAACAATTTGAAAAAATTAGTATAGAAGCAGCCAGAATAGTAACTGGAGCCACCAAACATACAAGCATGAATCGCTTATACAAAGAGACAGGATGGGACGATCTAGGCTACGAAAGGTAGAAACATCGGCTGATTCAGTTTTACAAAATGTACCACGGACGAACACCTGGCTATTTAACAAAATTTATTCACAACGAGTATAGTCATTGTTATGATACCAGAATCAATCATTTGCAGATAGTACGCTGTAAAACAAATTTTCATTATAATTCTTTCTCCCTCAAACCATAAGAGACTGGAACGAAATTTCCCAAAATGTAAGAACTGGTACATTTTATGGTTTACAACGATCAATTGACAAAACATTCAAAGTTCTTTCATTCTTTCATTCAGGGTCACGCCAATGTCAAATTCAACATGCTGGACTTAGAATAAAATGTAGTTCTTTAAAAAATACTTATTTGGTAAAAAATTTGTTTACAGTTCTCAGAGCTCACATGAAGAATTGGAGTCATCATTTCATTTTTTTAGCTAACCTTAACAAAATAAAGTTATATATTTTTATTTGTTAATTTGTTAATTCATATTTATTGAATAAATTATTGTTTAAACTTACTAAAACATTACTATTGAAAATAAAAATGTCTGGAATCTTATAAAAAAAACTTTGAAATATTTGCCTGTTAAGATACAATGAAAAATAATTTTGCGTTTGCAATGATTGATAGTAAATTCTTTATTTGGCATGGCAAAAAAAATTCTATAATATATTCTTAATAGATCATAAATTAAGTGTAAACGATTCTTGAGATTTAATTGTTTCTTTAAAACGATATAAGAATTTATTTTACCTCTATATCAGACTCATTTGACAATTGAAACAATCCTTCATTGTCTAGTCTAAGATGTCGTTAATAAGAGACATTAAACTCAAGATTAAATAAAATTGTTATGAGTAGTCTCACTTTTTACCGAGCCTAATTTGACAAGCAAATTAAGGTAAAATCATTAACTTTCTTTCGGACAATTTTTATCGTTACACACGAATTCCAAACAAAAATACAGGAAAATAATTCAATCTTGATTAGCTTTTAATTTATCCTTAGAATTTTTCATAACAACAAAGTATCTACGTTATAAAGAAAAGCCTTAAACTGTCCATTCTGTGAAAAAATAGGTCTCGGTGTGGAAATATAGTACAAACCATCCGTCCGACTCCTGGGCTCGTTTTTCTTGGTTTAGAAATTAACACAATTGAAATGAATGATAAACAACTTTTGAAAAACTTAATACACTAAGCATTTATTGTTGTGGTTTTGAATAAAAAGAAAACTACTTTAAGAAAACTTCAGTCTGTAGTTGGTTTGCTAAAGTTTGGTACAAGGGGAATTCCATCAGCACGCGCTTTTAATGGTATTGTAAGTTATGATACCTCGAAATGGATTTCAAATTTTGAGGTTAACCTACAAAATGTTACCGTTTTGGAACTAGTACCTTTTTAAATTGCTTTTTATATTTGGAGTTGTCAAATACAAAATAAGAAAATAATTTTGAATACAGATAATCATGCCTTGGTTTCCATTTGGAATACAATAAGATCAAAGTCAAAAAGAGTCATGTATCTATCTAACTAGACCATTGATTCTTCATAGTACGTTATACAATATCCAGTTTAAGTCTGTGCATATAAAAGTAGAGATAATGTTATTGCTGATGCTCTTTCTTGACAGCAATGTTCAAGATTTCATCAAGTTTTTTCCAGAAGGGGATATTCCCGTCTCGGATTCCACGAGTATCTCGCCAGCTGCTATTGAAAGTCGAAACTATCAAATTTTAGCTGCCTCTGTTTCTTCATATACTGCAAAAGTTTATAATTTCGGCATTAATTCGTTTAACCAATTTAGATTTGATTATAATATTAATATTACATGACCTACACTTATATCTCAGGTTGTTAATTTTATTTCCTAATTATCTGTCAGGGATAACACCTCTAGTACTATTGATATATATCTCAGCATTTGCATATCAGTGTAAAATGAAAACTGCTTATTTTACTCAGTCTTTTATTATAAAGAAAATGTTGACTGGTTTAGGGCGTTTTGATAAACGCACAGACACATGAATGCCGATATCCTTAGACATTTTAAAAAACATTCGCAAGTTTCTTCCAGATACTTACTTATCGAAATATGAATTAATTATATTTACTGCACTTTTTACACTTGCGTTTTTGGGGTTTTTCAGAATCGGGGTATTGGTTGCAAATTCTTTTTGTGATCAGGGTCACTCATTTAAGTTTTTTTGTCTTGAATCACTTGAAATTGTTATTCCATATCCAAAAACTGATCAGTCTGGGCAAGGGTACACATGACGTGTCCAAGAAACTATGTATGCCTGTGTCCAGTCAAAGCTGTATTAGCCTATATGTCAATACGTCCAGTTTATGTAGGGGCATTTTTGTCATTTGACGGATAAACCTGTAACCCGGTATCGGTTAATTTCTATTTTGAAGAAATGTCTGGCGGCTGCTGGTTTCGATAGCAATCTTTATTTGTCTTATTCATTTAGCATTGTTTCTGCAACTACGGCAGCCATGTTTGGTATTGGTAATGATAAACTTGCTGAATTTGGCCACTGAAGATCTGGCTCTGCAAGGTCTTATATAAGATTTTCTTATGCAAATTTCAAGTCGCCAAGTTAAAAGTTTACTAATTCAGTAAAATTTTCTGGTTGCCATACCGATGTTTGGATTATGTGTTTTTTATTAGTGAATTATGCATTTATAAGAGCTAGTTAGTCATTAATTGATAAAAAAGAATTACAGCTAGAGCGACAGATCGTATCTATATTATGGCAGGGCAAAAAGATGCATGGAGTGGTCAGAGGTGCAGTATAAAATTAGACTTTTGTTAAAAATATTGATTTGCCAATTTTATAATGCTACATTGTGACGGTAATGACACTGGTGAATGCAAATCCATCCTATTGATAAATGATATTATAGCCCCATTGAAATTTATTTTTGAAATATTACCATATACAAAGATCATTTGGTCTCAAATTTTACCAAGGTTAAAATGGAGACATAAAACTTCTCATGCAGCTGTTGATAAAATCAGGAAAAGGATCAACAGTAAAATAGCTACTTTTGTTTTAAGAAGTGGGGGTTGTTATATCCGATATCCTAAATCATTGAGCAGAACGTAGGTCTTTTTCATCATGCTAAAGTAAATTTGAATAATTGGGGTAATGATATCTTCCTTTATAGAATGCAACAAACATTACAACGTTTTATGTTTTCCAATATAAAAGCATCACCTTCTTTAAATTAATCTAAACCATGGCTGTAATTTTACTAAGTCAATAGGACGTAGTCATTTTTTTTATCATTGATTGGTCTACTGAATTGGCACTTTGTTGCAGGCTTTTATGCCTGTTATTTATTTTATTTGCTTGTATAAAATGCAATCACATTTTCTTAAGTTATTAAGTTATTTTACTTGCATATCTTGTTGCTAGACTGCATTATTTTTTTTTTTAAATTTAAATTCACTTTGGGCAATTTTTTTTCTGTTCTGGTGGTGCTGGTATCTTATCCATGGTAGTTATTTGCTCTCACCAGTATGGAAAAAAGACATACATTCTTTTTAATTTTAATAACCAACGCATACTAAGTTTGGTAAACATCTGTTACCAGGGTTTACCCAATTATTTTCAGGATGTCCTTTCAATGACTTATGTATTGAAGTCTTGGCTCTGTCATTAACACAGCCGTGTCCAGATATTGCCAACTTTTCATTAATAAATAATAGTGCCAAATTTAAGCATTATATAATTTGTTTATTAAAATATCAGTTTAGTTTTAGGATGAACTCCGTACATAGTCTCAGATAATGACATTATTCTTTAAACAAAAATATGTCTAATTTCTCGGCCCATATTTAATTCCATTTTGTTTTCAGGGGTTATCATACTTTGTTTCATCAATGTATTGAATGTATCAGAAAAAAACTTTTAACATCATTTGATTAATCACCTACCACGAAGTGAATATTGATCAAATCAAAAAAGGTCTCACAAAAGCGAAATTAATTTAAATTATATAGATCTACATGCGGTTTTTTGCATGCAGCATTAAAAACTTTTTTACTTAAATATTTTATTATACAAATTATTTTCTTATTCAATACTAACAGCAAAGGGGTGGGGCAGAAATTTTTTGTAAATAAAAAAAAAAAAAAACCAGTCCATTTATTCATATGTAATTAGTAATGTATTTTAACGCCAGTTCTTGCATAAGTTTAAAAAAATAGTCTTTCAGTGTTGTTATCGAGACTAAAGGTTTTTCTGTACTGTTGATTCTTTCGAGCTATAAGGTACGAAATTTTAATTGTTCAAAAAATGGCTCAAGATGAAACTAATAGTCTTTTTGGACTAAGTGTAATTACAATTACATGATTAAATGAAACAAAAGTAAAAAAATAAGCTATAGGTCTGATTTATAATCCAAATTAATGAACAATGAAACATTTGTAATGAATTAACTGGAAAGAGATCAAATAACTTCATAACAATTGTTTATAACATTATTTTAAACATAAAAAACTATACGCTTAATTATTTCTTCACAAATTTAACAACGTTTTAAAGATACAACATTTAAAAGAAAAAGCATTGTTAACATGAACTAAACCAGAACGTAGAGGAAAAAAAAGTAACACAAGCCACCGCCACCCTTAGTTTATGGTGAATACTTTAACTAGGTGTAATATAACCATGAATCAATTTTAATTAACTATGTTTATTTATAAATTTGATATAATCTTTCAAACTTTGCAAAAAGTTTCCAAGTGGACGAAAGCGGCGATAACAGCATAGTTTTTTTGACAAAAGACTGTTGGTTTTTCCTGGTCATTTTGGTTGCCTCTACCACAAAAGAGCTGACTTGCTAAATATGAGTGAATAACACACGACGGAAGTGTAAAACACCTTTCCTCAACACTTCTTTACTCTGCCCTACCCAAACGTTTATGTCGTGCCTGCAGTTTATATACAGAAGTGTGCGTTTAAGCTTTAAGACATTTATAAATACATTTATTTTCATACATCAGTACTTTTTACACTGACATACTTATTAGCATTTTGTCGCTTACTTGTAGATGTCTTTATTCCATAGTGACCTGACAAGAAAATGAACTTAAGAAACTTACAGGCGATGAATGGAAATTTGAAACCGTTATTACATCTATGATTCTTTGAGGAATTTTTTCAAAAACTTCTCTATCAAATATTTTTTGGCAAAATATTAATTAAAATATACTTGATCATTAAAAACGAATATTACTTTGATAAAAAAAAACTGTTCAAGCCCAAATTAAGAGGGAAATAAAAGCAATTGACCTTATTACAATTTTTTTTTGCCACGATGATTGAATGGTATAATTTCCGGTTTATTTTCTCTAGTTTCATTTACCATTCTAGATCGGATATCTACCAGACATACTTATCTGAAAAAGTTTAACAATTCAGCTTCCAGAGATTGGTGATACACAGGTTATCTCCGCCATATACCATTTAACATTCCAAAGTTTTCCTAAGCTATTATACTTACAAAATTCTTTGTATTTTTTTTAATTTCAAAATTAATGGTAGAAAAAGAATGTTGAAAATCCAACAGATAATCAAACTATGCACGTTGCGTGTTTTTGTTATATTCTTATGAAGGTTAAAGCAGACCTGGTCAAAAATAATTTCAGTAAAAGGATGGTTAACAATTCTTTGGTATCTGGAAATGTGTTTTATTATTTATTTAAAAAAAGAAAGAGGAAGAATTGAGAGTAACAGAAAATAAAAATTCGTGCATAGCCATAATGAAACCAAAAACAGATTTATGTCTACAATATTTTCGTTACCAATTATCAACACATAAACAGGATAATCTAAATTAAGTGGAAAAGAATAAACTGTCCGTGCATTGCTGTAAAAACCAGAAACATGAAGATTCCTATTACTATTTATACAAGTCTATTAACTGCATGGTTATTCAGTACATCAATTCTTTTTTAGTGTATTCGAAGAAAATTAATAATGGAGGAAAACACAAGCAATCTAGAAAATATGTTTTATAAGCTCATGACCTGTCAATTTAAATGAGTTACAAAATTTGCATTTATCATCTGTTTGTAGGCATTTTTTTCAAGTAACTATTTGTTACCCAAATGTTATTATTTATTCTATACTGAAACCGTGGAGACAAGTTTTTTGGTTGTAAAATCGTATACTGTTGAAAATTTTCGTCTTTATCTCCTTTGTTATATTCTTATTTCCAATTTTTTCAGTAGTCTGAATTTTGTTTGTTTAAATTAAACATAAGTACATATTGTAACGCCAGGCCACTTTCCACCCTATGTGCATAGTGAATATACTTCACCCGGGTATGAGATAATCACTAAACATCCACAGGGAGGTAGGTGCTGCTACGTAGCGAATCTTGAGAGTACATTAAGCTATAATCATTGTTATAATTATTAAAGTAGAGCTGCCATCACCTCACAATGTGAGGAAAAATATACAAATAATGTGTTGGTCCGTAAAACCAGTACAGTCTACCTCGAGAATAACGAAGTTGCAAATTTTTTTATATAGCGAAGTCATTTCGCAAGTCTTAATTTTTTGCCTCCAAATTTCTTTTTAAAAATCACTGCTATAACGAAGTCGGAAATAGCGAAAAATCTTGAATAACGAACCTAAATTTTAGTCCCCGTATCCATCTTCATCGCTTATAACCAAGTGTTTACCTGGATTCGGTTCAGTGAATGATGGAATGTACATGTTGTGGGTGTGTTTGATTTGTACTCGGGGCATGTTGTCGTCGGTTAATCAAGAAAGCATTGTGGCTTTGAATAATTAATTAAACGGATTAGGGGTAGGAGTGAATAAAGGATTTTTTAAAACTCTGAGTAGTGTTTGTTTTTCTTTGTGATTCTTTTTTCATTCCTAAAATGGCTTCCACACCGAAAAGAAAAACTATTTCCTTACAAGAAAAACTTGTAATTTTACAAGCCGTAGAAAAGGGCAGTAGGACCACTCGCTGACCTCGTTGACGATACACCTCTCTCTGAGCTTGTTCAATTATGGAATGAATTAAAAACGAATAATATTTTTTCCGATAATGTGTCCGTAAATGATTTTCTTAAATTTGAAAAGGATCTCGTAACAAGTGAGACTCTCACTGTATAATAATAATTTGAAGCAAAAAAAAAAAAAAAAAAAAAAAAAAAAAATCAATTACTGACTCTTTCAGCCTCAAGAAGCGGTGAATTAACTAGAAATATATAATAATCTCCACTGAAATATGTTTACAGTATATTCTTTATTTGGATTAATTCAAATTTAATTAATTCAAAACATTTCTATATTTTTACGTATATATGTATCTTGGTTGAATCATAGATCTCGGCAATAACGAATTTCTGATATAACAAACTATTTCTTGAAGTCCCCTGAAATTCGTTATAGGCGAGGTAGACTGTATAGTTTTGTTGTAAGAGTTGTAGGTAAGTCGAAGTTTAGTTTGGAGATTAAAGGTTATGCATGGTAACTGTCATATGGTTGGTTACATCATCTGCATAGAATGTTTATCTTCTGGCTGAATGACTGCTTTTGATGGTAAAGTCTGGTGAGCTATATTTGTTGTAATGTTTCTGGTGATGTGGTTAAACAAGTATAAATGAGAAACCAGTATGTAGCCTTTTTAACATACAAACCTTAGTTTAAGATGCAATATAAAGTTGAAAATACCTGACCAATGAAATCATAAATTAAACTGAAATAAGTAATAAACTGAACCTTGGTGGTTGTACTTAAACTAAGCATGGTAAAAAACAACAACTATACTTTATGGTATCTACAAGTATACTCGGTACATAGAAGGTACAATTTCAGTGATCAGGTGGTCTCACTTTTACCCTAATGATCTGAAATAACTAACTTCCACAAAAACTGACCTTTAAAAATGGAGTTTTAATTGTTAATAATATTTAATCTGAAAAATAATAAATAATAATATTTACAAGAAATTGATTTCACTACACTACCGCTGACTCTCATCTAATAATTGACTAGATAAATTGACTTAAAATAATGGTCCAAATATTCCTTAAATGTCTTTCCCAATTAAAAGTAAAACATGAATCCTTAGTTTAAAATAAAATGTCCTAAGATAAAAACGAATATAGAATCGATGGTTTTCCAAAAATATGTACGATTTACAAAGCAAAAACACCTCGTGTGACACCTGTATAAGGTGTGCACAAAATAAATATGGCCCTATATTGAGCGGCATTGCAATAATTACAATTAATTAATTAAAATTAGTAAAATACCGTCCAAAAATAAATATTTCTTTATAAAACAAAAACATCGTAAACTGATAGATTTACAAGACCCCCTTTGATAAAAAACATCAGCTGTCGAAGGTTAAAATAGAGGGATTGGCTGGTCTAAGGACTATCTCTAGGTTGTGGCAACTGGGACGCTTGCTTATCGTAAAAATACGATGAGAGCTTAAACCCTGGGTATGGACTTCACTTGGATTAATAAGGCTACTTAGTACAAGGTTGTGCGCATTTTATGTATCTACCTTCAAATGCAAGTTGCTCGGTCAGTTGAAAAACCAAAATGGAAAGGTTGATGGCGTCTTGGATGCAGAAAGCAAAAAGGAACTTGCAACAAAACATTGTACCGTTTTATATACTGGGATAGGTCGACCAAAAAAAACGGTCGATCGAAATGACCAGCCAATCCCTAAAGGCCATTTCGACCATCGTGACCCCTTAAAAGGGTCAAGAAAAAAGGTCGACCGAAATGATAAGTCTCAAGATGGTGGCTTTTCTCGTAGATCCCTTATAGAAAATAAATTCTCTCCTAAAGCAGATGTACAACTTTAATCAAAGATTTTTTGACTGAAATAATGTTCTCTGTCGTTCTCTAACTAATGTCCCATGCGAATTTAACAAATAAATAATGTGCAAATAAAATTTTAAATACCCCGACTTCTCCACTTGGTGTGTGAATTTAACATGAATATATAGTTTACAACATAAATGGAGTGATATTAAATGCTAGTTATTAAACAGCAGTAATATTTTGGCTAGATTACTGCTTGTCTTATAAGTTATAGTAAAACAAAACACTAATCCCTATTACACACCATACAACCATTAAACATGCCCCCATCCCCTACTAGCTTAAAAAGTCAACATTTTTTTAAAATGTAACAATATCTTTAAAAGCGCCTTGTAAGTGAAATATAAACGGATTAGTGTTTAAATATTGTTTTTAAGTGTTTTTAGTATTTTAATATATTCTTTATTTTAAATTTTGAGACTTTTATATTCTAGGAAATTTGTTTTGAGGTTGTATTTAAGTTTTTTTAAGTCAGTAATTGATGTTTTTTATTTATCAAATCTTTTATGAATCTGATTTCTATAAGTCAGTAATTGGTGGTTTTTATTTATTAAATCTTTTATGAATCTGATATTGTTTAATCGTTTTTATTATACAATTTCATAGTAATGTTTAATTGTTAATCTTCGTATTTTTATTAAACCATTTGTACGAAGATTCTATGTCGTTCTAGTTTAGGGGAGATATTTTTTTCTGTAAAACACATTATGCTTCATCATGTATTTTCCTATTTAAATATTCATCTCCCATAGCGGGAGATTTTGTAAGAGTCTCCGTATCCGAGTTATTTTTAAAGGATTTTATTAAAGATGTAAGATCAATCATTTTTAACCCTGCCTTCTGATAATATTAGATTATTATATATTATTTCAGATAAATTCATAAAATAAAGTGTTTTATTTATAAATTAACGCATTGGTAGGGTTAGGTAAATATATAATACAAATACCAGTTAAACTTTGATGTGCCAGATGTGCACATTTCGGAAATTCATTCCTCATCAGTGACACTAAGACCGAAAAGTTTGATACATAAAAAATATAAGCCAAACAGTTGAAAATAATGAATCTAAAGTTTCAAAATTATATAAATCCAAATCCTGCTAAGGAATGCTTTGCACGAGGGAACAAACCTTAGTTTTAAATAAATTTCAAATTTTAGACGACGGAAAATTTTGATAAATTGTATAAACTTTTAAATAAGTCTTTGAATTTTGAAACAACTACCGATTTTATTAAAGTAATTTCACCAAGCGGTGTCAATCTTCTCGTTTTCCATATTTGAATTATTTTTTCTGCTTGTATCACTTTTTCATCATAATTGAACGATATTATTTAATTTAAATCTACATCAAATTTTATTCCAATTAAAGTAAAAGTATGTCCCTTTCTAATTTTAGTCTATGATTAAAAGTTTCTCCAGAAAATTTTTGAAACCTTTTCAAACTGTTTCAAATTTATTAATATAATATTCAATCCGGAAATGTTGGTAAAAAAATTCAAAGTTTTAAGTTTTTAAAGATGCATCTTAAATTTAAAAGACCCATCTAGAATAAGAGATGTGTCATCTGCAAATTGTGAAATGTAAATTCTTCAAATTTATAGGAATACCTTTGATCTTATTATTATTTTTTATCATAATACTTAGTATTTTTGCACATATTAAAACAGGTAACTCGAGATTTGGTCTCCTTTTTAACTCCCCTATTTTAAAATCTGGAGAAATGCTTTTTGCACTACTGCAGAAGAGATATTTGTATATAACATTATTATCTATCTTCGATAGACCACCCAAAAAAATTACGCACTTCGAAAAAATCTCATGGCACTGAATCATACGCTTTTTGAAAATCAGTTATATTAAATGCCAGAAATATATTGGTTTTCAGTATATGTCATAATATCACCAATTAGCCTAACACTGACAGCTATATGCCTATCACTTAAAAAAACTAGTTTGGTCCTCTGATGTTATTTTATATTGAACAGATTAAAACGCTATGTTATACAAACAGAAACCATTTTATATACAACATTTAGAAAAGTGATTGGTCTCCAGTTTTGTAAACATTCTCTTTATTTATTTCATATGGCTTTCTGTTTTATAGACAATTCTTTTTTATGTAACCTTCATTTATTGATCTCAGCACATATATTTCCGAATTTAAAAAAAAAAATTCTGCTTTATTTGTTTCTTTTTCTTTTTCAATGAAAGATGAATATGCATATATTTTCCTCAGAGTTCCATTAAAAATGTTTCTAGAAATAATTGGTCAGACATTGTTAACTGTATATCATCAGTATAATGTAAATTATTGAAGTCATATAAAGGTACCGTGTATTGTTTTATACATTGTTTAATTTTATAAACGAACACCTGATCACGGGTAAAAAGACCCCTTCACTTAACAAAATTATTTGTTTTAAAAGAAATGATTACCATTGATTGATCCGATCTATAACTCGGTTCAATTTGAACTTTTCAAACTTGATTATGACATCACTTATTAGAGAAAAAGCACAATCTAGATTGTTTAAGATGTTTAATTCGTCTCCATGTATACCGTTTAAATTACGATATAGTTTTCTAAAAGATTCAATTAATTTGTATGTATCCTATATTTCCAAAACCTTTTTTTCTAGCCCTTGGGTTATTTAGTTTGAAGTATTGAAGTTTAAAAATCGTGCTTTTACTGCACTGTTGATAACAATCTCGTTATTGTATCATTTAAGTTTCCAAAGCCTCTTACATTTATCCTTATGTTCAATCGCCTTTCATAATCAAAACCTTTACCTAGTTATCAGATGACAGATTTACAGCAAGCCTTACATGCATACATAAACATTTCGAAATTTATGCACCTTACTTGAAATTTTTTCTAGTTTTCTCATATATTGAAAAAATATTTTTCGGCTTTTTCCACAAACAGTTATCACAAAACCATAGATATCTCTTATTTAATTTTAAAAAAGTTTCAGAGAAATAATTTTATTAAAAGCACACAAAAACGCATGCTTCAACATGCAATGAGCCAAGCTGGTTGAGTGTAATATGAATCGCACAAAAAATAAGCAGACCTTTTGTTATAATGTTATCAAAGATTTTGTCAATTAGAACTAAAGCTATTTAGGGTTTATTTGAAGTTTAATATGGCTAATTTTGAATTCGATTAATATCTAAAACAATTGATATATGCAAGCTAAGAACAAATTTATTAAAGTAATGTCGATGATTATTGTACATATGCTTTCCTTAATTACAAATTAAAGATGTGAAGTCAAAATATTTTTAACACACTAAATACAATCTGACCGTCTTTTTAAATAAACCAACAACATTTTAAAACACATAAAAATATTACCATTAACTAATGTTAAATTTACATTTTACGATGGCACCTCACTTTAAAAAAATAAAAAAACAAAAAAATTATTTTAATTTGAATAAATAACACAGAATTAATGAAACACACTTAAACTAATTTAACAAAAATTAAATGTTATTATTTGTTGTTCAGAAACATGACATTTTTTTCAAGATACACTGCTTGATCATCAATTATTTGACGATGCCTTAACTTGAGTATATTATGAAAAGTTCTACTTTTTAAATAATTCGTCCAAAAGTGATACTTGCAGTTGCATGAACCAATTTAATTTCTTTCTTATTGAATTATTTGTAAAAAGTTTTTTAGAATTAAAAATTCCTATCAACTCATATTAAAATAACAATAATTTACAGTTTTTATTTTTTTTCTGAAAATACAAAAAAAACTATGACGGTATACTGTGAAGCATTATGCTCGTCGTATTTTCATCGCCATTGTTTTTATAGATTTTTATCCACGCCATAAAGAGCACATGAGACTTATATATAAAGAATTCACTATATTTCCTTTAAGATTAGATACGCAACATTGGTAGTACGACCAGACTTAAACATAGTAATTACACATTTATGGTCATCATTATGATCTTATAGTAACCTTCAGAAAACAATAATCCACAGTTCTTAATTTTTTTTGAAAAACAAATACAATACTCTAACGGTACAGTATGAAGCGTTACGCTCGTCGTATTTTCATCTCTGTTGATATTATTATGTTCCGAAAATTATACCATCTGAGACCCATTTCAATCCGCGTATCACCATATTTTCCATTAAGATGAGACTTGAAACAGATGTGGAACCACCAGGCTCCAGAATAACCCTTTGCACATGAATTGACATCATTACGATCATAAGTCGCAAATCGGAGTCCCTTGTGATATGCTAAGGCATCAACTACAAATCAAAAATGGGCAAACACTGCTTAAAACGATTAAAATTGAATTTAAATGTGTTATATAGAATCTTAATTTTTATCATAATATGAAAAAAAAAACATATAAATAATTGTATATGGATTAATCGATTAGTTATTTTGTGAAAACACTGGAAGTCAAACAATAAAAGCACTTTATTATCAACAATAATGTTTACTTTGGTTTAAATAGAAGAAGGGCCTAGCAATTAAAACAAGATTTGGGCGACAGTCAAATCAACCAAGAACACGACACAGGTATGATATATAACACGACAAGACAAACATATCTGAGGATTACGAAGTTAAGTTTTTAGAAGTTTGACGGCATTTGAGTAACATGTCCATTCTGTGATTAAAATGACATATCAGGAACCGAAAAGTCTTACCAGTGGTCCTTATACAAGTATATTTAAAAATAAATATAGACCAAATTTCACTATAACCATTACATGTATGTATTATGTATTAACTATTACACGTTTGTAGAAAACGTAAGATTTGTACTTATATTCTTTATTAAATATTTTTGTTGTTTGATTAAAGATAAAATGAAAAACTATGATTGAAAACCGCTTACACCTATTTGCTAATGTTTTGCAATAATTTTTTTTTTTTTTTTTTGTTTTTTTTTTCTGATTTGGTTACCAAGGGTAACAATTTTCAAATTTAAAAATAAATGTAAATTGATTTAACATTTGTATTTTTTTTTTTTTTTTTTTTTTTTTTGGTAATTTTATGAAAATACTCTATTCAAGGACAAAGAAGTGTTGAAATATCCGTTTGTTGTCTGTAATAAGTATTCCGTAGTTCGGTAGTTATAAAGGTTTATATGAATGTGTAGGAATTGTTAAACCTGAAATGTCATCTTAATGTATCTAGGCATCATTGATTTTGATATTTTTTTTACTTGCATTGATGTAATAGACTGTTTACATATGATAATATTATAGTCCATTTAAAAAGTAAACTTTACTTTTCTGTTAACGTTCTTCATAAATCCTGACGATCCTTAAACAATATTCATGTTTTAAAAGAATATTTAATTTGGATATTATTCTCGAAAACTTGCACATTGTTCTAATTTTTATATTGTTTCAACACCATTTAAATAGTTGACATATGGTTTCAATATTATTTTTAGCGTTAAAAAAGGGTTTTCATAAAGATTTAACTATATTTATATTTATAAGAAAATAAAAGAAACTTCGGAAACTTGACATTTTAACTATTCGACACACACACACACACCCAGAAACACACACACACACACACACACACACACTTAAATTGTGCACGAAAGTTTGTTCTGCTCAAGTAAAAATGGAAATTAAAATTTAAAAAATTATGTTTTCATGCAATTGCATACATACAAAATCATCATCATCATCATCACCACCACCACCACCATCATCCAAGCCATAGTCACCATAACAACCACCGTTATTTTCATTTTCATCATAGCGGGGATCAAATCTAAATTATCTATATTTGTCGTTTGGAACAGAAACAGTTACCCTAATTTCATTCGTACTTTATAAACGAACGGTTTTTTCTTTCATTCCTTTAAAGAACGTGCTATTTTTACCATTTAAGTTTGTACAAAAAGAATCATTATAGTATCGGACCGTTTTATGAAGGCTTCGTTTTTTTATAAAAGCAAACGTGTAATTTTAAGTAGAATATTTGTTTGAATACCAACACCGTTATGAAAATATTAAACACGTTTTACGGTTTTAAAAAATATTTCTAAAGACTTTGTCAAGAAAGTTATAATATATGTTAGTATGAAAACAACCACAACTCTAATAATAACTATTACCTATTTTATTTGTGTTGCACATCTTGTCAAGCTTGTTAATACAGAAATCTTTATTTTTTGTTACCGATTTAAGTCAGCTGGTGTTGCATGGGGTAAATTAAAGGGCGAAAAAAGCTTCTTCTTTTTTTTTGATAAAAAAGGCATAACTAATTCAGCAACGGAAGTTTTTTTTTTTTTTTTTTTTTTTTTTGTAAATCTGAATATTGAAAAGGCAATAAAGGTATATCACCTGCGTCTCCAGAATACGCATCATACTGCAGCATAAAACCCGTTGATGCATTGCTTAATTTAAATTCAGTGTAGATGGCATATTTCCAAACCCCGCCATTATCTTGCATGTCAATCCGTAACGCATATTTTGCCAATGATGTCATTTTATGGATTTTCTCGAGACCTAAATTGTTTAAAAATTATAGATAACTTTGATATATATATATATATATATATATATATATATATATATATATATATATATATATATAACAGAAAAAGGGACATGGGTTTGATATATTAGGTGCATCAATTTAATTTTATTTTAATTTTAATTTTTTAATCATATAGAACAAATTATTAATCATTAATGAAAATTTATAATATACCACGTTGGTGACAACCACAATAGATTTATTTCAAAAGGGAGTGTAACCAAAGCTATTAATGGAAATAACACTTCACCTTTAAAGCTGCATTAAGTTTCCCTAGGGAAATTAAAACGGTGCTGATCTAAATAATGATGTTTCTAATAAACAATGTTATTTTTGGTTCAACTATAAAAGCTCGAAAAAATACAGAAATAACAATAATTTCCAAGCGAGGTGTAGCTTGTGGGATCCATTTTAGAAGGCGGTTACCTCATAAAAAACCGGGTCATTTAAACACAACTTACAAAACCGTCAAAGACGATAAATTAAACACAGAATTTCATTAAATTTGTCAATTTTGACTTTAAAAAGGATACGTAACACCACTGCGAATAAATTTGGATATAAATAACAGACAATTAATTAAATTGTCAGGTTTCATCATCGATTTATTGGAATTCCCGTACATGCGTGCGCATGTTCAAAGCAAATAATAATCATCATTAAACATTGACCAACCCGTTAGAGGATTCCGTTTATTAACAGCTATGGGAATAAAGTTCAAGAAAATTAATCTCACGGGTCGTTATAAAACAAGAAGCCCATGGTCTTTGACGCTCACCTAAGGATATGTCCAAAATTGTTTGCAATAGACAATATATTCAGTACAGAAACTTTACAGGTTTTTCAAGTTAGGAACTGCCACAAAACTTAATCAGCAATATATCCAGTAACATTGCATTTATAGGTAGCTTATAAGTCTTCTTTTGTAGCTGTGACCTTGACCTTTCAACATATGACCTTGAACCATATATCAAAATTATTGTTGTCACAATACCTACAATTTTCTAATATACATGCCTATACAAAAAGTTAATAGTTTTTAAGATAATTAGCAATTTCTGTCTTCTTTTGCAGCTGTGACCTTGACCTTTGAACATATGACCTTGAACCATATATCAAAATGATTGTTGTTGCAATACCTGCAATATTCTAGCATACATGTCTATACAAAAAATTAATAGTTTTCAAAATATACTGACAAATACATAATTTTTAGCAATTTCCCCACTCAGTACCTTACCATTTCCCCATTTTGAGCCCCATGACTACCATTTGTGCAAATCTGAAACTACATGACCTAAGGATGTTATAAATGAAATAACTAAGGTATATCTCTTGTACATTCAGAGGAGAAGATTTTTAAAGTTTTTCACTATTTCCCCCCTTAGGGGACCGGGACATAACTCTTTCATTTGTGCAAATCTAAAAGGGCTTCAATCAGGCATAATGGTTACCAAGTTTCATTAAATTTGGCCCAGTAGTTTTGGAGTACAAGATTAAAATGTAAAGTTTACGGACGCACACACGCACGCACATACACACGCCGCATCATACCATAAGCTCACGCTGGCTAAAGTCAGGTGACCTAAAAATATGTAGTTTAAAAAAATGAATTAATAATAATAATGTTAATAAAAAATCAGTAAATTGAAAAACTTAATGCAGCTAACCGAAACCATCTGGGCAATAAGAAACCAATTCAATTTTGATAAAAATATTAAATCGAGAATATATTCATATCAGTCAGTATCTACTAGACCTAAATCATAGTCTTCAATTTGACAATTATATTTCGTTAACTTTCGTTTTTATATTGAATACATACCAAACCAATACTCCCCCCTCGCATCTCCAAACCCGTAAACATATGAATTCCAATTGCGAAAAAAATCTACTGAACCATCAAACCTTCTCTGGAAAACCTTATTAAAAATAAAGAAAAGTATTTGGTAAAGTAAATGTAATTTAAAAAAAAATTATTGTTATTGTTTTGTCTATTTAGGAAAGACAGAAATTTAAAATATATATATGATAATCCATTTTCTGCACTCTACTACTGGCCTACGAATAATTTGAAGGTTACCATATAAATAAACCAAAGAAAAAATAAATGACTTAGATATAGAACCAAGATTATTGTGAAAATTTCTATTGTCAGTAAAAATCTGATCAGCCATCCTTTATGATACCGTAATTATAACCTAACAATACTTTTCTCTACCCTGCATTATAAAGCACGATTTTCCGTTAAAATAATAAAGAAAACATGGTCAATTAAACATTGTATGGAAAATGTTTAAATTAATTGTCATTGAAAAAATATATATATATATTACAAATTCCTTTTTTGTATTCTTGGTCCTTTATAGTTTTTTTTATTGATTTCATTTCATTCATTTCATTTAAACAATTTGAATAAGATAACCGCGGTTGATTTGTTAAACGTGAATTTTATTATCAAATTTTATTAAAAAAAATTCAACGAGGCACAATGGACATGAAATAGTCTAATGATAAAAAATGATCAGTAGAAATGGCTTCATTTAAATTGATTTTGCTATTTGAACCCCTTGAGCAAATTTGCCCTGTCTCAGTCTTTGTTGGTTATATATTGTTTGCTTCAAATTCTTTTATCAGCCATTCGCGACGAGAGCAACATTAATTATGTCTCCGGATGTATGACATAGGATAATTTAGACATTCACGGCTATTATGTACGAAAATTACATAAATAAATACATAAATGTTAGATATGTTCACAAACCGTCCATCCGTTCCTTTTCATGTCACAATAAGCCTCGTACTGTCCACCATCTATGGATATATTATAGACCCCGTCGATCACATTACCCTTTTCAAAGTGGTATTGGCAATCCCGTATAACTAGACAAAAAATAAAAATCTTGTTTAGAATTAATAAAGCTTTATAGTACTAAAAATGATCCTAATTTCTATATAACCAAAAACGTACATCAACAATTTAATATAAATTAAGCACGAAACATAGGTGTAAACGGGAAAAAATTTTATTCAGTAAATCAAATTAAACCGATTGCTGTATTTTTACCAATTGCAAATGAAAAGATTATGTTATTCTTAAAGATGTTCTTATTACTATTTATAATGAATTGCATATTTATATTCTCAAACATTTCAACATATTTAATGACTTTGTCTAAAGTCTAATACCACTGCCCCCCCCCCCCCCCCCCACCGTCTTCTTCGTCACACTAAGACAGATTTAAGTGTGAGAAAATAGGTTAGTGTACTTGTGAAAGATCTATGATTCTGTACAGAGACTCCTTCCATATTCCAGAACTGACTGCATCAAAATAAGTGAAAGAGTCTTATCTGAGACGTAAAACACCATTTTTCAAATCCACGATGATCTGCGCTGTTGTATTGTTCTCTCCTTTTAACCTTACAGAATAAAGTGTACACACAGGGAAAATTTTATTCAGTAAATCAAATTAAAGTGGAGTTGAGTTGAGTAATGGTGTTAAACGTCCCGTAAAATGCAGAATTGGATCTTCTCAATTATAAATCCTTAATTTACTTTTTCAAGTGCAGACGATGACAGTTAAACGTCCCGAATGTGTGGCGGTGTAAAAAATTACAATAAATGCAGTCATGTAACAAAATGATGGTATCAAATCATTTCATGTGAATTAATAATCTGACCGATTAAAGACAATTTTCAATATTGAACTTGTTTGTTAATGTCCGAGTGACATCATAAAGGAGAGTAGTGATTTAAGTCTGGTGAACTTGATTTTATGCAAAGATAAAAAAAAAACGTTCTTTTGATAAATATGTACCGGGATAAAAAAAAAAGTTGTTTTTAATGATAATTGTTTTATGTATTTCGGTCAAAACTCCTCTTTCCTATTATAGGACATCTTCTAAATGGAACACGGACGAGTCTTGACAACCCACTCCGCAAATTATAAAGGCAACTGTAAGATGAAAAAACAGATCGTGTTCTTGACAAATAATTTCAAACCGACCTTGGAGAACAAATATTTCCAAACAGAATATAGGATTACCTATACATTGCAGCATGGTTAATGTCTACCTGCGAGCTAACTGATTTTGATTCCTGGGCACAGTATAAATCATAACATGTTTTGCTAGGATAGATTTGATTTTATTAATTTGTTTTGATTGATTTAATTGTTTTTACGTCTCAGTCAAAAATATTCCACTTATATCGAGACATCACCAGCTATCGGTGAAGTGGCAGAAATTTTTACCTTTGCAGTGCACTTAAGGCAATGTACAGGGAAGGTTTTTAACGTGCCACGCCCGTCATGACACAGGTCATCGGGTTTAAAAGTCTCATCCAAAGTACGTGGATTTTCAATTTCAGACGGTTCAACACATCTTAAAAAAAGACTATAATAAAATTGTAATTTTTTTTATTTGTAACTGATTTATTATTTTAATGTTGTTCCTGCATAAATTATGTGATTCTTATAACAGGTAGATAAACACATAGAACAAAACATCATATAGGATTACCTTTACATTGCAGTGTGATTAATGTCCAACTGCCATTTGATTGACAAGTTATGGATGTAGATCCTTGAGCAAAGTACCGATCATTGCATTTGTAGCTACGAATATACCCAACTAAATTTTTACCAGGTTGCAAAGCGGCATTTTCTATTTCAGACGGTTCATTACATCCTGAAAAAATAAAAAAATGTGAAATCATTTTCTGCTTGCAAGAGTTTTTATTCTTTTAATAATGTACCTGCATGAATTATGTGATTCTTTTGATAGATAGATACATTAATAAGAATACGCTTGTTCTTTTATAAAAGTTTAACAAAAAAGTGTATTTTAATAATTATTAATCATTAAAGAATATCAATGGGGCGATTACACTATCGAGTTGTTGGCCCCTGAACCGCTAGATGGCTACTTCTTCCGGAGAGTTCACGACAGCAAACAACTTGGTTGCAACTATCATGAATCAATTAAATTTCTGTTCGATTAGTTGAAATATTTCGATTGTTTTGATGTAAAATATTTTTACATGGACTGGACTGTTGCGTTAAATACATCTTTCATTTGGAATAAATTATCTTTACTTGTCATTGAAATTTAAGTGTCAAACATCGATTTTAAGCGCTTTGTCGATGCATATGTCGACCTAATATCTTGTTGCTCAGATAACGGTGAATGTTGGTCCATAGAATTTATCCATTAAAAAACGGGACAAAATCATCATATGTTGGAATTCTATTTTAAATAATGTATTTATGCTTAGTAATCGGTATAATACATGCTTAACCTGGATAAATGTAATATATCATTCACTTGAATTTCGGTGTGTAAAAATGTTATGGAATTATACGTCGAAAATCTTTTTTCGTATTTTTCTTCAGTTTTAGATAATGAGAATCATTATTCACTTACTGATGCCAGAGACATACAATATATAATATTAAACATGAAAATAATGAAAAATCATAAAATTTAAAATACACTTGTGTCATGTTTACATGATCCACCGTATTTATTAGCCAATAATTTACTTTTTGCATAATTACAATAAAGACAAATATTAATTAATTTGATTAGTTAAAAAGTAACTATTATATATTATTCATTTTTGTTTTATGATTTGACTTAATTATCCTTCTTCCTATTATTTTTCAAAATTTTTGAAGAGTTTTGTAAACCCTTGTTATCACAAGCTATATGTATAAAACGATATGCAGTAATTATTATAATCACAGAATTTGAAAACATTATGATTGGTATTTTAAACAAAATAAAAACGTTTCAACGTAAACAAACAGAAACAAACAAAATATAACCAAGCCAATTTATCATTATCGGCAAATAGTTTCGCTCTCTGGAGAGAGAGAGAGAGAGAGAGAGAGAGAGAGAGAGAGAGAGAGAGAGAGAGAGATTTAAAATGAAAGCTTATTTTTATTAGAAAATACAATCTTCTTAAGTCAACAGAAAAAAAACTTAGTTCTTATAAATGCATAAAATAATCAAGGCGTTAGGCTATTTTTATTATTACTATAATTATTATGGAGGGTAAATTAAAAATTGGAAGTGTCAATTGCCGGGGTCTTTTTTCCGATAAGATTAAAAGAAGAGATATTCTAAATACATATATAGAAAATATTACGATACAACATTTATTTTGGATAGTCAGTGCAACAAAGAGTCTGAGATGGTTTGGAGGAACGAATGGGAATATAAGGCAGTCTTAAAATCTCAAGCTGTATGGGATGGGGTTGTGATGAAACAATAAATACAAATATTCTCTGGAATTTAGAGGGAAACTTTAAACTTCTTGGTAATAAATATAACCTGGAGTCAGAAAACATATATAAAGAGAATTTAACAGAAAAAAATAAATCCTTAAATAAAATTATTACATGATTGATCATTTAAAAACTTGTCTCTTGTTGGAAAAGTAACTGTTATTAAGACTTAAGTATTTTCTATTCTTGTACAGATTTTCACTGTTCTGCCAAATCCACCAGTAAATGCAAGCAACAGAATCAATTGATCTATGTTCTCTATTATATGCAATGGCAAAATGGATGGAATTAAGCAAAATATTTTCGTGCAGCTATATGATAAAGGTGGTCTAACAGTTCCACACATATTATCATACTATTACTCTTCAAAACTTTCTTGCATACAGAAAATTCTAAACCCAAAATGCCATTGCGCTTGGAAAGCTTTGCTGATAGATAATCATTTGGTGGCGACAAAATGTTCTTAATACCTAAAAGTGGATTGCAACACATTTTACCCAAATCTAATCTGTTTTGGAGATAAGTAATTTTGAGCTGGGCTGAACGTGGGAGTTTTACCACAACCCCTTGTGAATTTTATCACAATCTATTTGGTTTAATCCAAAAATTTTCATTGATAATAAATGTATATTTTGGGAGAAACCATTAACGATTTGATTGATAAAGATGGTAATTTTACAAGTATAGGGGATTATGCACCATGTCAATTTCAAACCAAACTATCTAGACTTTTACGGATTAATATGCGCTATTCCATCTGGATGGAAAAAAGTATCAAGTATAATAGGCAAAAAAAAAATTACAAAATATTTCGACTGAAAATTATGAAAGAATTGAAAAGAACCAGAAAGTATCCAAATATTTCTATGGTGTTTTCATTGAAAAGCTGCCGGTTCAAAATAATTCAGCGTGTTCCTAGGAAAATCAATTAAATATTGCTAAAGAGGACAAAATATAGGACAATATTTATAGAAATTCATTCAAAATCACTAACGATACTAAACTCTCCGGAAAAGGCACAAACTATAAGACAAATGTGGGAAATATCCAGGATAAAATAGATATCAAATAGTTTTTTTCATGTGTAAACTGCAACAAAAATAGAAATATTTATTTGTATTAGACTTATTTATTATTTGACTGGACTTCATTTACTTACTGTTTATACATGTATCATTAAAAAATGTAATTCTGTTGACAAAGTGATTCTTCGATTTGCAAATATTATATGTTAACATGCATGCTTGATATATATATATATATATATATATATATATATATATATATATATATATATATATATATATATATATATATATATATAATATTACTTGTATTTGAAATGAAAATGAGAAAAAATATAATAATATATAAAATATTCAAATATATTGAATATAAGTGATGATAAAAAGAAAAGAAGTTGGAAGTGATTATGCCTGATAGAGAGAAAACGTAGTGTTATGAGTGATAGAGAGAAAAGGCTCGAAGAGATTATGTCTGATAGAGAAAAGAGGTTGTAGTGATTATGAGTGATAGAGAAAAAGCGTTCATAGTAATTATGACTGACAGAGAGAAAAGATTCGAAGTGATTATGAGTGATAGAACGAAAAAGGATCGCTGTGATTATGATCGACAGGGTGAAAAGAGCTCGTAGTTATTTTGACTGACACGAAGAAAAGGACTCGAAGTGATTATGAGTGATAGAGAGAAGGTATCGTAGTAATAATGACTGACAGAGAGAAAAGGGTTCGTAGTGATTATGATTTATATAGAGAAAAGGGCTCGTAGTGATTATGACTGACAGGAGTGGAAAGGGCTCATTGTGATTATGACACAGAGAGAAAGGGCTCGTAGTAATTACGAGTGATAGAGAGAAAAGGACTCGTAGTGATTATGACTGATAGAGAGAAAGGGCTCGTAGTATTATGAGTGATAACAGAAAAAGGTGCGTAGTGATTATGACTGATAGACAGAAAACCTAGTGATTATATATCATTGGTAGAGAGATAAGAACTTGTAGTGATTATGAGTGATAGAGAGAAAAGGACTCGTAGTGATTATGACTTATAGAGAGAAAGGGCTGGTAGTATTATGAGTGATAACAGAAAAAGGTGCGTACTGATTATGACTGATAGACAGAAAACCTAGTGATTATATATGATTGGTAGAGAGATAGGAACTTGTAGTGATTATGAGTGATAGAGAGAAAAGGACTCGTAGTGATTATGACTTATACAAATTTAACTGATAAGGGTTCTTTTTAAATACGTTTGAATGGTTATATTAATAATTGTTAAATTGTTTGTCGTAATTTTAAAATTTGTTCAAACGTGCTCGTAGTAAGTGTGAAATGTGTTCAAACGATCTCGAATTGAATATCAATTATGGTTTTTATTTTAATTACCTTTCATCAAATGTACAACTTTCAAAATTTTTTAAAAGAATTTTGGGAAAATGGAAACTTTGATGTTTAGAAAGGCGGGATAAGTGTGTTTTTTAGACTATGTCAATGTGTGGATATACACAAGTATTTTCAATACCTGTGTATATTAACCCATCGGTAAACATGCTAATTAAAGAGCAATTGTTGCATCCTTATTCCAGAGACAGACGGTCTTGTATACCTAAGCAGTTTTCAGCTTGCGATATCTGTTCAACTCCATGGTCATACCTCCCCTTTTACCTGAGCTCGTGTCAAAATTAAGTCAACATAGACATGAACTTTGATCGCATAAGATCAGTGCTTTACACTGTTTGATTTAAATGACAAGTAATGAAAAATTGAATAAAAAATTTAATAACAAAAAACTGCCAAGTTTTTATATATAATCATTTTACATAAAACAATCGATGTATTTTAACTGAAACACCAGACATTGAGTTAATAAGTGATAGTAGCAACGGATTTGCTCACAACTGTGACCTCCCGGAAGTAGTAGCCCTCTAGCAGACCAGGGCCATAACTCGATAGCGTTATCTGCCCATTTATTCGTGCGCGCCTCTGTGTGTGTGTGTGTGAGAGAGAGAGAGTGTGTGTGTGAGAGAGAGAGAGAGAGAGAGAGAGAGAGAGAGAGAGAGAGAGAGAAAGAGAAAGTCAATGTTGTAAACATCCTACCTATTATATTACAGTAAGCTCCGTAGTGTTTTATATCGATGCATTGAGAATTCGATGGACATTTTATTTCAGAGCACCCACCTGAGCCATCCTGAAATGAAAAAAATCAAATAGAAAATGTTAATATTTTTTACTTCTCTTTATTGCCAAAAGGTAGATGTAGAATCGAAACTAATATTCAAATTGTTATGAAACAATTTTACAATATATTGAAGAGCAATTAAAATAGATCCAGCCTCAGCCTTGATCTGTTAAATATATTAAAAATGGGCCAAAGCCTCAAAAGGCCTGGTTGTTTTTTAAATTTGTATTGAATGAGTGTAAAGTGTGGAAGGAATTTTAAATAATTGCACAAAGCAAGGTGTACAAGTTGTTTTTTCATACTTCACAGAAAGTAATGAAAAATGGGGAATAGTTCCAACAATGACAATATATATGAAAAAGTAATAAAACAAGTATATATATGTATTAGAAAAATCTCAATCATTTCAACATTTTCTGAAGCTACAGTAAATTGAAAAAATGTGCACCAGAAACTTTACATTGGAATGAGATGGACAGTACAGGACAGATAGGCAACAGGTTGACAGCACTAGCTTTCCACACTTTCATCCAGTAGCTAATAAACCAATGACTTTTAGAACATAAACATTTGTGTAGTTTTCTTTCATGTATGTATAATAAGATTTGAAATCTAAAACCTGTCAAAGTAGGATGTAATGGCATAAAGGTTTCACTACATCATTTAAAGTCAGGTGCACATCTTTGATAATCTTTAGATATATACAGTACAAAGTCACTAAGTTTCAAATTCTGGAAAAATGAGGAAAAATCCTGAAATATTTTCATAAAGTCAGGTGCACATCTTCAATATATATCAAAACATTCTGTGAAGTTTCAAGGTTTTTGGTTAAAAACTGTAGGAGGAGTTGAGTTCACAATTTAGGTACCTCCAGTTCAAAAACTTGCTAAAAAGTGACTTAGTTTTAAAGTCTGGAAAATGGGAAAAAAATCTTGAAATATTTCCATAAAGTCAGGTGCACATGTTCAATATATATAGAAACTTTCTGTAAAGTTTCAAGATTTTTGATTAAAACCTTTAGGAGGAGTTGAGTTCACCAGATTCAATATATATTGAAACATTCTATGAAGCTTCAAGGTTTTTGGTTAAAAACTGTAGGAGGAGTTGAGTTCACAATGTAGGTACCCCCAAAAACTTGCTAAAAAGTGACTAAGATTCAAAGTCTGGAAAAATGGGGAAAAATCTTGAAATATTTCCATAAAGTCAGGTGCACATGTTCAATATATATAAAAACATTCTGTAAAATTTCAAGGCTTTTGTTTGAAAACTGTAGGAGGAGTTTAGTTCACAAAGTAGGTAACCCCAGTTCAAAAACTTGCTAAAAAGTGATTAAGTTTCAAAGCCTGGAAAAATGGGAAAAAAAATTTGAAATATTTCCATAAAGTCAAGTGCACTTTTTCAATATATGTAGAAACATTCTGTGAAGTTTCAAGGCTTTTGGTTAAAACTGTAGAAGGAGTTGAGTTCACAATGTAGGTACCCCCACAGTCCAAAAACTTGCTATAAGTGACTAAGTTTCAAAGTCTGGAAAAATGGGCAAAAAAATCTTGAAATATTTCCATAAAGTCAGGTGCACATGTTCAATATATATAAAAACATTCTGTGAAGTTTCAAGGTTTTTGGTTAAAAAATGTAGGAGGAGTTGAGTTCACAATGTAGGTACCTCCAGTTCAAATACTTGCTAAAAAGTGACTAAGTTTCAAAGTCTGGAAAAATGAGAAAAAATTCTTGAAATATTTTCATAAAGTCAGGTGCAAATCTTCAATAGATATAGAAACACTCTGTGAAGTTTCAAGGTTTTTGGTTGAAAAATGTTTGAGGAGTTGAGTTCACAATGTAGGTACCTCCAGTTCAAAAACTTGCTAAAAAGTGACTTAGTTTCAAAGTCTGGAAAAATGGGATAAACATCTTGAAATATTTCCATAAAATCAGGTGCACATGTTCAATATATATAAAAACATTCTGTAAAGTTTCAAGGTTTTTGGTTAAAAACCGTAGGAGGAGTTGAGTTCACAAAATTCAATATATATAGAAACATTCTGTGAAGTTTCAAGGTTTTTGTATAAAAACTGTAGAAGGAGTTGAGTTCACAATGTAGGTACCCCCACAGTCCAAAAACTTGCTATAAGTGACTAAGTTTCAAAGTCTGGAAAAATGGGCAAAAAAATCTTGAAATATTTCCATAAAGTCAGGTGCACATGTTCAATATATACAAAAACATTCTGTGAAGTTTGAAGGTTTTTGGTTAAAAAATGTAGGAGGAGTTGAGTTCACAATGTAGGTACCTCCAGTTCAAAAACTTGCTAAAAGTGATTAAGTTTCAAAGTCTTGAAAAATGGGAGAAAAATCTTGAAATATTTCCATAAAGTCAGGTGCACATGTTCAATATATATAAAAACATTCTGTAAAATTTCAAGGCTTTTGTTTGAAAACTGTAGGAGGAGTTTAGTTCACAAAGTAGGTAACCCCAGTTCAAAAACTTGCTAAAAAGTGATTAAGTTTCAAAGCCTGGAAAAATGGGAAAAAAAATTTGAAATATTTCCATAAAGTCAAGTGCACTTTTTCAATATATGTAGAAACATTCTGTGAAGTTTCAAGGCTTTTGGTTAAAACTGTAGAAGGAGTTGAGTTCACAATGTAGGTACCCCCACAGTCCAAAAACTTGCTATAAGTGACTAAGTTTCAAAGTCTGGAAAAATGGGCAAAAAAATCTTGAAATATTTCCATAAAGTCAGGTGCACATGTTCAATATATACAAAAACATTCTGTGAAGTTTCAAGGTTTTTGGTTAAAAAATGTAGGAGGAGTTGAGTTCACAATGTAGGTACCTCCAGTTCAAAAACTTGCTAAAAGTGATTAAGTTTCAAAGTCTTGAAAAATGGGAGAAAAATCTTGAAATATTTTCATAAAGTCAGGTGCACATGTTCAATATATATCAAAACATTCTGTAAAGTTTCAAGGCTTTTGGTTAAAAACTGTAGGAGAATTTGAGTTCACAAAGTAGATACCCCCAGTTAAAATACTTGCTAAAAAGTGATTAAGTTTCAAAGTCTGGAAAAATGAGAAAAAATTCTTGAAATATTTTCATAAAGTCAGGTGCACATGTTCAATATATATCAAAACATTCTGTAAAGTTTCAAGGCTTTTGGTTAAAAACTGTCGGAGAATTTGAGTTCACAAAGTAGATACCCCCAGTTAAAATACTTGCTAAAAAGTGATTAAGTTTCAAAGTCTGGAAAAATGAGAAAAAATTCTTGAAATATTTTCATAAAGTCAGGTGCAAATCTTCAATAGATATAGAAACACTCTGTGAAGTTTCAAGGTTTTTGGTTGAAAACTGTTTGAGGAGTTGAGTTCACAATGTAGGTACCTCCAGTTCAAAAACTTGCTAAAAAGTGACTTAGTTTCAAAGTCTGGAAAAATGGGATAAACATCTTGAAATATTTCCATAAAGTCAGGTGCACATGTTCAATATATATAAAACATTCTGTAAAGTTTCAAGGTTTTTGGTTAAAAACCGTAGGAGGAGTTGAGTTCATAAAATTCAATATATATAGAAACATTCTGTGAAGTTTCAAGGTTTTTGTATAAAAACTGTAGGAGGATTTGAGTTCACAAAGTTGGTACCAATAGTTCAAAAACTGGCTAAAAAGTGATTAAGTATCAAAGTCTGGAAAAATGGGAAAGAATTCCTAAAATATTTTCATAAAGTCAGGTGCACTTCAATATATATAGAAACATTCTGTGAAGTTTCAAGGTTTTTGGTTGAAAACTGCAGGAGGAGTTGAGTTCACAAAGTAGGTACCCACAGTTCAAAAACTTGCTAAAAAGTGACTAAGATTCAAAGTCTAGAAAAAAGGGGAAAAAATCTTGAAATATTTCTTTAAAGTCAGGTGCACATGTTCAATATATATAAAAACATTCTGTGTAGTTTCAAGGCTTTTGGTTAAAAACTGTGGGAGGAGTTGAGTTCACAATGCAGGTCCCCCACAGTTCAAAAACTTGCTACAAATTGACTAAGTTTCAATGTCTTGAAAAAAGGAAAAAAAATCTTGCAATATTTCCATAAAGTCAGGTGCACATTTTCAATATATATATAGAAACATTCTGTGAAGTTTCAAGGTCATTGGGTAAAAACTGTAGAAGGAGTTGAGTTCACAAAGCAGGGACCCCAGTTCAAAAACTTGCTAAAACGTAACTAAGTTTCAAAGTCTGGAAAAATGGGGAAAAAATCTTGAAATATTTCCATAAAGTCAGGTGCACATCTCCAATAGATATAGAAACATTCTGTGAAGTTTCAAGGTTTTTGGTTGAAAACTGTAGGAGGAGTTGAGTTCACAAAGCTGGTACCCTATTTTTCCCGTCCGCCCGCCCGTCCGCCCACCCGCCCGACATTCACCATACTATAAACCGGATTTGCACTCCGTGCAACCCGACCAAAAATTCAATAAAAAATAATAATAAACATTCATTACAAACACGTGTTGAGTTGAGTTGAGTAGTGGTATGTAACGTTCAAGCCCAGAATATTTCACTGATATCGAGACGTCGCCAGCTATAGACGAAAGTGCAGAAATTTTGCCTGTCATTGCGCTGATGGCAGTATACAGCAGGGTTCTTTATCGTGCCACACCTACCGTGACACAGGACCTTGTTTATTTTAAGTTCCTTTACGTAAATACCGTGAGCTTTATCCATAATGCCGAGTGCTTGGCGAAAGAACAGTCACTACTCACTTTCAAGTTTTGGTTCAGACCCGGTCGGGGCTCGAACCCACGACCTCCCACTTACGGAGTAAGCACTCTACCAACTGGGTTACCGCAGTGGTCCTCACTAACACTTGTAATAAATTTACAGTCAAACAATGTATAGAGGCGAATACTACCAATAATAATTTTCATGTTAAAAAAGTGAAAAAGCCAGTTTGAATTCTACATTATCTCTTTTAATTCCTTATTACTTCTTAACTAATTCAGTTTTTATCTTGATCTTTATCCTATTTTGGTGACATTTGAAGATTTTTTTGTAAAATTATTGCATATGGAACTTTGTCTTTTTTACAGAAAAAACATATGAATGGTGCATCGTTTGTGTAAGACACATATTTTAAAAGTTGACAATTCAGCTGCATGTGCTTTCATGATACTCACATAAGGAATAAATGAGTAGTTAAACTCATTTTGTCAAAGTATGGAAGTTAAAAAATAATGTTTGTAACTAAAAAACATATACTTAGCAACAACACATTCAAGAACACGACAAAACATTATTGTTGAGGAAAAAACAGGCAATATGTAAAGAAGAAAAACGCATATTGAAACACTGATTATAAATGTACTTACTTTAGATTGACAAAGTAATTTCATGCCCTAAAATCTTTTAATTTGCCAATTGTCATTTCATAAATTGAGAAATTTGTTTTGATTTTTGTAATTCCCACATTATATATTCTTTGTATATTCACATATTGTAATTTGGAAGAAGTAATAAAATTAATCACATTTTGTCCATATGAATGTTTTATCAAGGAATTACACAAACTACTCTTCCGTATTTCCAATATATTCTCACAACAAATTGGCAACCACGAATTGCTTGATGCAGATGTAAAAGTTTAGTTTTATGATTCAAAACTTTAATTTCAACACAAAATTGGTAGGATATAACCATTACATGGTGTGTTGGTGACCTAATATGGTTTATACATGGTCAGTAAATATCATACCTGCATTTGAAAGAACATTTTATAAAACAGCAGTATTTGATACATGTGTTCCACAGCTGTTGCAAAACTGTAGTATACGTATTTCTGACTATTCCTTGGTGAAATCCCAGATACTTATTTCTTACATTATAAAATACTAAACATATGCTAATTCTTAATATAAGAATTGAGTAGCTGTGTTAAAAAAAACAGGTTTGGATCCCGTATGGGTCTTATTCAAGATTGTTTCAAGTGTCGAAGGCTATACGCAAAGAAGTCATACTTCAAAAATGAGATAAATGAGACTCTATACGTTTATATATTGATAATATATTTAGATATTATGTTGGTATAAAATTGTGTCAAGTTTGATCAATTCTGACCAAGAGATGTGAAGAATAAATATTGGACAATATTTTACACAATCAGACAAATAAACATACAGAACGACGGACAGATGGTGGTCAGACAGAATGAAATAGTGATTCCTGCGTATTGTATTTCTTTGCAGCGGTATGAAAGTTATGAAATTTTTTCCTGCCTTGAGATAGCTTTAATGTTGCTTAAATGTGACTTAAAGACAAACTAAGTTTATGTAGATTTGAATGTTAAAGGGTGGAAAAATTATGTTGGTAATACCATTGCAAAAAACACATGTTATATAATAGATAAGAAATATGATACGGGTCAATAAATGTTCAAAATGTTCCATGAGACTTTGGATATAATTTTGATATATACGTAAATATTGAGTACTTTATTAATGAAATTATACAAAAAATTCACACACACACACACACACACACACACACACACACACACACATATATATATTAGAACTTCGATAACTTTGATAACTCGAAGTGCACGAGACTTCGGTGATGACTTCGAGGTATCGGGGTGTTGGAGTTATCGAAGTTGAAAGATGACGTCAACTTGTTATATGTTTTCCACTTCAGAAATCTTTGATGTTGTTAACAGTTACAGTAACTCGAATGTAATTCAAAAACTAAATTCTTTCTTATAGATACTTTCGAAATAAAAAAAAAATAATAATCAATGTTTTAAAGAATTGATATCGAGGACAAAAGCATGTAAAACGTGTTTTTTTTAATTTTAAAATCACGATTTATACGAAAAACAGAATCGGAAAACAGATATATGTACACATATATAAGCAATACTTTATTATAACAACCGTTGAAAGTACGAACAGATAGTTAATATCATTAAAAAGCATTGAAATTAAGTCAAACGTTGAACTGTTATCGAAAGGGCAGATTACTTGGCTTTTGTCATATATATATATATATACAGTCGACTCTCGTTAATTCGAAATCGGTTAAATCGAAATTTCGCTTAAATCGAAATGATATAAACGGTCCCGTCAGATCGCTATGTATTATTATAATGGTTATTGTGGTGCTTTATTTTTTTTTGTTGATTGGTAATTGATGGTCGTTGGCTGTAGCCCGGCCTGACTGAAAGGGGGAATCAGCTCTGAAAAGACTAAATTGACACTCGGAACTTCAATAGACGTTTCTTTATTTGTGGTCAAGGCCAAACTCAATAACAAAAAATGTACATAATGATAAGTTCAATCATTTGACAAGGAATAGATGCCTACCACTTGCGTACCCAGACTTTACTTTTGTGGGTTATGGTACGCAACAAGTAAGGATTTGCGTCTAATTATCGTGTCGTGCCGCTTTCATCCAAGAAGCTTTTCTATGATGTGAACCTTACGACAAATACTAAGACGCTACGGGGCATTTACAAAACATCGCACGTCCCCAGAAACTTTTTGGCCGGCTTTATGTTTCCGTTGACGTGAAATATCTTATAACTATTTGAATTACAACTAATTCAGGTTTTATGCCAAATTAAATAAATATACATATGGAGGGCTTATTCTTTCCTTGTCACAAGTTGAATAACAATATATTGTCTCATTAATGTTGCACAAATACCGTAGGTTCTGTACTTCCGGTTTGGCATTATGTCAACTTTAAACTAAAACATGGCGACACCGGAAGTTAAAAGAAAATGTAAACATATAAAAAAAATATGGCGTCACCGGAAGTTGAAAATAAAAACAACTGAAAACATGGCGACGCCGGAAGTTGAAAATATACAAATGAAAACATGGTGACACCGGAAGTTAAAAAATGTAACAAATAAGAAAATATGGCGTCACCGGAAGTTGAAAATATACAAATAAAAATGTGGCGACACCAGAAGTTGAAATGAGAACAAATTAAAACATGGCGACGCCGGAAGTTGAAAATATACAAATGAAAACATGGCGATACCGGAAGTTGAAAATATACAAATAAAAATGTGGCGACACCAGAAGTTGAAATGAAAACAAATTAAAATATGGCGACGCTGGAAATTTAAAAAATGAAAATAATTTGACCTGTTTTGCTTTTGTTTTGTTTAAAGCCTAAAAAATGTACAATAAAAGACAAAAAATGATAATGTCGGGCATGATTTAAATTTTATGATGGAATCTTATTAATCTTTTGTAATTGAAAAGTTAAACTTAAAACCTGAATGAACACACATACATATCGTGCTGAATCATTTGGAATACAATAACACCTAATTAAAATAAAATATACTAAATGCATTTGCAATTGTATAGAACAACTGCTGACTTTAGAAATATATGATTGTGAATTAAATTATTCAAAAAATGCAAAATTTAAGTGCGAAAATAGAATTTAATAAATGTCTTTGAACTTGCCAAACAATCACAAAGAAAATGTGAAAGTATTGACTTTAAAAGCAGACAAATAGTTAAATTATCAAAAACAAAAAAATATAAAATGGAACGTAAAGTGTGGACTTACCTAAATTGACACTCGGAACTTCAATAGACGTTTCTTTATTTGTGGTCAAGGCCAAACTGAAGATTTTGGCCTTGACCAGAGATTAAATACCAAAGGGTACGTCGCGACGTCTAAATTGACCTTTTGACATTGAATAAATTAAACTGACCAATGAGATATCGCTTCACGGTTCACGGTTCCATGACACGGGATAACTGAGTGAACATCGATTGAAGTTCCACGTCGAAGGTGTCAATTAAGATTTAGGCAAGTCCATATCCGACCAGATTGTTATAGCCTGTGGCTTGAGCTTCATTAAGGAATTTAATTTTAATTTTGACGGTTATGGCCAATTATCCAAAAAAATATTGACCATAAATAAATTATATTGGCAAATATTATTCACCGACGGGCATTTTCTATTGAACAAAATATATTTTTATAGGTAAATTTAAATGCTGATTGACACTTACCGAAGAACACAATATTTATGTTTTCCAAATATATTACTTTTAAGTTCAATATATAAAATAAACAAATAAAAATCCAATATGATTCGCTATTTAACAATGTTTTAAAATTTGATTTGAATAATTAATATGAAAATTCTTACATTTTCAATTATAAACATTGAAAATGTATTTTATGAAAACGGCTGAAATGTTAAATATCATAACTTTAACTTATAAAACATCAAAATATCTTTTTTATAAAAACATTAAAATGTCCATTATTATAATTTCCCTCCGTGTCGAGTAAGCCTTGTCCTCAAGGCTTGTTTAAGAGGACATTGTCAATTTTGGAAATATGTACATGATAATTTGTCTATATTTATAATTCCAACTGCACTACTGATATTTTAGGTATATATATATATATAGCCCACTACTGGATTAAACAAAATACATAATAGAAGTGTTGTACTCCAGACAAATTTCACGTGGAGTTTTGACTCCGGTCATTCCGTTTTCTATGGATAATAATTCACTCTCTGAATTTGAATAGTGTGGACATTTCTCCGGGATTTGGGTTATGGTCCACTTTTTGAAATAAATTGTGTGGCATTCAGTTTGCATTTGGATAATAATCCACTGTATGCCTTATTCTATGGGCATTCCGCCTGCACGTGGATGATAATCTCTATGAAATAATTTGTATGGGCATTTCGCCTGCACGTGGATAACAATCCACTATTTGAAGTGAACTAATGGGCATTCCGCCTGCACGTGGATAATAATCCATTGTATAAAATAAATTCTATGGGCATCCCGCCGGCACATGGGTAATAATCCACTATATGAACTAATATCGGCATTCCGCCTTCACGTAGATAAAAATCCATTATTTGCATTGAGGTGTATGGGCCTTCCGCCTGCATGTGAATAATGATCGACTATATGAAATGAACTGAATGGGCAATCCGCCTGCATGTGGATAATAATCCACTGTATACAATAAATTCTATTGGCATCCGCCGGTACGTGGATAATATGAGCTTAGTATGGGCATTCCGCCTTCACGTAAATAATAATCCATTGTTTGAACTGAACTGTATGGGCATTCCGCCTGAACGTGAAGAAGAATCTCTGTGGATGTAGTTAAGCTGTAGATATCATTTTGCCATTTGAAAAATAACGTTGGTGATTTGATTTACATACTGTAGAAGCAAAACCATAGAATCACATGACCAATTGTCCTGAATACTGAAAAATATTCTATTAATACATTTTTTTTTTAATAAGTATGGACCCCCTTTTTGCCAAAAGGAAAAAGAATTAACGCAATTTTGGTGCAAGTCTTGAGGAAATCTCATCAATCAAGGGATATAATATATAAAAACAATGAAATCGTTTGCCATATTAACCAAGAGTAGTGTGTGTTTTGGATATATTCTAGTCAGCACTTGTGTGCAGCCATTATGTGCTAACAGAAGGTATACACAATACCTTCTAGCAGTAATTTTATTAATTTTCAATGCTGTGAATGGTGATATTGCAAAAGATGATTTTATATCGATTTGCTGTAGAGTGTTTTTATTTTCGATGCGTGCATCATGTATTGCAACATGCATTTTTGGAAAAAACGTTCCGGTTACAAAAATATTGGAAATCTTTGATGGTGGATGCACACTCCAGTGAAAAGAGCAGAGAGGAAGTTTTGCAAGTTCAACAAACGCACATACGTCACCGTTTGTGAGTTCAAGCATTAAGATCGTAGAATGAGAGTTTCGGACCTGTTTCCACATACTGTAAATGACAATTATGGTTAAAATAACAACAAATATACCTTGGATTACGATGCTAAAGGAGAATTGTGATGCGATATCAATAGAAGGTAGTTCAGTTTGTGTGACCTTTTCATAATCAAAAGAAGGAAGTGTAGCGGCTTTCACTCCTTGTGATTGCAATAATAATAAAGCTGATGTAAGTGTTCTAAGTTTAAGATATGTGAAAATGAAAGCAAGCAAACTTACAGTAGCGACTGCAATAGCTGCGAGTGAAATCATAGCATTAAGATCTGGCCACGAGGGAAGAATGTTAATTTTTCCATCAATAAGTGGTTCCGATAATGATTGGAATACGATTTCGTCTTTCTTAACAGCTGATGCGATGCGTTTTAAACTGAGATGATATGTCTGATCCTGTGCTATTGTTTGAGAAAAAGAATGATTAAAAAGATGAATCTTTGGAATGTTTACTGCAATGGGCTTTGTGAACAAGGTGTTGGAATCAATATTTGCAAAGTGAGATGGATCAAAGAATTCCTGAAGAAGCGCAAGATTAACTGGGTGGAGTCTAGTAATGTTGTCTGATGTGTTCTGGCATCCTGAAATACTTGGTGGAACAAACAGTTGATGAGCTGAAACTGCGCATAAGCAAGGAACCGATAAAACACAAAAATTGCACCCTTGTTCGATTCTGTGACCACTGGGGCAATCGCAGGTAACATGTTTAGCTTTGTAAAGAAGTATAGATACTGGTGACAAAGACATCAAAAGAGGTGATAATTTGTGGTAGATAAAGCGGAAATTACAAAGATTAGGAATTAAAGTTTTCTGATTGAAAAACAAAGCTGAAATACACGAAGGTACCGCTGTAGATGATAAAGTTACTCCAAAACTACAGGAGACAGCCTTTTGATTCTTATCGCAATTATACATTTCCTCTTCTGTGAAGGAAGTGTATTGATTAGTGTCCTTGTTAAGTAAAAAGTAGGGTTTCAAATCCAACAATTGAGTTGCATGAGTAGACGTTTCGTTAATAGGAACCGGAAGTGTCGTTAGTTTATATAATGTGAAACTTGATGGAACGGATGAAACAGGAAATTTCAATGTGATATATAAGATATTATGTTGTCTTGCGTAGAGGTAGGATGGATTACTGTATATTTGAGTTAAGTCGGAATTTAACAATCTGACTCCACCATATTTCTTAAGCAAAATGTGTTGGATCTTTCGAATGGTATGCTGCATGGTTTCAGGAAAAATTAAGAAGGGAGATAATCGACCCTGAACTAAATCCTGTATCCCTTGCGTGAATTCAACCAAGTTGTGTTGTAACACTGTGGTGTGATTGACATGAGCAGCAAGAATTCTAAGAGATGTTTCAAAGGCTTCGTTTAATGAGATAACAGCTGTATTAAAATTTGCAGCCATGGACGCTAAATCATTGTGGTTATCTTGTACGGCTTTTAGGACATTTTTAAAGCGATTGTCGGTATTTGAAATGAAAGAAGAAAGATGATTTGAATGTTGGCTAAGAGTTTCGGTGATTTTGGTTTCTCTGTTTGCGAGAGTTCTTATATGTGCTGCTAGAATATTGACATCATCAATGGTAGCAGTACCAAACAAAGTTTTACTGAATTGTCCTATAAATGGCAATAAGGAACGTTTTGAATGTGAATTGGTTGACATTATTGATTTATGAGGAACTAGTTTGTGAATTTGAGAAATTGTTTGATTTAAACGAGTCTCTATGGTTTTGCTTAGAGCATTAATTTGAGGTAAAATATTCCAAATAATACCGCATGACTTTGGGTCTCGATTTCCACAATTCCAGATTGGTTGAAAGCTTTCTGGCTTCGGAAGTTGAATTTGAAAAGTGTGATACCAATATTCCTTTGATATATCTACTGTTCCCGTTTCTTTAAAAACTGCACCGAAGTTTAGTCTTGTAATCACTTTATCTTGCGTACCAGTTGTTACTCCAATCATTGACATTAGCAGAAAAAGATAAACCCCATGATATACAGGACCACAGTACTTGCATGCTTCTTTACTTTGGGACTGTGCTGTCTGTTGTTGTCTCTAGAGTCTTGGCTGTGGTCTTGGTTTTGCTTCAGCAAATGAAACTTCGTCCCTGAAACAATTTGCAAATTTTGTGAATACTCTTTCGATCGCATTTTCAAAGGATGTTTCTGTCACATTGATAGAGGCATTGTCATTATTAATATGTTGGCATTTTTCGCACTCTTCAGCTAGTTCTGCACTACTTTGTAACTCTAAAAATGTGCGCGGCGTTTTTTGCATAACAATTGACTGTAAAGATTGTCGGAGCCCAGATACTGCTGTTCTCACTAAAAATTCTTCACTTACATTTTGGTGCAGTGATTGTTTTTGTATCCTATTAATGTATTGAGCCACGGTCTCGTGTGGAGCCTGCACAATGTTTTTTATAAAAGATACATTATAGGGTTGTGCCCTTACGAATTTAGCCTTAAAAGCAGCAATTAACATATTGAAGTCATTTTGTACTTCCGAACCTAATGAATCGTACCACGGATGAAGTTGGTCATCCAAATGGAAAGCAAATCCATTAATTGAGTCGTTTTCCTGAATATTATAATATTTGTTATACTTCTCAAACTTATTTAGCCACGAGATGGGATCCATTGACCCATCTCCCTTGAATTTGGCCAGAGAAATAGCTGGTTTTGGTCTGGTTTCCATTATTGTTGGTGTTACATGTACTGTTGAAACTGCTGTATTGTTTGTAGACGATTGGTCCGAGTCCGAGTTGTTGGAGGTTCCAGTGTCTGGCTGATTGGTTGTTGCTGTGGTTGTTGTTGTTGTTGATGCTGATTCTTCGTAGTTGGATGGATTAGTGCCTTGTCGGGTTAATACCATCTGGGATCGTTTTGATTCTTCCACCAATTTATTATAATGGTTATTGTGGTGCTTTATTTTTTTTTGTTGATTGGTAATTGATGGTCTTTGGCTGTAGCCTGGCCTGACTGAAAGGGGGAATCAGCTCTGAAAAGACTAAATTGACACTCGGAACTTCAATAGACGTTTCTTTATTTGTGGTCAAGGCCAAACTCAATAACAAAAAATGTACATAATGGTAAGTTCAATCATTTGACAAGGAATAGATGCCTACCACTTGCGTACCCAGACTTTACTTTTGTGGGTTATGGTACGCAACAAGTAAGGATTTGCGTCTAATTATCGTGTCGTGCCGCTTTCATCCAAGAAGCTTTTCTATGATGTGAACCTTACGACAAATACTAAGACGCTACGGGGCATTTACAAAACATCGCACGTCCCCAGAAACTTTTTGGCCGGCTTTATGTTTCCGTTGACGTGAAATATCTTATAACTATTTGAATTACAACTAATTCAGGTTTTATGCCAAATTAAATAAATATACATATGGAGGGCTTATTCTTTCCTTGTCACAAGTTGAATAACAATATATTGTCTCATTAATGTTGCACAAATACCGTAGGTTCTGTACTTCCGGTTTGGCATTATGTCAACTTTAAACTAAAACATGGCGACACCGGAAGTTAAAAGAAAATGTAAACATATAAAAAAAATATGGCGTCACCGGAAGTTGAAAATGAAAACAACTGAAAACATGGCGACGCCGGAAGTTGAAAATATACAAATGAAAACATGGCGACACCGGAAGTTAAAAAATGTAACAAGTAAGAAAATATGGCGTCACCGGAAGTAAAAAATATACAAATAAAAATGTGGCGACACCAGAAGTTGAAATGAGAACAAATTAAAACATGGCGACGCCGGAAGTTGAAAATATACAAATGAAAACATGGCGATACCGGAAGTTGAAAATATACAAATAAAAATGTGGCGACACCAGAAGTTGAAATGAAAACAAATTAAAATATGGCGACGCTGGAAATTTAAAAAATGAAAATAATTTGACCTGTTTTGCTTTTGTTTTGTTTAAAGCCTAAAAAATGTACAATAAAAGACAAAAAATGATAATGTCGGGCATGATTTAAATTTTATGATGGAATCTTATTAATCTTTTGTAATTGAAAAGTTAAACTTAAAACCTGAATGAACACACATACATATCGTGCTGAATCATTTGGAATACAATAACACCTAATTAAAATAAAATATACTAAATGCATTTGCAATTGTATAGAACAACTGCTGACTTTAGAAATATATGATTGTGAATTAAATTATTCAAAAAATGCAAAATTTAAGTGCGAAAATAGAATTTAATAAATGTCTTTGAACTTGCCAAACAATCACAAAGAAAATGTGAAAATATTGACTTTAAAAGCAGACAAATAGTTAAATTATCAAAAACAAAAAAAATATAAAATGGAACGTAAAGTGTGGACTTACCTAAATTGACACTCGGAACTTCAATAGACGTTTCTTTATTTGTGGTCAAGGCCAAACTGAAGATTTTGGCCTTGACCAGAGATTAAATACCAAAGGGTACGTCGCGACGTCTAAATTGACCTTTTGACATTGAATAAATTAAACTGACCAATGAGATATCGCTTCACGGTTCACGGTTCCATGACACGGGATAACTGAGTGAACATCGATTGAAGTTCCACGTCGAAGGTGTCAATTAAGATTTAGGCAAGTCCATATCCGACCAGATTGTTATAGCCTGTGGCTTGAGCTTCATTAAGGAATTTAATTTTAATTTTGACGGTTATGGCCAATTATCCAAAAAAATATTGACCATAAATAAATTATATTGGCAAATATTATTCACCGACGGGCATTTTCTATTGAACAAAATATATTTTTATAGGTAAATTTAAATGCTGATTGACACTTACCGAAGAACACAATATTTATGTTTTCCAAATATATTACTTTTAAGTTCAATATATAAAATAAACAAATAAAAATCCAATATGATTCGCTATTTAACAATGTTTTAAAATTTGATTTGAATAATTAATATGAAAATTCTTACATTTTCAATTATAAACATTGAAAATGTATTTTATGAAAACGGCTGAAATGTTAAATATCATAACTTTAACTTATAAAACATCAAAATATCTTTTTTATAAAAACATTAAAATGTCCATTATTATAGTATTTCTATGCAAATTTGTGTGTTTAAATCGAAATACCAAAATTCGAAATTTTGCTTAATTCGAAGTGAATTTTCAGTCCAGAAAACAAAATATAATGAAAATTCCAACGTTTAAATCGAAATATACTTTCCTTGTTTATCGTAGTTTGGACTTGTTTAAACAACAAGTTGAAACTAAGCGGCAAAATAAAAAAGTAATTACATGTACACAAAAATATTTTATTTTAAAAATAATGATTTATACCTGAAATAATTAATCCGTCTCTTGTTTGAGAAGTGTCGGTTTACTTTGAAGATTTATATCCGCCTCAAAATACACAAGAAAAAGGAAGTCGGTAGCCCATGTTATTTTCACGATTTTCTCTTCCGGTCAGGTCATGGTAAACCGTCTGTCAGTAAAAGGAAAATTTTCATTGGTGTAAAATTAAAAAGTGGGCGGTCCATTCTTCCACAGTCATTGATCAAAAGAATAACCAACGCTAATTGCCACGCTTAAACTTAATAATCTGTCGAGCCAAATGGTATACAACCATTCAGCCAAGCCATGATTTCAATAATGACAAAGGTCGGACGCTAAGGATTACAGATGAAGAAGTTATGTTTATGAATAAATGAAACTTTAACTGAGCCTGCCGGTGATAGTCAGTGTTTAACAAATTTCAATGGAACCTTGTAGCTTCCGGTGAAGTTTCCGATTTGCTTATTTTATTGTGCAAAAAATTATTTTTAATGTTTAATTTAATCTTAATCGTAAATTTTCAGTGTCAATTGTAAGCATTATAATACGTGACAGCATATATGTGACGTCAATAGAGGAGCGCTTTACTTTTAGAGTTATCTCCCGTTTCTGATCGTCAGTGTTCAAAACGGTTAATTCGAAATTCGGATAAATCGAAATTTTTTATCTGACCCCTTCAATTTCGAATTAACGAGAGTCAACTGTATATATATATATATAATTGATTTGCCAAAAAACTCACTTCGACTTTGGGTTGCTTGTGACTAAAGTTTTAAAGTTTAGAAAATCAGACATAAAATTAGATGAAATAAAACAGCATTCGTCAGTAGTCTAAAATTCCTTGTTTTAACAAAAGTTAAAATAATTATTTTTAAAAATTAATAATAATAATAATAATAATAATAAACATTTAGAAAATTCGGATGTAAATAATTTTTGTTAACTTACCTTTGGTTGAACGTCGAGTTCATAATAATCATAAAGAGGATCTGTTACCAATGTCCTCGTAACTCGATTAGCAAAATTAAGTTCACAAGTTAGAGTTGAGCGTTGAAAATTAAACGACAGACATCCAACTGTAGCATTACACTGCATAGAACATGACTTTGGAGCACTAGGTTGAAAAGAAACGCTTTTTTCGTCATTCAATCTTGCCTGGGATATCGTAACTTCTGAAGTACAAATGTCTTTCGAATGGCTTAAAATCGGAAATATCAAAATATGAAATAAAAAACAGTTTATACACCACATTGTCCGAACATTTAAGCTACAATAACGCAGGGACACAAACTATTTCTCTTGTTGTTAGATACAGTGTTATAACTTGATTTCCAAACTCGGTTATATCATAATGGAATACAAATTTAATGTAAATTCATGCGTTCGTTTTTCAGGTTATACTCCAATAAACTCCGCAACCATTAAAATGCTCAACTTGAAGGGCGTGGCATATGTTTTGTGCCATTTCAATGGCTAAAATGTTTGTAAATGACAGTTTCATTATTGGCCTTTTTTCTGAACATTCAGAACTGTAACTACAATTTATATATAACTAACGAAGTACAATAAACGCGGTAAACGTTATATTTTTTAGAATCGTTATCAAAATCAATAACAATGTTTGAAGAATCCTTAACCACGCACAATGCACGTTTCGCTCTCAGATTTTTTAAAGTACCTTTCAATCAAAGAACTGGGGATTGATTATCTTAATAAAACCATACGGATGAAATTGAAAACGAAAGATGCTTAAAAAGTTATATGGTCATCATCGCAATATTGTTGATAAGTATGAAGTTACTGTATCCAGACTTATACTGGATATATTTGACATACCATAGTTCCTTGTTCCTTTCATTCCAAAAATTGACTTTGCACGTGACGGTTGTAGCTTACTATGTAATATTATGCTATAAGAGTTGCTTCCCTTTACATGTATTTTGTATCATTTTTCATTTATTGCCACTAGAGGCGCTACATGGAATTATGGGATATAGATAAATAAATGGCTGAACACAGAACCTGACATGTTCTTGTTTATTGATCCGAATCCAAATTCGGCATCTGTGGATCTTTGCCATCCAACACAAAACAACGCACCAACATTGCATGTTGTCAGAACACAATGGAATTAACAGGAATTCCACCGCCCAGAATGAATTGGGAATCTACAAACCTTCCCGAAGCATGGAAACGTTTTCAACAACATGTCGACCTCATTTTTTCGGGACCACTCAAGGACAAAGATGAATCAGAGAAATGCTCTTATCTTTTATTGTGGGTCGGCGAGAAGGGTCGCGACGTATTCAACACTTGGACTTTCACTGAGGCGGACGATCGCAAAAAAGTAAAAACTTATTATGATCGATTCACAAAGTACATACAACCAAAATTGAATCCAGTTTTTTCACGTTATAAGTTTAACAAATGTGTCCAGGAAAGCATGACATTCGATCAGTTTGTAACCAAACTCAAACTCCTTGCAGGAGACTGTGACTTTAAAGATGCTGACGAAATGATTCGAGATCGTATCGTTTTTGGTGTCACTGCAGAAAAAATCCGAGAGAAGTTGATAAACGAAGAAAAATTGACTCTTGAGAAAGCGATGCAGATTGGACAGAATTTTGAATACTCGCAACAGCAACTGAAAGTCATGAACAGTCATGTTAATAAGGAAGTGCATTCTATTCATTTTGGAAAGAAACGTTACAGAAAAGGCACATGTCAACATCGTGGACAACGCCAAGATCAACACACGGTGCGTCACGATTCACGCCGGAACCACGGACATGGGAACTGTAGAAATTGTGGTCGCAGTCATTCTGATCAAAAGTGTCCAGCAAAAGGGAAAAGATGCGACTTTTGTAACAAGTTAAATCACTTTTCATGTGTTTGTCGTTCTAAACATGGTACCAAAAACAAGGTTAATTCAGTAACTGCAACTGATAATTTAGCATTTGATGATGGTTGTGATAAGGACGAACTGGATTTATTTGTTGATAGTATATCTGCTAATAATGCCAATATAAAATGTGATCAGTTCCCAGATGATCAGGCCTTTGTAACATTAAATATTGCCAACATCCCTGTTCAATTTAAGATTGACACTGGGTCTCAAGTAAATGTATTGCCAGAACACATCCTTTGTAAATACAACCTCAGTCAAAGTATCGACAGACCATCGCGCAAACTTTCAGCATATGACGGCAGTACTCTAAAAACGCGTGGTCAGTGTGCATTATCGTGTTCCTACAAGGATCATTCAACGGTGGCAGAGTTTTTCATTGTTGACACACAGTCTACAGCAATCTTGGGGCTACCTTCGTGTCTAGATCTTAAACTTATCGATCTTGTATTTTCGGTCTCTTCGGATTCGGACGAGCCGTTGCTTAACGAGGAAACTGTACGCAAGGAATACAGCGATATTCTTGATGGAGTCGGGTTACTTCCGGGTACATGTAGTATTCGTATAAATAAAGATGCCACACCGGTGGTAAATCCACAACGACGCGTACCAGTTGCTTTACGGGATAAGCTTAAGGCCGAGCTTGACCGCATGGAGAGTACCGATATCATTTGTAGGGTAACGGAACCATCTGATTGGGTAAACTCCTTGGTCATTGTTGAGAAACCGGGCACTAACAAAATACGCGTGTGTCTGGATCCGCGTGACCTCAACAAGGCAATCACTAGACCGTATTATCCAATGCGCACCTTGGATGACATACTGCCATTGTTAAAAGGGGCCCGTTACTTTTCTAAGTTAGATGCTCGCTCTGGATACTGGTCAATAAAGTTGGATGAAGAATCGTCATTTTTAACAACTTTCCAAACTCCCTTTGGCAGATACCGTTTCCTACGGTTACCTTTCGGCGTCAAATCGGCACAAGACGAGTTTCAACGAAAAATTGATGAAGCATTTGAAGGCTTACCGGGTATAACTGCGATAGTTGGCGACATCCTAGTATGGGGTGCCACTCGTGACCAGCACGACCATAATTTACGAGCAGTATTGGAACGCTCACGACAGCAAGGTGTTAAGCTCAATCCTGACAAGCTTGCCATTGGCCTTTCAGAGGTACCATACTTTGGTCACATAATTTCTTCGGACGGTCTGAAACCTGATCCGTCCAAGATTAGTGCCATCAAAGATATGGAGGCCCCTAAGGACAAGTCTGAACTCGAGACCATACTTGGTATGATAAATTATCTGGCCAAGTTTTCCCCCACGCTTATCAGAGGTCAATGCCCCTATACGTCAGCTCCTTAGCAAAGACGTTGAGTTTATATGGGATATACCCCAGATTGATTCCTTCAATAAGGTTAAGGAAATACTCACTAGTTGCCCTGGGCCAGTTCTTGCATATTTTGACCCATCTAAAGACGTAACTTTACAGGTGGATGTCTCTAAATATGGGCTTGGTGCTTCACTCCTCCAAAATGGGAAACCCGTCGCATATGCTTCAAAGTCTTTGACCCCCAGTGAGATAAATTATGCACAAATAGAGAAAGAAATGTACGCCATTTTGTTCGGCTGCATTCGATTCCACGAATATGTATATGGCAGAAAAGTTTTGGTTGAATCGGATCATAAACCCTTAATGTTCATTATGAAAAAACCCTTAGCTCAAGCTCCCCCTAGGTTGCAACGTATGTTATTACAACTTAACAAGTATGATGTGGAAGTTATTCACAAGTCTGGCAAGGATATACCTTTGGCAGATACGCTCTCTCGCAAGTTCTTGCCTAAAACTTGTCCTGATATTTCTGAGAAACTCGAAGCACATGTTCACATGTTCTTGTCGAACCTTGCTTTTTCCAATAAAAAGCTAGATGAGATCAAACACCTGTGTAATTCAGACAGTCAGTGTATCGCATTAAAAAATGCAATTTTTCATGGTTGGCCTAACCGTTCAGATTGTCCACCAATTTTATTAGAATTTTGGACATTCAGAGATGAACTTGGTGTTTATGATGGGTTAATTTTAAAAGGTTCGAAAATATTCATACCTACTGCTATGAGGCCAACTATTCTTGAGTTAGCTCATACAGGTCACATGGGTGTTGAGAAATGTGTACGAAGATGTAAAGACATTATGTTTTGGCCTGGCATGTCTACTGACATTAAAGACCTAATCCTCCAGTGTAATATTTGTTTGGAACGGAGAAAGGATAACCCTAGTGAGCCTATGCTATCACACAATATTCCTGAACTTCCTTGGCAAGTTGTTGCATCAGATTTGTTTAGTATAGATGATCTGTGTTATGTTCTTATTGTTGACTACTATAGTCGTTATTTTGAAGTTCATAGGCTTCAGAATACATTGGCTGAAACGGTAATTAGTAAGATCAAGTCAACATTTTGTCACCATGGCATTCCTGAGACTTTTGTTTCAGATAATGGTCCTCAATATGCATGTCAGGAATTCGCAAAATTTGCTGAGCGATATAGTTTCAATCACGTTACTTCTAGCCCATTGTATGCCCAGTCTAATGGCTTAGCCGAGCGTACCGTACAAACAGTCAAACATATTTTTAAAAAATGTAAGGCAGATAATCGTGATCCACATTTAGGGATTATCGACTTTTGAATACTCCGCTCGAAGCAAATGTGTCGCCAGCACAAGTTTTAATGGGACGCCGCCTAAGGTCAATATTGCCTACAACGCAATTTCAGTTATCCCCGACCAATATAGATCACAATAAATACCATGAGCAACTTACAGCTAGTCGTTCGAAACAAGCTTTAAATTTTAGTAGTGCTAAACAGCTGCTCAAACCCTTAGTTAAAGATGAAACGGTACGTATAAAGCGTAATGGGTTATGGAAGCCTGCCACTGTCCTTGAAGAAGTAGCACCGCGCTCGTACAAAGTCAGAACCGAGGATGGACGGTATCTACGCCGTAACCGCAAGGATTTGCTGAAGTCAAATGAAGGTCCTATTGCTCATTTCGAACCAAATGTATTGAAAGCGGATAGTTCTATTGCAGATTCTGATAGTTTACATGACATACTTATAAATTCGCCCGAGGTTTTACCTTTTGCAAATGTCAAAATGCCTATTTCTATAGACAACAAGCCCACCGTACCAGTGTCACATGACATACCTACAAATTTGCCCAAGGTTTTACCTTCTACCAATGTCAGAATGCCTATTTCTATAGACAACAAACCCACCATACCAGTGTCAAATCCTATACCACCTGATAAACCTCACTATGTCACCAAATCAGGTCGCCAAGTCAAACCAAAGGTCATTGCCTCCATGTAGCACATTTGACATGTAAATAGGTCTTGTTTATACTGTTTATTTAACATTTCCTGTTAATTGACATTTAAAGTTGAAATATATGTTCAATATGTTTCATATAATTGTTATGTTAGTTCTCAGCATTTCATATTAATTGTTTATAATTTGGACAATTAAGTGTTCACAGATCTCAAGGATATGAGTGACATTATAGTTATATTGACATTTTTACATATATATAACATTATCAAAGTGACATTCAAAAGAAGGAAGATGTAATATTATGCTATAAGAGTTGCTTCCCTTTACATGTATTTTGTATCATTTTTCATTTATTGCCACTAGAGGCGCTACATGGAATTATGGGATATAGATAAATAAATGGCTGAACACAGAACCTGACGTGTTCTTGTTTATTGATCCGAATCCAAATTCGGCATCTGTGGATCTTTGCCATCCAACACAAAACAACGCACCAACATTACATACTAGACAGGAGGTACCTACCCTTCCTGAGCACCCGTCCTCATTTCCTAAAAGGAAGTTCACGTGTGTAATTAAATTTGCCAAACTTCAAAGTTTTTATTTTGTTTTTTGGTATTGTGATTTGGACCAGGACGGGTATGTTTGCATTTTATTTATATCTTATATTAAATTGAAGAGGCATATTGATAATGTTGCCGAAATAACAGTTTTTAAGCTTATTGTGATGATATTAATTTATGATTTTTTTTTATATTCTACGTTAAGATTATATAGGAAAAAATTTCACTATTTTCAAAACAAAAAAAAACCCGCGTGATGGCAGTTTTTGTAAAAATTTACAGTAATGGTATAAGTAAATATTTAGGGTATAATTTTTTAAAATACAGATAAGAATGTCATTACGATTTATGCTGAACAGAAAAGTAACTACACAAGTTTAAGTTTTTGCAGTTTCTAAACGAATTTTGAATTCAGGTCAAGGTCATAGGTAAACAATTTCAATAAGTATAATTATAATCTTTATTAACTGTCAAACAAAAAACCTGTTTCTTTAAAATCATCAAATTATACACAACAGAATTGTTTCAAACAATATTTAAAGCCATTTCTACCGTTACTGTTTCACTGTGTACATAGCATTTTGTTCCCTCTATTGTTGCTTAATTTTACTACTACTGTTTTTTATTGGTTTTTTTTTCGTGCACGGGTTATATTTTAATGTTAAGAATGAAAACAATGCTGATATTCTATTTACTTAAAAGAAATATCACATTTATTATTATTTTAAAAATTGATTTCGTTTGTAAAAAATAACGGTATTCTAAAATTGCATTAAAATGCAAAATGATATACGGTTTCTTTAGTACTTTTTGTTTAGGGACTTAGTTCCTGAACCTTAGCAGTCACAAGGATGAATTTATAAATGGATTTTGGAAAAAGTCCTGGATTCAGATATCAATCTGCAAGTTCAATTAAATCCTTGGCGCTTTTGCGTTTCTAGGTCTATTGCAATATTTTACACATAAACAATAGTTCGAAATATTTCTTTGATTGAAAATACTTTATAATTGCAAGTTTTGTTTAAACGGGTAATGTGATAAAACTTTTGCTATCAAATATTTGTGCGTATTGATCTTAACGCAGATGGAAGAGAACTCATTTAATGAGCGGGGAAGGGATGAATTTATGAACGAATAAACCTATTCACGCAAAGGTTTATGTGTGCTTGAAGTACCATTCAGGTGATATTTTATATCATATTTGTGTTACAGAAATGAAAACCGGGACTCCAACTCGGGAACGGAATACTCTACTACATGAGCATCATGGCCACATTTTGAGCCGGTCTACAAGGTGTATAACAGACTGCAAATTGGGTGGGGCACGTATAATTCATTAACATTTTCGGGAATCGCATTGTACCGCAGGTAATCCTGGTCACACATCAAACTTCTTACCATGTCAGATGTTGCCGTACTTTGTTTATCTTCAGTGTTTACTTAAAGTTGACCTTTGTACAAGATGATCTTAAGGTTGATTCCAAGACAACTACATCACTAGAAACACGAAGTACTCCTCCTATTACTGTCCCCTTCAACTTTAAACAATTGCAAATACCATCCTCCAGACAGATATGAGGAAAATTGCAATACTAATTGTTTAAGTTAATATGGTTTGCATTTTTTGACATGAGGTTTTTTTTTTTTTTTTTTTTTTTTTTTTTTTTTTGGGGGGGGGGGGGGAGGCGGTAAGGACAAAATATGTTAGCCATAGGATTTAGCAAGCTAGTCTTAATAGCTAGATAAGTCACTGGCTCATCAATAGACTACTAAAGCATATCTATTGTATTGTGAAGTAATAAAATATTCTCAGTTAATGCTTATTCTGTTTTCCTTTCCCCTGTCCTTCATTTTTATCTTTTAAACTTCATTTTATATTAACAAAAACAGATTGTTCACATAATCCTAAGCAGTAATTGGTATTAAATGTGGTAATATTTACCTTTTTTAAATTATTACCTTGACTAATAACAGGCTGCTGAAAGTTATACTATACTTACACTGGGTGTTTAAGATCAAGATCAATATAGACTTATTAATTAATCAACATAAATACATAAATTATCAACTCATAATAATTAACTTACTTCTATTTGTAACACATCTGGTTTGTTTGAATCCAAAATAGAAATAAAATGATCTAGCAATAGCCCGGCTTCAAGGCCTTTGGTGGAAAAATTGTCCTAAACACCTATTACCACCTAGGTTTGAATCTCATTGGGTACAGATCTTAATCATGTCAGCTTGGGTTTGCTAAGGATCAGAAGTTTTCTCAAGGTACTTTCTACCCTCTTCCACCATTCCAGAACCGACCATCTAAATGGTGTAAAACACCATTACTTCATTCAGGTATTGCTTTCAGTTGTTATGCTTATAGAAATGAAATTCACACGATGTCTTTTAGATGAAGCCTGAAGATTCTTTCTGTTTCAATATTATACATGTATTGATATAAACATCCCTACATCAGTCAACACAAAGTCAGCATAAGCAACTATTTAACGTAATATTTTAAACTTTACTTTAGCCAGTATTGAAATGATAATAACACTACTTATAATAATAATAATAATAATAATAATTTTAACTAGAAAAAAATCAATTTGTAATATGTCATGATAATGATGATCATTATTTATTCGACGTTTTGATCATTAACTAATCTTCAATTTCATTTCATCAAAATTACTGTCTATGGATTTTAAAATTATTGATTCCGAATACAACTGCTTCAATCAATTTTTGATAAAAATATTAGTATACAATGATAGATCATTTATTTATTCATAGCAAAATTGGAGTATTTTCATTATTTATAAATTAAACTACATGTGAATAGATAGAATATCATCAGTTTTTTTTTTAACTTTTCATACATTTTGATTGTAACTCAGCAGATTTTAAGAAAATAAAACTTAAAAATTTATAGAATTTACTGAAGCTTTTGTGGAAGAAATTAAAATTTCAGTGGTTTTTTCATGTGAAATATACATGTATTTTAAATACCACTTTTAAGTGGAAAATTAAAACAAATACTAGTATTTAAAATATTTAAGGTACATTTGACTGAAATTGGTCTAGATTATTATGCAGGATGATTTTATCCTGTCTATTTATATATGTTTGTTGTTTGTCATTTTCATCCAAACTTTTGAAATATCCGTTAAGTGAAATCTTTTAATGAACTTCTGCAATAATTGAAATAGAAATTATTTGAAAAATTAATTCTATTTTTATTGATATCAAGACAGCCAGTTTTTGGATGATGCAATGAAAGAATGATATTTTATGCCACAGTCAAGATTCATTGACTTATATTAAGATTGTCAATTATGGGAATGTGAGCTGGAGTAATGGTGTTTTGCAAAAATTTGAGACAGCCCATTATACTTTACAAGTTCATAAAGACATTGGAAAATCACTTTATTTCTTATATTTACAATATTTATTTAAAATAATTTTATATCCGACTCACATTTTTCATGTAATTTCGAAAACGGTTTGGAAATGCACTGCTGGTGCACCTTCTCAGAAAAATGGGTTGTCCCCTGTCATTCAAAAAGAACATTTGACGTCTGACACCGCCTACATGTAACTAACATTTGACATCTGATCCCACCCACTGATCAATCTAGATATGAATTATTTATTAAATTTAATAAAATAACAACAAACATGAATTACATTTTCAAGTGAAAATTGAATAAACAATTATTAAAAGATGAATTTGTCAAAAAAGATGGATAAATGGATGCCGTTGAAAATTCTATACGTCAATTTAGAAAACGTTTTCCCGCAATCTGCGGGTAAAGTCTATGACGTCACTTTTCGCACGTGGAGCATTGTCTTTATGAAGTTACAAAGTATAGTCGACGTCAAATACTTTATTGAAACAAGAATAAAAAGTAAAAAGTCAATTTCCAAATGGTTGAGTCATGTAATAATGTTTTACTCAACAGAAAAGCAAGACTGGTACTTTGGTTGAAATGTTCATTTCTTAGCGAGTGGAGTAAATTAATTGTGTTTTACTCTACAATGATTTTAGATTTCAATTTTTATTTATTTATATCAGACAGTTAGTTCTTGGAAGCTTCAGTAAAGTAATGTTGTTTTGCACTCCAGTGTCTTTAGTCAAGACTTTTTCATTTACTAGTATATTTAGACAGTCAGCTTGGATATGGTGAATTGAAGTTTTAATAATTTTGCCCCATTCAAGATTCTTTCACTTACCTCTGTATGTTCTGGAATGGTGGAGTGAAATAATGGTGTTTCATGCCCAGGCAAGATTCTTTCACTTATATCCTGACTTTCAGTTCAGAGATAGTGGAGTGAAGTAAAGATGTTTTACACTCCAGTCAAGAATATTTCACTTGTATTAAGATGATTCTTAATGACAAGTCAAATATTAGCTAGTGAATTTAAACGGTAGTAAATTTTGAGATGGTGAAGAGTAGTAATGGTGTTTTAAGCCCGAGTCAAATGTCTTTCATTTAGCTTTAGGAGAAAGTCATTTTTGAGATGGAGAAAGACATCGGAGTACATAACGAAAACTGAAAACATTATCGAACTGACAATCTTTTTCACACTGGGATCTACTGAGCAGGATTTGAACCTACTAGTATGTGTATAAATCTCGGGAACTCAGATGTCCCTGTACCAGGTGAAAAAACAAGAGTACCATGGGAAAAAGACTGGTTTTCCTCAAGGACACTGGTATATTTTTGCAGAGACATTTTTTCTTCGATTTACCTTGAATATGATATTTGCAAACATGTAAATAAGAGTAGAGAGAATTGATGTTTTCTGCTCCATTCATTTACATACAATGAGACCGTCTTTTTAGATGTTTTTAAAAAGTGTGTTATTTCAGCAGTTTCCTATTTTAAATTGTGCAAATGAACGAAAAATAATGGTAGACAGAATAAGAAATTATTCTTGCAAGATTCACCACAAGTAATGAACGATTATTATAATATCAACTTCGTTGGTGATGGTAGGTAAATAAACACACGCTCGCAAAAACACACAGAATATTTATTATTCAAAGGTTTTTAATCAGTACACAGTTAGGATGCATCGTATGTCATAATACGGATATAAACCATTTACGTGCATAGGTAAATGATGGATCTAGTAGTAAAAAAGCTAACGAGGGACCGAGTGGCTCAGAAAAACTGCTGAGAGACAGATTGCTGCTGAGGTATAGCTAATGAAGAGTCGAGATGAGCTAATGAGGAGTCGAGATGAGCTAATGAGGAGTCGAGATGAGCTGCCGATTCTGCATTTTGTCCATAGAGGATTAGACTGACTCAGTGGTAAAGCATATAACTTGTGATTGGTGGGAGTGTCATGTTGTAGGTTTAAACTCTGGTTGAATCATTTAAAAGACTTAAAAATTGAACCTTGCAAATAAAAGGAAAAAGGAGAGAGAGAGAGAGAGAGAGAGAGAGAGAGAGAGAGAGAGAGAGAGAGAGAGAGATGGTTATTTGTTCAATTTTAAACATAATTATTTTCTGTTGACCCTCTTGACAGTGCAATTTTCCTTGTTCTGTTACTAAAGACCATTTTGGCACCCTGACATCCATAGACAGTCTTTTCTCATAAAGTTTTTAACTATGATATGTTTAAAATTGACAAAAAAAAAAAAAAAAAAAAAAAAAAAAAAAAGTCTTTTGTACTTAGTTCCTTTTAGATACTATACCTATATACGTTTGATGTCCCTGACTTTTCAGTACTTTGATTTTAAAATTCTATTTCTTTGGAGGCAATTATTGTTCCTTGATTATCAACGATTCATAACGAGGAAATATTCGGACTGGTATTGAGAAAATTATCCCAAGTCTATTGACGAAAATCGGCTTGTGCATAAATACCTTCTTTCTGAAGTATTTTACTTTTACATTATTTTAAGATATTAAACAGCTGACCTCTTTCCCGAACTCTGTTTGGCAAAACTTAAATAATCAATTTATTCCAAATAATAAATGTCCCTTCTAATCAATGCAGTAAACCTCGGTGCACTCTTTATATTTGGCTTGAAAGTGAAACTTTTTGATATTCATTTTAGAATAAAATAGAAAAAATATCCAATTATCACTTAATGACTATGCACTGTAATTTGTTTATATATATGACAACGAAAATAAACATAAAGTGGGTGTGAATGCCTCCAATTGCAATGGTGATGATTTCAATTCCATTCGCAAAAGACAAGATGCTTTGACAAGCATTTAATGGTTCTTGGACATACTAGGCTTAAACATATAATTGTCCGATCTTACAATAAAACTTTTAAGTACGTATATCACCCGGTATCATCAACCTTAAGCTTTGAGCCCTCATCTGCAAATACTAGCAATAGGCATTAGTGAAAGCGCATCTGGCAGAAAACCAGCACAGCCTGTTTAAAAGTTTGTCTAATGTTTTCCTTATTGTAACAAAACGATTGGATTGATATCCTAATGCAAATGATACTTAGAGACTGCATGTATACAACTTCGTCACAAGCAAAGGATAAAAAACTTCGTTTCGACAAAAGTTTTCATGAATTTGGTTAAAAGCTCCCATTTTTTCTTCATATAAGTATACCGGTGTAGTAAAATGTACTGCAAGAGTCTTTCTAATATAAAATGTCTAGATTTTGCAAACGCTTGCACCCCTTTAATCCGAGAGAAGAATGCGTAAACACTTTTATCTCAGAGATCGCAGAAATCGTACAAATTTACCGATTTTTAAATTCTTAGTTATAAATATTACACATTTCTCGTCCTTTGATTTTAACGCAAATTCCCCATGCTGTCTGGTGGCCTCGCAATGCCAAAAAATTGAAAGGGATTACATAGCCACTCATTCTTGATATAACTTGGACACTTTTTATTATTCAATAGTATTGTAGATCTCTCATTTAGCGACATTTCTTCGTTTTAAGATATACAATTATTCACGCGAATAAGTGTTTATTGTCCATAACTTTTGTGTTGGGCGGGGTGTGTGTGTGTGTGTCGGGGATAAAATTGACTTTAGCCGAAACATATGGTGGCTTATTTCTGACATCGACATAATTTTAGTCAACATAAAATTATGTCGACATGTCGACTTAAAATCTTGACAAGTCAAGATATTATCATGGAAAGTTCAGATACAAAATTAAAAGTTGAGATATTTAACACGACATGTCGCGATACTTATGTTGACCAGTCGTGATAATTATCTTGATATCGCGGCTTATTTTTTTGTAACTTCTGGAACACAAGTATCGCGGCATGTCGTGTGATATATCTAAAGTTTTTAGTTTGGTATCACTTTTCATGATATTATTTCGACTTGTCAAGGTATTTGGTCGACAAGTTAAAATAATTTTATGTCGACTAAAATTAAGTCGATGTCAGAAATAAGCCACCATAGAAACAGAACTTTTTTTCATAAAAAACCTGTTTTACATGAACAGATATGTTTGTGTGATTATTGCGATTAACAAATATATTTTTGTTTTGCAGGGTAAAGCCGATGTAATGTGTTCGGAATTGCCATGTCAAATTAGCCACTTAGCCACTTTCTAAAACTGAAATTCACTGCATTACATTAGTATTTATTTTAAATATAAACTGTGTAATTGATTAAATTATCATTGACATTTTAAAATTATGTTAACGTTTTTATCATTTTTGAAAACAATAGAAAATTGTAACTAAGGTAGATAATGAGACGTGAAATTAATCAATATTGCTGTTTTTTCTCGGGAAAAAATCTCCAAAAAAAAAAAAAAACGCCATTGTGATAGCATTTAGATTATAGTATCCTCAAAACAATGAACAAAACACTGAGAGTGCAATTAATCATTTAGTTTATGGAATTATTTTTCATGGAATAAACAAAGCGTTGCAACAGTTTTTGATGTCTGATACGAATTTATCGATTACTTCATGCAAATGAGGAAGAGCTTGGCGTTTCGATTGGTACAGTTTTAGTGAAAAACGTTAACAGACATATGCTGCAGTTTTCCCATGTCCTCTTACATAAATGTTTAACAAAAATACCTGTTAAATTTTAATGTGTCATAATGCACATTTCCGAAAACCATTCCTCATTAATTTAGTTTTTAGCTCTTTCAATTACACAGTTTTTGCAATATTATGTATTATTTAATTACAAAACATAAGCATTTGTTCTAACTAATCCCTTTCAAATAATAACATTTTATAGTTCTTAGTTTATCTATTTTAAACAAAAAAAATTGAATGATTGCAGGCTATTCAGCACTACTTAGAAATCAACACCACTGGATATTATTTGTTTCATTGAATCCAGTACCTTTCCAGTGTCGGAAAACATATAACCATTGGTCCCAGTAGGCGTTTATCAATTTTGTCATTGCTGTCTCTGTGTTGCTATTGTTTCTTTCAATATTTTTTTTAACTTTTTGTTCTTTTTTTTTTTTCTATTTCAATTTCTCTGTTTGTTGTACTGTTTTCTCCGTTGCCATAGCAACGTCACCTTTATAGGCCACAAAAGTTTCTACAATTTGTTTTTCATATATACATGAATGTTAGTAACTTATACAGATTATTAACCATAATTTTGCACAAAAGACACGTGACAAAAATCTTAATGCGCCATAAACGCATATCAATCAAATGCCCATCATCCAAAATAATTTCCCTTTCCCGCGTTTCGTCAGTATAGCGGGAAAGATATGCCTTTACGGTGCGTATATGTCACGTGGCAAGTTATTTATCCAATCGGAAGTAGTTGGTTAGTGAGGTGATTCAGTACAATAACCAGTTTCTAGTGAGCTCTTGCACGGTTAGCATCAACTTTCTATTATAAAAAACATATCGTTTTTTATATGAAAAAGTCCACGTACTGCACTTTGACAGGCGCTGAAATGCTAATGGACACAGATTGACAGAGATTGATTTCATTTTACTTTATTTTCTTTGCCGACGAGTGTACATATTACCGAACCTAAACACAAAAAAAAAAAATGTACAAAAAGGTTACATGAGAAGGTTACACAATTATATAGGCAGTGTTCGGACATTAACAAAAACGTAACGTGCTTGATTTTGGGCTTTATTACAATACAATAGGGTTACATCTGTATATTGGCGGCGCAAGGTTTTATAAATAATGAAATTCTTTCACACACACACACAAACACACACACACACACACACACACACACACACAGTCAAATTATACTTTCATTATGATTCTTGATTGGTATAAAGTATATGAATTGTGTTTTTAGTTTTAACTTTCATTTGTCAGAAATCGCAAAAGAATTTATAATAATAATAAAAATAATAATAATAATTAATAAAAAGTCAGAAAAAGGTATCACAGACACTGAAATATCATCACAGATACAGCAATAACCAATATAACCAATATATATATATATATATATATATATATATATATATATATATATATTGTGTGTGTGTGTGTGTGTGATTTTAGTTTGATTCGGTAAACATTTAATAAAACATGACAAATCTATAAAATATTCCTGATATGCGCTTATTACCAATCCTTTGCCTATAAATAATTTAGGATATTTTGATGGATGGTCCCGATGGTCCCTATATTTGTCATTTTTGGTTTCCTTTTTCATTCCTCTGTTGTTTTGTGTTTATGCTCCATTGGTCATTGACATGCATATTTATTATAGCTAATATATTTACTGTTATAAACCTACCTGTTATTCTATAAATATTAAATCGGAAATTTAAAAAAAAAAAAGATTTAACATGATACATCTGTATCGTATTAATGTTGAAAATCAATATGATTTACTGGTTTCATAAATGTAAAAAAATTTTGCATAATAAACAGTTATTAAAACCTAAAACACATTATTATTAATTCACTACTTATATAATGTTTCTGGTATCGAAAAATTTGTATAAGAAGATATAAATAAATAAGTAAGCTATGAGCAAGTAGGTGCGGTATATTACTGACAAAGGTCTCGATAAATTGTATATAACATCATATAGAGTCAGAGTCAAGTTTTAACAAACAATACACCAATGTATACACATTAAAAAATATTTACACTATCATAACCACATTTTTTCAGATTTTGATATGAAAGTCAATTACATTTTTCTTATATTAAATATGTCTTTATAGATTACTCTGCAATAAATTGGTCAATAATTACGGAATTGATATTTTAATAGTTATTATCTTCTTAATCTTTCTCGAACATGCATTCTAACCAATGGCTTCTATTTCTCCTGAAACAAACAAATGCAAGTGTTATAATCATTGACATTGAAGAGGTAAAACATACCGATCAAAATGGTAAATACTTCTCGATTAATTTAAATCTGTCACATTATAAACACTGGTAATTTTATCAATTTAGTCAAATGAATTTTCATTAACATTCAACCGTAGTGTTAGACATAACAAGAACACCGCTGAACGGGGGAATATACTCCCGTAAATGTCTATAATGTAAACAAGAATAATAAAAGGAGGTAAAATGCTGTTAGAAATGTCAATAATTGTGATAGTCAAGATCATATATTTGAGTTTTTAAACATACATGTACAATTAAAACAAGATCTGTCAGAAGCGCAGCAAAAAGCCTGACTACACAACCTGTGGGACTAGTTGCTCCCAGAAAAAAATTGAACACAGATACAAGGAACTGAAGCCAAGTATGTGATAACTATCAGACATAACATGAAAACCTCAACAAATTAAAAACTTAAGCTAAAACTATAACACTGGACGCTGAATAAAAAATGTCTTGTAGTTTCAACATTATTCCTTATTTGACCTTCAATACTCGGAACTAAATTTTACACGCGACACACTGCCTTCCCATACTACATGTTTGGTATAAATTTCATCTTTATATACTCATCAAGTCTAAAGATATATACCGAAAAAGAAAAATGTTAAGGTACTGACGGACAGGCATCTAAGACGGACAATGTTACACCATAATATGTCCCGTACACGGGCGTATAAAAAGCGACATAAATGAATATTGTTACTTTTGCAAAAAGAGACAGTTAAAAAATGCTTCGCCTGTCTTTGTGATTAATAACTTGTTACGTTAATGTTATACGTACAATACATTTTGCTTTATTTTACAACATAAATATTTAAAACAGTTACAAAGATTTCTCCGGTTCCTAACGAATTGCTGAAAAAAAACAATGTTACATGAAACAATGTATATTGTCAAAAGTGTCAAATGTGAAATGTGTTATATACAAAATACAGTGATAATTAGAAACAGCAATATATATATATATAAATTAAATTTTTTAATAAGATAAATACAAATTGTGAGAATTTCTTGCTATAGCTTGATATCTTACTTGCAAGTTGCCGATGTTTAAAGACTTTCAACTTAGCCGTCAGAGTAGGCAATGTTGCTGAATCACCAGCATTGATTTGCCATTTCTTTAGACTGTGGAAACATTTTTCTTGAATTGATGGTTTTGTTTTATCAATTTCTGTCAGTTCACTCTCAGACACTCCGAGTTTTTTGGCAATGGCCTTCCAATCTTTAACGGCGTATGGGTTTTGTGCTACTTTTATAAATGCTCGACGGAGGAAAGAATCTGCATAGAAAACAAAAACAAGATGCACATGGGCCTTAATGCTCATCTGAGGTTACGACCAATATCGTTTGCAAACAACAATAGCCAATAGCATTAATTACAGACACTATCCAAGTTTCCCCAGTTTTTACCCCACTGACAAACACTTAATTAGAGATATCAGATAGTCGCTGTTCATTTATAAATAACAAAAAGATGCAGTAACGAAAGATCAATGGGTAAATTCCAGAAGATTAACCATTTCAGTATACTTATCCATCTATGACCTTGACCTTAAAACTTTAATCTAAAACCTTATATCAAAATTTTTGTTTTATGAACAATATTCAAATATACATGCCAGAACAAAAAATTACAGTTTTTAAGATAATTTAAAATTTTTGTATTCTTAAGTATCTATGACCTTGACCTTTGAACCTACGACATCTAATGATATATAAAATGATCGTCATATCAATATCTACAATATTCTAATATACCTTCCTATACAAAAAGTTTATAGTTTTTCAAGATAATTAAAATTTTCAATACTCTAATGCAGGTATGACCTTGAACATGTGACACTGAACAGTATATATCAAAATGTATTCGCAATGAGGTTATTCATTCCTTACAAAGTCACAAATGACAAATTTGATGAAATTCTGTGTTTAATTCATCGTATTTCACCCTTTTGTAAGTTGTGTTTAAATGACCGGTTTTTTTTTTACGTAACCATATTCTAAAATTAAATCCCACAGGCTACATCTCGCTGAGAAATTACTGCTTTTTCTATATTTATTCGAGCTTTTGTCGTTGAACCAAATGAAACATTGTTCATTGGGAACATCATTAAGTAGATCAGCACCATTTTAATTTTTTCCTAGGAAAACTTAATGCAGCTTTTATATCTAAACCTACAATATTCTAATATGCATACCGAAACAAAAAATAAATATTTCTCAAAATAATTTACAATATCAGTCTTCTTATACAGTTATGGTCTTGACCTTTGAACCTATGACATTGAACCATATATCAAAATAATCTGTTATCAATACCTGTAACTTTCTAATATACATGTCTATTCGAAAATGTATAGTTTTCCTGATAACAAGTTTTCCTTGATCTTTGATTTTATGATTTTGAACCAATATCAGAATGATTGTCATTACAATACTTACAATACTGTAATATACATGGCTAGACAATAAGTTAATAGTTTTCAAGATAATGCACAATTTCAGTATTCATTGAAAAAAATAACATTTCAGGGGCAACAACTCCAACATGATTTATCATATAGTCATAAAACTTCTAATTGTTAAAGTAGTCAGGTTATAATCATTTAAAGGCATTTTACGAAATTTTTAAAGTTAAACGCAAATATGCATAACCCATTTTCACCATGAACAAACTATAGTTTTAAGACCCAAGAGAAGCCCAATATCACAATAGATTTTTATCCCATCATCCGATTCGGAGAAGAAAGAGATTTTTCAAAATTTTTGCAACCATAGGTCACGCTAAAAACAAATCTGAATTCCACCGGCTCATACAAGCTTCTGACTAAGTACCATTGAAATCTGTCCAGCATTTTTGGAGGAAAGGACGTAAATATGTGTTAAACACGCAAACTACCACATATGCACATACACACGCTGCGTCATGCCATAAGCTCACACGACTTTTAATTAGGTAAGTAAAAAAAAAGTGGCGTTCAAATCAAAGTTTTGATTTTTTACTTTTTTTGCCCATTTCATTCAGTACGAACGTTAAGAGTTATTGTCACGTGGTACGATGGCGAGTTCTAATAATTCAGTTAGTCGTGACACGTGACCAGACGAGCTATTCTTTCCGCATAAAGTGTTAAATGACATCTTGTAACAACATCTTTTAGGTTACTAGCAAATTTGGAAGTTTATGACGTCAAATTGCGTGCAACCGTTTTATATCCGGATAAGCAATCAAAACATTTGGCGAAAACATACAAAAATTTTCGGGTTAAGTATCTTTTTTCCTTGCTTAATTTGATGTAGATTTAAATTTGAAGAATTGATATATAATTTAGTTGTGCATATATGTCATTAAACACATGACTTTTTTCAAAAGTATTTCAAGATACAGTGTATAAACAAATCCACAAAATATGATGTTTATTGAGCTTGAAAATAATGCTAAAGGAAATTGTCTCAGCAACGTCATTAAGAAACAATAATAAAGCAGGTATACAAGTCATAGCGTAGATTCTTATAAAAATGACCCCATGGATTCCCTTACAAAGGGACATAACCGTTTGTGCAAAAGGCAAACGAACTTTAGAGTTGCAAAATAGATACATTTCAAACTCTTTCAGATAATTTCTCGGTTTAGCAAAATGTAAAACTTGTATTCTCTCTCGTTTAATAAGGATCTGTGTATTTTTACTCTAAATATATTATACAATTACCTTTTGCACTGTTTGCCCTTTCTCGTCTGAATTCTTCATCTCTGTCTCTCAATACCTCTGATATGTCGGCACGTCCAATACTTTCAAGAGCATGAGCTAATATCTCAACCTTTAAGTAAAACAGTTTTTTATCAGTCAAAGATTAAACTTTGTTTTCAGCAGCTCGGTTTAATTTTTGAAATTTATTTAAAATTAAGGTTTGTTCTATTGTTCCAATGTATTCCTTAGCTGAGTTTGGATTCATATAATTTTGGAACTTTGGATTCATTAATTTTCAACTGTTTGGCTTATTTTTACTAAAAAATCTTTTCGGTTCTTAGTGTCACTGATAAGGAATGATTTTTTGTAATGTGATCATATGACACATAAAAAATTAACAGGTATTTTTCTTACATATTTACAATAGAGTAACGCAAGTTTATAGTATTTTATTAAAAAGATAAAGAGTGTCAACATACAATTTGATTTAAAAAGCAGATTTTCTTTTTTTTATAATTAAAACTAAAAGAAAAAAAAAAAAAAAAAAAAAAAAAAAAAAAAAAAAAAAAAAGTTCTATGTTTGTTATTTTCGTAAAACATTTAAACCCATATAGAAAACAGGGGAAAATGTTACATAATAAAAAGCCTTTTTGTTGTTGCTGTTGTTGTTGTTTTTTAATATTAAGCGTCAATTTACTGCTTCCATGCTTACAGTTTGACTGATTTCAAGTGGTACAGTAAATGTAAAGGAGATTGTTTAATAAAGTCACAAAGCTTTCTACGCAAGTCAATTTTTTTTTACTAAAGTGGTCAGTTCTTGAATGGTGGAAAAAAAACCGGGATGCTGGAAGAAAACCACTGACCGTCGGCTTGCAAACTGGCAAAATTTCTCGCACTAGGATCTGCCCGTGTGGGATTCAAACCCTGGCGGTTACAGGCAGTTATTCGTAGTTGCGCACTGTAGACCATTCAGACACCCCTTATATTGGTCATTGTATTGCAAGTTATTTTTTACCTTCAAGGAAAGTTTTCAACATTAATTTTTCGTACCGTTTTTGTAAAGTAGGGAATAACAAAAATATATTTTGAATTTTTCAATAAGATTTCCCTCACTTGTTTAACTCGTCCCATCGTTCCCCCTTAAAGATATTTTATTTATAATATTTTTTATCAATATAAATTGGTTGTTATTAAATCTGTGTGATAAATTTTCTTATGTTCACTCTAATTAGCCCATACTAAATGGAAATCCTAAAAGAATTGGGGCAACTCGATAAAATGTTAATTATCAGCTTCGAGGATGCGCGGGAATCCTATATAAAAGTAAACAATGGCGTCGGCAAAATGAATGAATGAATAAATAAATAATTTTAAAACATTTAAAAAAAATAAAATAAAATAAAAAAAAAAAAAGAAAGAAAGAAAAGAAAAAAACATGTTCGTACGAGAAAGAAAACAGATTCTGCAAAGAAAAGAAGTGCCAACTGGGACAAACTGAATCGAAGGATTCAAATCGGACAGGCTCAGATGAAAAAAATGGCTGTAAATAAAACGACAGGTTAGTATGGATACGCACGACAATGTGGTCGCACTGCTCCTGGACACATAATAAGTCATCCATGCACTGAGACATCTCACACAACTGTTTTAGGCGAAAAATAAAGGTATTGTTGAGAAAAAAATATGTTCGTGTTTTATTTGACTACACTTGCCGAAATTCTAACATCAATTTTGATGAATTACCAAATATTTTGTGTAGAAGCATGCTTCTTTGCTGTGTCTGATGACATTTTCTTGTTCTTCGATAAAAATCACGTGATCAGTGTTCTTAAATAAGATCTTTGATAGATCAAACTAGCAGTAGGTTTCCCCGTGAATTTTAACAAATGTAAAGGTTTTATCATGGAACCAACCAAGTATTACATTTTTCATGAGAGATATGGTTATGAAAAATAAGCCGTTTTATATTATTCATAGGGAAACTTAATGTAGCTTCAAGTAAAGGCATAACGAAATAACATTTTGATTTATACTTTTTAAGGCTCAAGGTATATATGACCAATTAAATTTCGATAAAACTAGAATGAAAGAAAAAAAAACTTTCTTTAATCTTACTTTATTCACACAACGTGGAAGCCGTTTTGCCCATGTTAACAACATGTCCATTCGGATCCTCTTTGGATCGGGGTTGCTGTTGTTCTGGCGTAGTATTGCTTGAATACGCATGCGTTTGAGATTTAAAAACATGGCAAGCCTTTTCCATTCATCTCCAAGTTCGGTTGCAACAAAATCTAAAATATCATCCGTGACAGGACCTACAAATATACGGCATTAAATGCCTTGTTACGCCAAGAGAAAATACAGAATGCAAAATAAGATTTTCATCCGCGTGCAAGTAGATAGACATTTATAGTATTTCAAATCAAAGCCCATTTACCGATACTTGTTTCACTGACACTTTGACCTGACGCTAAGTGTAATTATACAATCAGCATTTGAATGAAATACAACAAATTTTAGTTAAGGGTGTTTTTGACACACTTTGAAGAAATACAACAAATATAAGATTAGGGTGTTAGTGTGACACAATTGGAAGAAATACAATAAATTTTAGTTAAGGGTGTTATTGTGACACAGTTTGAAGAAAAACAACAAATTTTAATTTAGGGTGTTATTGTGACACAGTTTGAAGAAAAACAACAAATTTTAATTTAGGGTGTTATTGTGACACAGTTTGAAGAAAAACAACAAATTTTAGTTTAGGGTGATATTGTGACACAGTTGGAAGAAATACAACAAATTTTAATTTAGGGTGTTATTGTGACACAGTTGAAAGAAATACAACAAATTTGATTTTAGAGTGTTTTTGTGACAGAGTTATGTATTTGAGCAAAAATCCATACCTTCATCTTTTATTTTGATAGGGGCAGTTGCTAATGGTTGTGGTGGTTCTGGATCAGGCTGAAATATAAATTTTTTTAAAAAATCTTCTTTATGTTCACGTCAATTTCCAAACTGCTCGATAGGTCAAATTTTGGGTTGCTGCTTGGATCATAAAACAAATAAAAAAAATTCAGAACCCTTCCTGAAAATTGTCATAAAGGCATTAACAAGTATAAAAATGAACACCTTGCTTATTGCCGGTTATAATTTTAATCTGCATTGTATAATATTCAGCAATCTCGGTTATAATGGTAATTGTCGATTCTGGAAATAACACGATGATGTTACAAAGATGTGCTTCAGAAAATACACTTATAACAATTACTTTACCGATTATCAACGTCAAATGAAAAAAACGAGTTCTATAGAAATTTATTCTCAATCAAGGTTTCTTTCAAACTCCTTTACGAAAACCGCCAAATTTAGAACCTATTCTATATTTTATTGTTTATGTATATATAGTGGAGTGGTATTTTAAAGGATGTTTAGACTGGATATAAGGTATTTCCGTCAGATATATCTTTAAACTAAAACTTTAACTATATATTTTATGAAAATTGATCTAAATAATAAAAATTCTCTAAAATTCTCAAATTTATCTGCGTTTAAAAAAAACAAAAAAAAAAAAAAAAAAACCAGTTATAACATTAATAAAGCTTACTTTCGGAAGATTAATTAAAAGTTCTGCTAATAAGACTTCTTCTTGAACCATCTCGTAGACGGGTTTCTGCTGACTGGAAGAACTTGTTTCCTGAGGGGGCACCTGTCTAGACACGTTCACCATTGTAAATATTTGAGCAAAGCCTCGATAACAATGGAAGCTTTTTTGAGCAAATTTGTCCAATTCAATAACATTAAATTCTAAACCACTTTTTATATGTGTATTAAAAACAAATTTTAAATCTTTGATATCCGTTAAACATTTCAAATTTCCTCTGAATCGCAGGTGTATAACTTGTCCTTCTTTAACAATAATATCCTTTGTTGCTTTTGGACCTTCTTCATATCCCTCTTCGGCAAGGTTTCTAAGATATTTTTCAGTTCTCCCTGAATTAGCACAAGAAAGTATAATGTTGTTAAGAGCAGTATTCTTCTGCCGCAAAAAGAATTGAATCGTTTTGTGATTCAGTGACACTTCTAACAAGGATGGTATTTTTTCAATGATAGGAACGGTTGTCACCCCTTTCTTCATACGTAGCAGCAGAAACCTGTAGAGAAATTTAAAGAAAAACGAGTTAAATGTTATACCTGTATCTTAAATGGAGTTTTAGTCATTTCACTGAAGTTTTTCTACGTGTAATTTAATAGCCTAATTAAAAATTTACTCAACTTTATCTGTACTAAGTGTTTCACATATTTATTTTTGAATCTCGCTCCATCAGATTCTTTTGTAAGAAAATTGGTCAGTTCGCTTGAAAAGGTTGGCCGTTTTCACTGGGCACTCCGATTTCCTCTTCCACCATAGCACTAACCGCCTTGACAAAAGTCAGAAAATCTTGACTGGGGCGTATAAAAAAAAACCATTACTCACCTACGTTCAACCCGTCTTTTTTCTTAGATATATTCATAAGTCTCACATTGTTTAGTGAATTTAAAACAAAAACCCTGTTCTTTTAAGCTCTAAACATTGTTGAAAACTTTAACAAACAAGAAGATTAATTAAATGCGACTAACCTCTCACATGAGTTGAGCTAAGTAATGGTGTTTAACGACCCAGTCAAGAATATTTCACTTACATCGAGACGTCGCCAGCTATAGGCGAAGGTGCAGAAATTTTGCCTCTGCGTTGCGCTAATGGCATTTTACGGCAAAATTTTTTATCATGCCAAGCCTACCGTGACATGGGAAACTTGTTTATTTAAGTTCCTATCCGAAAGAACCGTGACGCCGAGTGCTTACCGAAAGAACAGTCCCTACCCACTTTCAAGTCTTGGGTCGGACCCGGTCGGGATTCGAACCCGTGACCTCCCACTAACCTCTCATATGGATCTGGTATATCAAATGTAACAATATCTTTGTTTTTGGACTGGATGAGTGCGATGTTCTGTAACTTTGTCCAGCTTCCTACATGACCTTTGACTAATAAATGAATCTCTTCATCGGCATCATCTACAAAGTAAAAAATATTCATTTTTATCTTCATTGTTCTTCGTTGTTATAAAACGAATAAAATCATCTAGAAATAACTGAAATGAAAAATAAACACAAGGGAAGAGAAAAAAGAAGGACGTTTTATTGAAAACCGATATATATATATATATATATATATATATATATATATATATATATATATATATATATATATATATATATATCAGTCCAAAAACAAAGATATTGTTACATTTGATATACCAGATCCTTCTTTTTTTATATATATAGCGTACCACGTTCGTTATAAGTTCTCTATAACGCCTGCTTCTACCAGTAGCGTGCTACGTTATATGTACTCTATAACGTTTTCTCCACGAGTTACATACCACATTATATGTACTCTATTATGTGTTCTCCAACCAGTTGCGTACCACGTTTTACTCTATATCGCTTGCTCTAACAAATTGCGTATCACATTATATGTACTCTATAACGCTTTCTCCAACCAGTTGCATACCACATTATATGTACTCTATAGCGTTTTCTCCAACCAGTTACGTACCACATTATATGTACTCTATATTGTTTGCTTTAACAAGTTGCGTACCACATTATATGTACTCTATACCGCTTGTTCAAACCAGTAGCGTACCACGTTATAAATACTCTACTACGCTTAAACCAGTAGCGTACCATGTTGTTTGTTCTCTATTTCGCTTGCTACAACCATATGTAATCAGACGATTACACCATTTTTCACAATTTAGATTTTTTATAAGAAAATTTAGCATTGTTTTTCCATTTTCAACGCATGAGCATAATAAAGTATTATGTAACAACTTGGCATACTTTTTGATATATTTCAATATGATTTAGGTTCCTTTGCTTATGAATATATACAAATTCAGAAAAAAATTCTGATTGTTTTCCTGCATGATGTATATTTCTCATATTAACTTTTGTATTTATATAAACTCTTAGCATTTTTATTTCCTTTTTTATCTTTAAAAAAATTAAAAGTTTTAAAATAATAAACAAAATCATGATATACCCTCTTTTGTTGACGACACAAAAGCTGTTGTTGGTCTAGCCGTTTGTGGTCTAGTTTCTGTCATCTGGTCATCTTTCTCTCTGCTAATTCCAGCCGTAGTTGGACGTCTAGGTTTAGAGCTACTAGCAGGTAATGGCATTGTTATCATAATCGGTTTATTAAACTTTCTGTTTGCAATGTGGAACCTTAATATGGGACTTGTAGTTATTACTTTTGCACATTCCTCAGGTTTTCTGTTTTTCACCTCGGATAGTGTCGTGGAATCAACTGGTTGTACCTAAGGTATATAAAAAATGAAATTAAAAAAAAAATAAATAAAATTACTTAAATGTGTCAAAATATCCTTAATAAAGTTGACTTTTTAACATGTATTTGAAGATCGTCGGTTAGTTGGTTGGATATTGTTTCCCGTCCATCAGAAACTTTTCTGCTATTTGTCGTGACGAGACATTTTTTCAAAATAATCTCGTTTAAAAATCTTTAAACAAGTTTGTGTCTTTGTTGGTTCCAATTATCTCTTTCATTTTACGAGTAGTGGCCCACAAAAACCCACACTGTTGGATAAAATTAAGGACATTTTAAATTTATCTTGCTTTACAATGAACCAACTGGTAGGTTAAGATTGATCATAACAATATATTACTGAAAGTATGAAAAAAAAAAACTTAATTACATACTGGTATATCTATCACAATCCTTATTGAACAGATTCGTATCAAACAGTAAGAACATTTTAAGAACGTGTCATGACAATTTTAAGTTTTTATAATATATTATAGAATTAAAAAGGAACACATGACAAAAAACATGAATTACCTCAATGTGGAAGTTAACGTTTATTTTGAACATTCCTGGTCTACATGTTAATGTTATTCGTGGATCAGCCGATGACGCAACTTTATTTCCTTTTCGAGAGAATACCAAATTTTCACGTTTGAGGCGAGCGATAACTGCAAAGATTCCAAATTTACGGATACGCATCTCTACAAACTTCAATTCCTGTGTAGAACAAAACTGAAGTTAAATGGTGCTAAAATAACAAACAAACAAACAAAAACAACAACAGCAACAACAACAACAACAACACACACACATGCAATAGGGTCAAACCTTTGAATATTTATATCTCACGAATGTAATATTCTTGTAATTTGATATCAATTTGAGTACCCATGATACTTTATAAACAAAATCTAATGGCAAGCAATACGCATTAAGCTTTAGAGACCATTTTAACTGACTTAAAGATCTATATTTCTGTTAAAACATTTTCAAGAGATGGAAAGTTTTTGGTCACAGAATAAGCAGTTTGTATCTGATCCCGAAAAACTTAGTCGCATATTTTACAACTTATGAGCATATTTTTAATAGAATAATGACTTTTAAAAGAATGTTCAAATTTGTGATTCAATCATGAACGACTGCTTCTTGTTGCCAAATTAATACTTTAATTATCCACGATTCAGTTATTGTTTCACTACCACGAACTGAACACATAGTTTCATTCCATCTTGGCACAGCCATTCATAAAATACTCAAAATTGTATTGGTGTTTAAATAAACTTGTTCTTAAAGACGACGTAACTAAATGAAAAACAATTACAATATTTAAAAAGATAAGTAATAACTTGTTACGATTATGTGTTCATCCATACGAAAACAATTTGCATTTAAAAGGTGATGTTATAGGGAAAGATTCTTAAAATTATGCATTACGTGTCCAAAATGCTCAGGTCAAAGTCTTTAACATCTCTGGTCTAAAATGGTAATTGCAGACAAAACATCGTGCAATTTGACAAAATGAAATTTAAATTAATTAAATTAAAAATGAAATAAATAATATGAATTGCAGAAAAGGGTATTAAATTTTATTTAAATTCATGCACATGTTGTATTTAGACATATGTGAAAAGAAAACTACAAACAACTTTTTTACATAAGTCATACAAAAAACGGCACACAAGTAAAAACAATTTTATGTTATATATGACCAGACACTCATATACTTACTGAAGGAATCTCCATACTTCTCTATAATAATTTCAATTCGTAGACAAATTTATATAAGTTAACTATTGTTAGTATTTTACATCACATCAGCAATCTATCCAGTTACTGAGAGAATTTTTTCATTAATATCTTATTTTGATAATTTATAAAACTAACCGTTAACGTTGTATGGTTCACTTATTTTTTATCGAATAACACCTTTTTTATTTTGTTCACTCTGTGCAAGCCTAAATGATGACCAAGAGCACAAAAGGCGATTTACAGTTGAGTAATGGTGTTTAAGGTAATAGACAAGAATATTTCACTTATATCGAGACGTCGCCAGCTATGGGCGAAAATGCAGAAATTTTGTTTGTGTGTTGCGCTGATGGCATTATACAGCAGGGTTCTTAATCGTTCCGCGGGACTTCGTTTATTTTAAGTTTCCATTCGAAAGAACCGTGACTTTCATTTCGTATTGCGTAGTGCTTGGCGAAAGAACAGTCACTACCCACTTTCAAGCCTTGGGTCAGACCCAGTCGGGGAACGAACCCACGATCTCCCACTTACGAACGAGCAATCTACCAACTGAGCTACCGCAGTAGTGCGATTTAAAGTGAATTCGGATAACTTAAAGCAAAGATATCAGGATCGAATTAAGTTATTCAAACAAAACTAAATTTTTCCGGGTTTTTTTTTTTTTTATCTTGCTGAATTTGAAATGTTTCGCAAAATCCAAGGCTTTTAATCTTTAAAAACGTGATTCTTTAATTTTTACCTTTATATCTTCAAAGTATACATCTGTTGTTGGTACTTCAATCCATTTACCATTACTCTGCAATGTTTTTACTATTGTTTCACGTCCTTGTGTTCCACGCAAAAAACAGTGTGGTATACCAATAGACAAAGGCTCCTCAAACTGAAGATATTAGTATAAAATATCGATTAAGTTTAACTAAGGCCAAAAAAAAAAAAAAAAAAAAAAAAAAAAAAAAAAAAAAAAAAAAAAAAAAAAAAAAAAACCAGATACAGAAACATTTTCAGAACAATTTGCATCCTGAAGTGTTTCGTGCTTTCATGTTCAAACTTCTAAAATGTTTAATATACAACGCTATCTAGAGACTTTTAACGATGTTTTTTTTTTAAAAAAAAAGAAAAAAATTATAATAATAAATAACCCCTTTTTGTCCCATCGGTAAGCATGAGAAAACTTCAGTAACTCAGAAATTTTCCAGTCTGAAATCTAAAACAGTTTAACTTGCAGGAAATAATGATACATTTTGCTAAAGATAGAACTTAGGAATATCTTATACATTCAATATGAAAAAGTTTTAAGTCAGAATAGATTTGTCATTATGGATGTTTTGTATAATAAACAGTAGAAATGATTTCAATGATTCTTTCAAAGACGGCGTTACATTGAAAAAAAATGACCATGAAAAGTTTTGACAATGAATTTTAATTTCATTATTTTATTTATAAAAACTTTCGGAAGTGACACCTACAATAATAACAGTTTGTTATTACCGAGAATTTCTTCTCCGGGTCAGTTGGAGTAATTTCTATGATATTGCTGACAAGTTCTTCGTTTTCAATAAGTGTCAATATTCCGGACATCTGGTCAACCCGTCGTACTTCCACGTCGTCGCGTTTCAGACATCCATCTATAGATCTAATTATACACCCAATACCAGGATCAAAGTCACCAGGTTCTATGCTATAACTGTAAAATAGACAAATTAAATGGAAACGATGAAGTCTGTCATTGCACCATATGTCTATTGGAATGCAGAGATTCAATATGTCTGCCAAGTGCCCGTATCAAGTGGTATTTGTAGTTTTACAGAAATAAAATGTAGATGACCTGCTAATTTTTTAAAAACCATTTAACCATGTATAATAATAATAAGAAGAAGAAGAAGAAGAAGAAGAAGAAGAAGAAGAAGAAGAAGAACAAGAAGGAGAAGGAGGAGGAGGCAGAGGAGAAAGAGGATGAAGCTACAGCTAGTGTATTTCATAGTTTAAGTCGTCATTGGTCACATTGAATTCTGCAATCGTTACTCTAATTCACCTTAAAATAGTTTTGTAACGAGAAACTTACATTTGACGAGGCCAGTTTTTAGGATTTTTGCGTTCGGCTTCTTTTCTAGCTATTTCTTCATCAGCACGTCTCCGCTCATCTTCGAATGTTGTTCCTTTCTTCTTTGCTTCTTCTCTCAGTAACTTATTCTCCTCTTCTCTCTTTTTTCTTTCTTCTTCCTCTCTAATTTTTGCTCTTTCCTGTGCTCTTTTTCTTGCTTCTTCTTCTGCTTTCCGTTTTTCCTCGGCTGCGATCTTTGCTTCCGTTGCAGTTCTTCGTGCATTTTCTGCTATTTCCCAAGCTCGTTTGGCCAATGCTGCTGTTTCAGCCGCCTCTACTTCAGCCTCGCTTGCAAAAAGTTTGGATTCAGCAACACCTGTTGTAGCATGAGCAATTGCTGCCCTTGCGTCGCTTGCTTTAGCTAGTGCAGATCTTTCTATGGCAATTCGCTCCTCTCTCAGTTTATCCTTGTCTAAAAAAAGGAGAAAGTAACATTAATAAAATGAAACTGATACCTAAATTCTTATTTATTTATTTTTATTGATATTTTGGCATTCAACATAACATATAGACATTTATAATTATTATCATCATCTAATTCATACAATTCGTGATATATAATAGTATATTGTCAGTTGTTAACAATAGTTTACACCGCACTGAATGGAGAGACCTTGTGTTGACCTTATGCCCCGACTGGAGCAAAGAGGAAAGGTAGGTAGGTATATAAAAGCATATACATGTATATGATCACTAACATCATAATTCCAAAAAACATACTTAATATAAACATTTTTTCAATTTTTCAAAACATTGTCTACTATAGTAAGGTTATTTTGAATGTTTTATGAGAGAGAGAGAGAGAGAGAGAGAGAGAGAGAGAGAGAGAGAGAGAGAGAGAGAGAGAGAGAGAGAAATTAATTCTACTTATCTGGAAGTAAGTCGTCAAATTATTACACGTTCAATGTATATAATCAATATTGGAATCATTGACAAACTGAATGTTCGTCATGCTAAGATCGACAAAGGTAGATAATTCTGGAGTGCATTTAAATAATACTAATAAATGTGTAATAATACTTTCCTATTTTAACTGTAATTGTTATCGGAATTTATATGTTATTTTGTCTAAATATGACTGAATAAGTTTAAGTCGAAGCTTCAATGATTTGAATATTTTGCTGTCTGATTTTTTGTAAGTATTATTATTCATTATTATTATTTTGAGTTCTCGTTTGCCGATTGGTCTAAAACGCTTGCTAACGGATCAGAAGGCCTTTCATTACCTTGTATACACAGCCCATAATGTAAGAAAGTTTGTCAAATCGCTTTCTGAATATCGGTGGTTTTGTCTGGGTACTCCTGTTTCCTCCACATTCCATGAACAGATCGCCTCGATAGAAAATCGGCCACTGCGGTACCTCGGTTGGTAGAGTGCTCGCTCCGTAAGCGGAAGGTCGTGGGTTCGAACCCCGGCCGGGTCTGACCCAAGACTTGAAAGTGGGTAGTGACTGTCCTTTCGTCAAGCACTCGGCATTACGAAATGAAAGCCACGGTTCTTTCGGATGGGAACTTAAAATAAACGAGGTCCCGTGTCATGGCAGGCATGGCACGATAAAGAACCCTGCTGTATAATGCCATCAGCGCAACGCACAGGCAAAATTTCTGCACTTTCGCCTATAGCTGGCGACGTCTCGATATAAGTGAAATATTATTGACTGGGACGTTAAACACCATTTCTCAACTCAACTCAACTCAACTCGATAGAAAAATCGTGATTCGTAAATAAAACACCATAATTCTACACCACTGATCAATTCTGTTTGCTGAAAGGGGCGCAACTCTTACTGTTTTATATCAATACTGAATTATAATGGATCGGATGAATTAATGGTGGTTTACGCTTCAGTCAATACCTATTATATTTTAAAACTTATATCAATCATAGGATGGTGGTAGAAACGGAGTAAACCATATATATTCGCCAAGCAAGCTTACAAACTTTAACACGCCTAAGTGAGTTAGAACCTAGGCCGTGATGCGCTGCGTGATGTGTATGCGCGCGCTTTAGACCACTAGGCAATTAGGGTCCCCTTACTGAAAGTGAGATTGGCTAAATGAACAATAAAAGCTAACTACAAGTGTTTTTTTTTTTTTAATTCTACTTTAACAAAATCTTTTAAACCAGCTACACGGGCATCAAATTTCGCGTTTTTTTTAAACAATTTACATTTTAATATTTGCTTTTGTACACAATTAATCAAAAGAAAAAAAAAGTCACATTAAAAATTCTTAAAAGGTAAAAAAAAAATCTAACACAAAACTTAAACAAGTGCGTGTTAGTGTAATATATGAAGTTAAACATGGTTTAAGTATTGTTAAGACAAAAACCTATATATTATTGGTGCAAGTAAACATAAAACACAAGTAACGGCGAGTTTAGTGTATAATGTTATATTTAATATTAACTAAATTACTACAATGTATTATGAAAACCTGGGATATTTTACAAATATGCCTTTCCATATTGTAATTGTTTATTTTACATTATTCTGTTAGAGATAGGAAAACAGAATGAGATGAGTGTTTGATTTTCAATTTAATTAAAAGGAAAAATAAAACACAATGTGTGTAGATTTGGGATATCTGAGTTTATCAAACGTAATGAAATCGATTTTTGTCAGTGTTCTGTCTTGGATATGCAAATATTTATCTCTGTTTTGAATCAATACGCACCCTTTATTGTGAATAAACATTTTAGAACTTAAGTCATTGAGTGATTGGTTGTAGGAGCCTAGCTGGACTACATGTGTGTTTATGGGGTATTTCAGATAAAGGTTTTAAGAGGCCAACTAAAGGAATTAAAAAAAGTGAACCATGCTTGTTCTTTAATATTTTTTTTTATTTATTTACTTTTTTGTAATTTTAAATAAATCTTATCAACATATAACATGCTGGGATCCGCTTCTGACCACTCGGTCACCGAGACAACACAAGTGAAATAGCAATATGATAATATAGAAAATTTAAGTTTTACATGTAGATTAACAGACTAGATGAACTTCTCTAAAACAATCAGAGGAAAAAATATTCATTGCTTTACGCCAATAGCTGTAAAAAAAAAAAATAAATAATAATAATAAAAATAATAATAATTATAATAAAAATGTCATTTACTACTTTTGATTTTTAATGAAATGACATAATTCAAAAGTAGCGCATTACAATTATAATAATAATAATAACCCCAAAAAATTCCGCTGATCGACAAGTTTTTATTTTTATTTTTATTTATTTATTTATTTATTTATTTGTTTATTTATTTATTTATTTATTTATTTATTTATTATTGATAATAATTATATTTATTATTATTATTATTATTATTATTATTATTATTATTTTATTATCATCATCATCGGATCTACAATATTTTTTCGATCTACATATGACAACACTTTTCAGTGTTATATTTTATTACAAAATTATTTTATTGCAGAATTTAAATAAGAGGTATACCTAGTGCATCTGCCAAAAAAGTTATTTAATCGCAGGTTAAAGACGCGAAATCTTTTCATTTTTAATTTCATACAAGATTTGGAAGGACCTCGTTAATGCATAAAAATGTTATATAAACCAGATAATAAAAATCCTAAAACTTTTTAATTTGACTTTTCATACCGAATTGAAAATTACATTTAAACACATATATAGATTTGTATATACCAGAACCAATTAATGTTAAACGTTAAGTTTTATAGTACCGATTTATACTGGAAATTTTTCTTATAGTATTTGTTTAATTCATTTAATGGTACTTCAGATATATCCCCCATTCACTTTTACTAACGTGCCATGAATAGCCCGGCATTTAAATAAACATTTTCATAAAGTTGGTAATGAAAAGACATTACAATGTACTTTAAGAATGACATAATTTTAGTCTCAAAACCTGAGGTATTTTATTAAAGAGTATAGAAAGTTTTGGAAATTATTTCTTTAAATAAATGCAAATTGCAGGTAGAATCGCGATATCATTTCATCTTAAGTATTTTATTAAGGGGTATACAAAAGTTTTGAGAAAATTATTTGAATAAATAAATGCAAATTGCAGGTAAAATTGCAGTTTCGTTTCACTAATGAAATGTTCACTTAGGAGGAAAAGATATATTTACTTATTCAACTAATATAAAAATATAATCGCGATTTTATAAAAAGAAAATGACACCGTGTGAGTCATGTTAGTGATATTAATGGGAAGATTGTACGTAACAAGAGGTATTCAGGGATACGTCTTATTTTTACAGGATTTTCTTGTTGTAGTCCGGAGCCCGGTGCGATTTGGGAACTTCCAGAAGTAGAAAAACACGTGACTTACTCGCGTCTAATGCCTTCTGCATGTTCGATTGGGCAACGTCTTTTTCCAAAAGTATTTCTATCTCTTCCAAAAATCGGGCAGAATTTCAGAAGAGAAAAACAGCACCTGCTTAGAAAATGGATGACTCAGTGGATACAGCTGTTTTCTACGCAAAAAATACTGGCAATAAAATATGCGCGTTGTCATTGGAGAAAGGTCCAAAAATCTTCTTCAAAGCTATTTAAACTTTATCAAAAGCAAAAACTCCATTACGAAAGTTTACATTTTTTGCATTTTCCCTTTCCGTTTGAAGAGTTTTTTCTGGGTCGTTCGATTGGAAAAGGTGGAATTCAATTCTGACACGTGATTTATCTGCTTCTAGAAGTCCCCAATTGCACCGGGCTCTGTACTGGTTGACTCGGTACCGGCACAACAGGCCGAGTGGTCTGCGATGTTTATCTGCGACATTGCGGATGAGTGTACTGTCACTATAAACAGGGGTGTAGATATGAACCAATTATAACCGGGGCAAAAAATACAAGGGGCTCCAGAGGAGGGGGCATATTCCCCTGTAAAAAAATAGGGTAAAACAGCGTTAAACGGTGCATTCTGGCGACACATGAACTTGATATTTGCTAGGACCGTCTGAATTTTTACCAAGGCAGTTGCCTCGGTTGCTCCATAGTAAGCTACGCCCCTATTATAACCCTAAGGTCGTCATAAGTGTGTACTAGAACAATGCAGATCTGAAACACTTGCATACTCGCGAAATACATTAACTTCTGTTTAGATTAATCATCGAGATTAATAAAATTGTCTCGCAACCAATAGCTGAAAAATCCTGATGTGAGGTAAAATAACATTTAACTAACAAACCAACCAATCAATCAAGTTTACATGATACCATATACTAAGCCAATGAAAAGCAGCTATCTATTTGTTTATTTGTTACAAGGCTAGAAATTCCCCAATCGGAACTAAACTCCCTGCAAATACCTGCCCTTTAGTCTACCTGGTTCACACTACAAATACAAATGGCACCGCGTATATGATTGGTCAAATGAACATCTACATGACGTCATACTTTGTACATTGACAATTGAAATGTCAGAAAACGTTTATCAAATCTATTAAACGTTAAGCTATCGTTTCGTAATGTTAGTTTTAAAGGAATTTTGCAATTTTGTTCTCGAAATAAAAAATATAATCAATACGAGACAACTGGGTTGTTTTCGTACAACTTTATAGTCTCCAATCCACAGTTAAGGTGTTAAAAGGATTACATAGCGTTCAATATCAGATCCGGAACTCTGGACTGATAATACAGTATGTCAGGATTTATTATTTGTAAATAACCAGATTTTAACTAAAATCCCGGGAATCTCACATAAAGACATACGTATACGGTTCTTGAGCAAACAAATGTTATGGGATATCTTGGTATTGAAATGTCTGATATATAGATTAATTTTATTGACATTGACCTTAAACTTCTTTTTGACAATGAGGTCCTCGATGACAAGATGGCCTAAAGCAAGCTTACATATCACAGTGCCCATTCCTGGCTAGGTTCGAATCCTACTCGGGCAAATCGTATTGTGAAAAGATTGTCAGTTCGCTCGTACCAGGTCGGGGATTTTTTTCTGGCACTCCAGTTTCCTCCACTACCCCCAAAAAACCCTGACCGCCTCGATAGAAGTGAAAGAATCGTAACTGGGGCGAAAAACAATATTACTCAACTCGACTCGACTCTTTTTGACAAAAGTTGTGTAAAATTTCTCATTATGTCAAATAACACAGTGAATAAACAATTCTGATTAACTAGCACAAGATAAGGCTGTATAAAATTCGTCGAAATTTGTGGTTTGACGGTAACGCAAATGTTTACCTGAGCTTCAAAATAAGGCATTATAAATGTATCTGATAATTCTCAAAAGTTGAAATTTCATCATTTCATTTTAAATCGAAAGCGGAAACTTGTAATACAAAATATCAGAAGTGTGGTGATTAACGAACTTTTAACATCTAACAAATGCAAGCAACAGGACCAATGACATAGTCATACACAGTCCTATAAAAAAAGCGATTTTTTTTTATTATTTATTTATTTATTTTATATTTTTTTTAAATATTTGTTAAACTAAAGGTTATCATTTTTAAAAGCAAGTTTTTATGAGCCGGTTCAAAACAATTCAAATTGGTATGGGCAATCTGAATACCATTATATATTCGTGTAAATATATATGACTACTAGTGCACGTTCAAAGTCAGAAGTTTTTTTACCCAGTGTGTCATATATCACGTTTTACGTTTCTCTAAATAATAAAATTAAAAAAGTGATATATGACAGTTGTTTATTCAGTTTCTTTCGTATATATTTAGAACCACTTCTTGGCACAAGCACCTTATATAATTTCCAAGCACACGTTTTTAAACAGCAAAGTCAACTGATATAATTCAAATCTATGTTAATATACATGTATCCTGGTTACGATTTGTTATTAACATATGATTTTTTAGGTATTAGTGATATTTTAAATTGCATATACGAGATTATTTTAACCCGAGTCTTAATAATTGTGTAAATTTCTATGACTTTTAAAAAGTCACCCCATCTCTTCGAGTTCGTCTTCATTCGAGTGTATTGATAAATAAAAACTTTTGATTATTTAAATATGATCTAGTTTTATCCTTAAGTTATATCATGTGATATTTTTACGCTATCTTAGGTTTTATTTATGTATTAATGGTTTAATATCACCGTTGATTGTCACCAATGGAAACATGTCTTTATGAAATCTATTTCACCGTGGTATGGCATTCAAACCAAATTATCATCATCGACTTTAAATGAGTAAAAAATAAAAAACGTAATCAAAAGAAAAATTGTTTAGCTGTTGAATCAATATTTTCATATCTTTTTTATTGCACGATTGATTTCCTATAAAAGTTTTCCGATGATTTTTAATAACGAGCTATCTATTGTTATGCGTTTTCTCACCTTTACTTGTGCGATAAAATTCATATAATCAGTTTCTCGTAAATAAAAATTAACATTTGAAATAGAGAGAAAACCAAGGGATAGATGTTATATGGCTGATAGGATATAGAGGTCAAAGGTTGTTTCAATGATAACATAGGTTGCAACAGAAATACCCGAATGATTTTCTATTTTTTAATTATTACAGTAGGCAATCTCTGTCAAAATTACATATTTCATCTAGGTTAATGTCTTGCCAATTTTGTTAAGAACATTTGTACCTGAACATGATAAACTTTGTGCAGAGAGAGAGAGAGAGAGAGAGAGAGAGAGAGAGAGAGAGAGAGAGAGAGAGAAACACAACATATATACCATCTAATTGTTAAAGTTTTATCACAAAGTCTATGTTTTTTATAATTTCTGTTAGTACAGTTGTATCTATCCGAGTGGGGTTTGGATTCTAGCAATAGAGATTCTTAAAAAGGTGCAGAACGATCCACAAAAATATCCTTTTAAATTCGTTATCTCCGGTTTGTCTGGAGGTGTATATCTATTCAGAGACAATTTTAATTTTCAATATGGCTCAAAATGCCCTCTGACATACCGTGGCCAGTCACTTCCAACCCTGTGGTATAATTTGTATTATAAAACAGACTAAAGTTTAATCGTCTAAAATTTGTATTAAAACAACTGTCATGTGCTGATTTTGAATTTCTATTAAAATAATGCATTTAAAATCAGCACATGACACAACTACAAAAAAAAAAAAAAAAAAAAAAAAAAAAAAAAAAAAAAAAAAAAAAATTAAATTAAAAAAAATAAAAAAATAAAAAAAGAAAAATAAAAAAAATACATAAAAAAACAATAATAAAAGAATAAATAAAATAAAATAAATAAAAGAAAAATAATAAAGAAGAAATTCCATATTAGACAGAATGACTACACTTTTTATTTGAGACAGGTAATTTGATGGGTGGTCCATCATATATGTAATTCTAATGAATATATTAAAATATGAATTCCCCATGCTGAGTGCTGATATACTTAAATGAATAAAAATCATCTTAATGGGAAATGGATTACAACTTATCAAAATTGAATAAAAAACAAACTATTGATTAACAATTTAAAAATCTATACCCTTTTTTAACCGTTAACGAGCTTCATAAATTGAAGAAATTCAAAAATTTACAACCCCCCTGATACTTGAGGGTGTTTAACTATGAATTAAAATTAAAACTTCGTGCGTTTAAATAAATAATATAATCCTTACTTTACTTCAACGTTAATAAAATTTACGACGGTTGGACTATATGTATTTGTTGATATGACACGACAACAATGAAAGGGATTTGATGGATTTTAAATTTTTTAAAAACAAATTTGAACTTGATGGTTGAAGTAAAAACATCAAAAAGGATTGAAATTAATGAATATTAAATGTTTTTTAATGAAGAAAATCCGAAATAACTGTTGATTGATATCAATTTAAAAGCATGGATCACCACCTAGTACAAAAGATGTGTGTAATCCGATTTTAGAATTTAAAAATAATTTTCTAACCATTTAAATATAACAAAGTTCAATCTCGTGAATACAAAAGAAGAAAAATCTTTATTGAAACTTTTTGACATGTCAAATCAAAATTTTGTTGACTATAATACAGTGATTTATCAAATATACATTATTTATGTATTTAAATAGCTAACAAACGATAAGAAATGAGAGAAACCTTTAAACAAAATTTTAATATGTTCTGAGTTTTATATCAAACAGAAATTATCCTTGAAAAGAAATTCAAAGAAGTCATTTATCAGGATTAGTACAAAGTATCTTACGACATTTTTGAAATGGATTTTAATAAAACAAACATCGATTAATTAATCGTCTCTCGGCAATCTAGCTATTAAGATTAAAACAGGATCATAACATGGTAACGTAAACAGAAAACCCACACATAACATTGTGTCATATAGTTACTTGTTTTTTCTTCCCTTTTTGGCTGATTTTATGCGAATTTTAAGATAAGATGATTTAGAAGTGCAAGTTAATTCTTTAAGTCGAATTATCTTAGCAGTTTTTTGTTTAAAACTGGATTTGTTTGATTGTTTATTTCGGTTTTTTTTTTTTTTTTTCTTTTTGGTTTTGTTTTGTTTTGTTTTTGTTTTTTGTATTCGTGATTATCATAAAGTTTAAAAATAAATAAACAAACAAACAAACAAACAGATAAATAAATAAATAAATAGATAGATAAATAAATAAATAAATAAATAAATAAATAAATAAATAAATAAATAAATAAAACTGTACTTTATCATTCCTGGTCATGACTATTGAATATGTTCAATTTTTCAGTCTTCGGAAATAAAACACCAACTAGTTTTGATGAGCGTCAAAATTTCAGTTTACTGTCGTGAAATTTGAATTAATGAAATAATCATTAATTATTTTTTTGAAATAAACATTTTCAGAAATTGTAATGGTGGACAGTGTTAGATGGAACTCAAAAAGATTATGATATTTGCTTGTTTGGTATGTTCATGCAACCTATCACAAAAATATATAATCTGCATAGTGCAATTTACTTCATGCTAAGATATAAACTAGCTTTATGAGGGAGTTGAGTAATGGTGTTTAACGTCCCAGTCCTGAATATTTCACTTATATCGAGACGTCGCCAGATATAGGCGAAAATGCAGAAATTTTGTCTGTGCGTTGCGCTGTTGGCATTATACAGCAGGGTTCTTAATCATACCACGGGATCTCGTGTATTTTAGTTCCCATCCAAAGGAACGATGGCTTTCATTTCGTAATGCCGAGTTCTTGGCGAAAGAACAATCACTACCCACTTTCAAGTCCTGGGTCAGACCCACGACCTCCTACTCACGGAACGAGCACTACCAAATGAGCTACCGCAGTGGTAGCTTTATGAGAGAGATAAATACTTTATGTAAAAAATAGATATATGAACCGTCAATAGCTGTTTGTCAAGAATAAAAGATACATTTAATAGATAGATAGATAGATAGATATCAATACCTTCTTCCATCTGTTCTTCATTGTCTACCCAGGTGGCTAAATCCTCTTCTCTGAATTTTTTGTTGATCAAAATATTAACATCATCCGTGGCATGACGTAACTCTTTCAAGCACTTGTTTAATAAAACCGAAAGACTTTCACACTTTTTGTAAGCTTCACTGACTGAAATAAAGTCTCCTTTAAATTTACCAAGATCAAGAACAAAGTCTGATAATGGCTGAGCTGAAAGCCTCATATGGTAATCTCCCATTAAGTTTTTTATATCCGACATCAGGTAATTAATAGTGGATTCTAGATCCGACAGTGTCAGAACCGCCTTATCCACATCAACATTTCGAACCACGGGAATTTCCACAGGTTCTGGTGAAGAAGCTTCCTCCTTTTTTATTTCCTCTTTGTTTTGTTCATCAGCTTTTGATTTTTCAGTTTCCAATGTCTCTTTTTGTTGTTCGTCTTTGCCTTCCGAATTTTCTTTCTCTTTTTCGCTATTTTCTTTCTCTGGGGAAGGTACTCGATCCGGAGAAGATGACGGAACATTTGTTTCCGAGGGATCTGTTTTGTTCACGTTAGAATCATCCTCATTTGCAATTTTAGATTCTTTGTTTTCCGTCACTTCTTCCGATTTAAGATCTTCTGTTGTTTCCAGGTCTGTATCATCATCACCATCTCGTTTTGATGAATCATCTGCGCGTGCCTTGTCGTCTGCGACTTCAGACTTGGTTGTATCAGATTTTTCTGTGGGTTCGTTTTCCATATTTTCACTATTTTTAACGGTAGATTCCTCAATAGGGATATCCGTTATAGTAGATATCGGTTCAATGTCGTCTAAAGTATCGTCACAAATATTAGCAGGCGCAACTTCTTGTTCCGGTGTCGGCTCCGGTTCATAAGACGGGAAAGTTTCATCTAATGCGTCAGATTCGGAGTTCTTTTCACCTTTATCTGCTGCCAAATCAGCTGTTGCGGCAGGTGCTACTTGTTTTTCAACTGTATCACTTTTTTGTAAGTCAAAATTGTTTACTTTTTCATTCCCTGAATCTACGTTTTCTTTAGTTGTATCACTTTTATTTTCACTTGCTTTACTTTCACTATCAGGCTTATACGATGGCCATGATTCTGTTTCTGAAGGTTGATCTTTACTGGGACTTCGTGTTTCGTCCCTTACTTTGTTTTGATCAGCGATTTCTTGCTCACTGTCTGGCTGATACGATGGCCAAGTTTCTGTTGGTTCTGAGTGTGAACTTAGATCTTTTTCCTCGGTTGTTTTAGAGTTTTCCTTGTCTTGATCGTCACTCTCTGGTTTGTATGAGGGCCAGGATTGTGACGTTTCAGATTGAGAAGTTTGTTCAGTATCTTCTTCAAACAATTTATTTTCTGATTCTGGCTTGTTATCTAGATTAAACTCTTTATCTTCATCCGTTTGGTGATTCAGAATTAAATAATCATAATTTTCACTATCTTCAAAAGTTACATGTTTTACTTGACCAGTCAGTTGTTTATTTTGACTATGTTCTATATTGTCTTCACTGACCTGTGTATTGTGACCTCTTTCGCCCAACTTGTCTTGTTTCTCCTCTCTCTGGATGCTGTCTTGTTTCTTTTCGCTTGTTTGTTCTTTATCTATTTCAATTCCAGTCCCTTTAATTTCTGAATTTTCTACACTCTCTTTACTATTGTGCGTTTCTCTAACGGATTCTTGTTCTTTCTTTTCTGGTATTTCATCCACGGGTGTTTCACTTCTTTTGTTTTCTTTCACAAAAACTTCGTTGCTACTTTTACCATTCTTTTTACTTTTTATTTTTGACTGTTCTGTGTGCACACCCGTTGAAGTAAAATTCTCATTTTTCTGCTCATTAGCTAATTCATCATCTGTTTTATTCAACAAGTTATCAAATTCCTTCCTTTCATTTGAATCTGTCACTTTTTCCACATCCGAATACTCAGATATATTTAATTCATCTGACGAGCTATTTAAGGTAGAACCTTCAGTTATCTCTATTTTCGGTATTATAGATCCGGTATTGATTTGAGTTTCACCCCTGTCAACACTGGTAGATATACAAACGTTCGGGTTCACTGGCTCACACTCGTTGATTTTTGACTTTTCAATAGTCTGTGTGTCGCGTATACCCTCGTTGTTAGGAAGGTTTCTATCAACTTCATTATCATCACAATTTAAATTTTGTTTTGCTTTATGATTTTTGAATTCACTTTCAAGTGGTATACTTTTTAAAGTTTGTTCTCCATCGAATCCGGACATATTGAAAAAAAAACTTTTATCTTTTGAATTTAAATACAAATTGCCTCTATACCTTTTCACGTTTGTCTTCTATATGAATGCTTGATTATTGAACATATGTCCGCACATTTTCAATTGCAAAAACAATATTTACAACCTTCAATATCACCAGTTAATAGTTTACAATGTACTCGAAATGTTCCGACGTATACGTTATTGAAACTATTACTGTATTTAAATAAAGTAAAACCCATAAACTGCTTTATGATTTAAATAATCGCATTTGCATTTGGAAAAAATATGAGAGTGAAACAATACCTGTTAAAGCATTAACAGAGGATTAACGAACCATATGTATTTGTTTATTACTGTTCTTATTTCCTATAGGAAAACCTTTTTAATACTTTTCAATATGAACTAGTTCCGATCAATAAAACAAATGAATGTCGTACATGCTTGTTTACTGACTGACTATTTATAATAGTACGGTGGCTCGAAGGGGACATAGATAGTGTCATGTGCCACTTTGTTATTGTATGAATTTCATAAAAATTGATTTTCATAAATAGCACATGATAGATAGATTGATAGATAGATAGATAGATAGATAGATAGATAGATAGATAGATAGATAGATAGATAGATAGATAGATAGACGATTGGATGAATGAATGGATGAATGAACAGACAGACAGATAGATAGATGGATGGATGGATGGATGGATGGATGGATGGATGGATGGATAGATAGATAGATAGATAGATAGATAGATAGATAGATAGATAGATAGATTTTAGTACATTTTGATTGAACGCTCTTTATAACTTAATTGTAGAGGGTAATATGAAGAGCACTATATGATTATAAGGATTGCTCTTTATATACTAGTAGTCTATTTGGAACAGTTCACATCATGTACAAACAGCTCTACTGATTTTTCATTATTGTTTATACAAAATGTATAATAATAATAATAATAATAATAATAATAATAATAATAATAATAATAATTATTATTATTATTATTATTATTATTATTATTATTATTATTATTATTATTATTATTATTATTATTATTATGACGATAATGATATTGAAAATAACAACAATAACAACAACAGTAATAATAATAATAATAATAATAATAATAATAATAATAATTATTATTATTATTATTATTATTATTACGAAGGGAGACAGTGATAGATAGATAGATAGATAGATAGATAGATTTTAGTACATTTTGATTGAACGCTCTTTATAACTTAATTGTAGAGGGTAATATGAAGAGCACTATATGATTATAAGGATTGCTCTTTATATACTAGTAGTCTATTTGGAACAGTTCACATCATGTACAAACAGCTCTACTGATTTTTCATTATTGTTTATACAAAATGTATAATAATAATAATTATTATTATTATTATTATTATTATTATTATTATTATTATTATTATTGTTGTTGTTGTTGTTGTTGTTGTTGTTGTTGTTGTTTTTATTATTATTATTATTATTATTATTATTATTATTATTATTATTATTATTATTATTATTATTATTATGACGATAATGATATTGAAAATAACAACAATAACAACAACAGTAATAATAATAATAATAATAATAATAATAATAATAATAATAATAATAATAATAATAATAATAATAATAATAATAATTATTATTATTATCATTATTATTATTATTATTATTATTATTATTATTATTATTATTATTATTATTACGAAGGGAGACAGTGCCATGCAACGCTGAAATATGAAGAGGTTAATTTAAAGTGAAGCGTTTCCACGGTATAAAAAACTCCCAATATAAAATGTGTTAAATTCCATGATTAAGCAATGCGCGGAATTCTACTAAGTTACTGTGATACAAATAGCTTTTCAAAATCACCGTTAACCGTCATCATAATCAATATTTAAGTCAAACCCCCAGTGTTTTAATTTTAACAACTTGAATTAATCTAAAATTCAATATTGCACTTCAAGGTAGAGATTTAAATTAAATCCATGTGTCAGAGGATTGTATGAAGTCAATGTAGAATTGTCTTTGTGCATTCTATTTTTAAAACTCGAACACATGTTAAGTTATTGGGGGTAATAAAACTGGACCTAGTATAAGTGTTGCTATCAACGGATTTCAATAATAATCCAATTGTTGTGATTGATTCCTAGCAATGAAATGGGTTTAGTATTTATCATCCCATTCTGCTTAGCGCTTATATATACCGTGTATGCTCTTTATGTAGAGTGTAATCTCTCTCTCTCTCTCTCTCTCTCTCTCTCTCTCTCTCTCTCTCTCTCTCTCTCTCTCTCTCTCTCTGTATATCTGTGCCTTGTTTGCGTGTTCGTATCAAATGAGATACACACCACTAACATTAAACAGACGAAGATGTTACGGTCAAGGGGAATTAGCTCAAATGGTAGAGCGCTCGCTTAGCATGCGAGAGGTACCGGGATCGATACCCGGATTCTCCACTTTTTATTTTCCATTACTGAATTACCGACTATGTGCAAGACGTAGCTATAATCATAATAACTGTATATTTGAAATATATGAGACCATGGTGCATATGAAAACTTTTAACAGTACATTCCCTTTTTTATTTTTATTTATTTATCTATTTAATTTTGTTGTTGTTATTATTATTATTATTATTATTATTATTATTATTATTATTAATTTATATATTATTGATATTTTTTGCTATAAATAGTAATCACTTAAATTATTATCAAGAGGATCCTAAACTAATTAGACACATACAACTGTCCTTACGGAAATTATAAAAAGAGAAAAAAAATTGAACAATAAGATGACATTTGCTATGATCTCTCTCTCTCTCTCTCTCATATCCATTGACAAAGAATCTTGACCAAAGGGAGTTAACTCATGCATATAAATAAAAATCGGGTGTTCATATAGTAGCAATTGGCTTTTTTTTTTTTAAATCAAACATTCAATGTACTAGTTTTTTGTGATTAAATTAAATCACTGTTCGTATATTTTCGTAATATGTAGTATTCTTATTTATAAGTTGGAAAGACCTAGCTAAAAAAAAAGTTTGTAATAATCATATTACTGGAAGTCTGTACATATTGTCATGTGCTACTTTTGAATGTATTATTTCATAAAAATTCAAAAGTAGCACATGACATTATGTACAGACTTCCAGTAATATGATTATTACAAACTTTTTTCTTAGCTAGGTCTTTCCAACTTATAAATAAGAATACTACATATAACACATGAATATATTAAAAGTTAGAAAGCATCCGCCATTAGAATTCAAAATTTTAAATTTGTTACAATAATATTCATACTTTAAACATCCAGAAGAGAAAACCAGAACAAAACGATTTTGAATATTAAAAGTTTGACAAAACATTACATTATGTGTTTAAACATGCATTTCAGAATGCTGCATTCCGTATACTTCCATACAAATACAAAAATTTTGATGAAAATAACCGTGTTTTTCAATTAATACACATAGAGCGCATTCCTCTCCATCAAATATATTTTGACTACCAAAACTTCTATACTTTATCTTCTTTTTTGCAAATTTTGGTTGGAGAGGGTTGCGCTGGCATTGAAATTCGGGGATAAAGATAAAACACATTACCCCTTAATCGCCCCAAACATAAACATACTTGATATTAGATAGCATACGCTTTTTATATCATCTACGCTGGCTGTGTGGTAGGACGTAGGGAATGATAACCTTAAAGTCCCAGGTTCGAATCTCGTATGTCGTCTGTTTTTATTTGTTGTAATAACTTTCTTAGTAATTTTTTTCACTTTTAAAATATTTTTTTCTCATTTAAAGGGTACCTGTAACCAAAAATTTTTTTATCACAATTGTTTTATATATTATTTAAATATAACAATATTGAAAACCGCATCAAAATTGGTGACAAAATAAAAAAGTTATAGCGGTTTGAAATCCACATTTTATAACTTTCTCTTTATCGAAAAGTGAAACGCCTCGTTTTGAGTTATAAACGTGTGACGTCATTGCAGTATTAGAAGTAGTGTTTAACATAATAGTCAGTAGTAACAATGATGATATATTGATGTATGAAGAAGAAAGTAACGTCTCTGACATGTACCTATTTATGTCAACAGCAGTAGACAATCTTATCAGTGATGAATTTGGAGTAAAACCGTTATTTATTCGAACCAGAAACGGACGAATCTGTCAGATGAACATATTGAGTCGAGTCCCGACCTGCATTGTTGAAAAATACTTGTCAATAACACGAAAAATTATTATATCTTTAACTTAAGAAAATAAATTATTTTATGAAGTCAAACTGGACATACTCGAGAATTACGATAAGTTGCATAGCTATAACAAAAAATACGCGATTAGTTTTAACTAGTCAAATACACGAAAAATTAATTTTATCGTCGACATTTTGAAATGAATTAAATATCAAGTCGGACTGGACAGACTACCGGGTGAATATTATGGAACTTACTGTGGTGTCATGTGCTGATTTTGAATTTCTATTAAAATAATGCATTCAAAATTTTGAATTTTGTATGCATTATTTTAATTAAAATTCGAAATCAGCACATGACAGTGGCACCGGGTAAAAATCAATACATAAAAATCCAATCGCCTATGTTCTTTTGTGCAATGTTTATTGATAGTTGAAATTAAATGACCGTGATGTAGAAAACTTTTAAGTAGTCTTGCGGCATCACATTTCCTCGATAATTGGAAAATGTTCACACAATTAAAGTTTGTAACATAGTTCTTTTCAACTGTCCGATGGTAAATTAATGCTGGGATAGTAAAAAAAAAAAAAAACAAAAAAAAACAAGATATTCAATCTCAAATTATTTTACGCGAAAAATGTTATGATTATTTAAAATGAAATGACACGGATTTTAGAATGAGACCACACTTTAAAAAAACGCGATAATGATAATAATAATAATAATAATTTTATGAATTTGTATATATAGAATAAAGAATTTAAAAATATCACAGCTAAATGCGTGCCCAAGGAAAAGTGAAATCTGAAATCTAATAAAATCAAACGCTGTAAGTAGATCAATAAACATGTTTTTAATAAACTCTTCTGGTCGTCAATTTTTAATATTGCCTAAGAGTTGTATTTTATAATAATAATAATAATTATTATTATTATTATTAAAATAAATATTATTATTATTATTATTATTATTTACATGTAAACTAAGAAAGAATTCTTTTTCTTACTTTTTAAAAATTACAAATGAAATATCCTTTTTTCCGGAGTGAAATCTTTAAACTGTATATGACAAATAACGTTTACCAAATAAAATTATTTTACTTTACTCGAACTGTAAATATGTATATTACCGGTCGTAAGATAACTTTATCAACCTGCAAATCAATTTTGCAAATTATAAGTGACATCCTGTTAATTACAGGTGTGGGTCTAAATCTAAGGAATGTGTCTAATAAACAAAAGGATTAATAATAATCTTAATTATCGGTACATGTCAAACGAATGTTAATTCCACTTCGTGAAATAGTTTTCCCGTAAAATAATCATAGAAAGTTAAACTACGAGTTCGTATTTGACTTATTTTAGTAGTTGGTAAATAATATCTGTTGAGGTATGTTACTGCTATGACGTCACAACACGGGAGCCTCGATATCGACCTTTTTGATTTGGATTTCTAGAGATGTATTAGAAAATCGCCGATATCTACCTTATTATGGAATGAAATTTTATGGAATTTTCGCTACAGTCATATTAAAGTATGAAGAATAAAATATGTCAAAACTGAAAATCGTTACAGGTACCCTTTAAACGCAGTGTATTTGCTTTATCAACAAATAACCCAATTAAATTACGCACTGCTCATCTGAACACATCATTGAAACTAGCTTCAATACATCTCGTATATATTTAACAACGTTATGGTCTATCATCAGACAACTGGTCAACACACGTGCGTTTCCTATACAAGTTTAAGGTATACAAAGCAACATTATAAAGCATCTTAAACACGGGGCAATTACCATTGCAATGTAAGCGCTGCATTAATTCACGAGCGAAAATCATGTGCAGTGAATTTTGCTATTCACAATATCGGGAAATAATAGTGAGAAAACAACCAATGACACATTTTCATATTAAGTTTTTTTTCCTAGTAACAATTTTGAGATGCCTTTATTACGTTAAATTTTATATAGGCACGTTAGGCTTAAATTAATTTGCATTTGGCCTCGAATCGATGTTGGGATATAGAGGTCTCCCAAAGGTGTAACCTCAATTCTTGGCATTTAACCTATAGGCGGATCGCTCGGCTTTTTGAAACTCATTGTTTTGTGGCAAGGTCTCTTAAATAAGAACTTTAATTTTGAAAATTATTTGAGTTTAAAAAATTCGTAAAATTTATAAAATTTTAATTCAGAACAATCCATGTTTTTTATAATTTCCTTTGGAACAGTAATTTCATTCCATAAAAAACAGCATGAATAACACCTAAAACTGTAAACATAGTATTATGAGACTTTGACTAATCTTAACAAAAGGCTTAGATGGATGTGCTATTGTAATGATTTATCGTGTGTGTCAATCGTGCATAAATTTTATATTTCAATCTTCTTCTAAATCCGATTATATTTGCACATAACCATTACATAAAGTTTTATGTCGCCTTGGACCATGTTGAGTAGGAAAGAGATAAAAATATCTTGTTTAAAAACTTTAGGCGCTAGATCTAATATTCCAAAACGTAGCATCTTTATGGATTTTAGTTTATATGAGCATAAATTTTGAAACTGTTGAGGGGTTCTTACAGATTTATAAATCATTTATGACAAGCATACATTAGCTATACTTTAGCCATCATTTGCGACAAGCATACATTAGCTATACCTTAGACATCATTTGCGACAAGCATGCATTAGCTATACTTAAGACATCATTTGCGACAAGCATGCATTAGCTACACTTTAGACATCATTTGTGACAAGCATGCATTAGCTATACTTTAGACATCATTTGTGACAAGCATGCATTAGCTATACTTTAGACATCATTTGTGACAAGCATGCATTAGCTATACTTTAGACATCATTTGTGACAAGCATGCATTAGACTCATTGACAATGCATTAGCTACTTTAGACATCATTTGTGACAAGCATACCTTAGCTTTACTTTAGACATCATTTGTGACAAGCATGCATTAGCTATACTTTAGACATCATTTGTGACAAGCATGTATTAGCTATACTTTAGACATCATTTGTGACAAGCATGTATTAGCTATACTTTAGACATCATTTGTGACAAGCATACCTTAGCTATACTTAAGACATCATTTGTGACAAGCATACCTTAGCTATACTTTAGACATCATTTGTGACAAGCATGTATTAGCTATACTTTAGACATCATTTGTGACAAGCATGTATTAGCTATACTTTAGACATCATTTGTGACAAGCATACCTTAGCTATACTTTAGACATCATTTGTGACAAGCATACCTTAGCTATACTTTAGACATCATTTGTGACAAGCATGTATTAGCTATACTTTAGACATCATTTGTGACAAGCATACCTAGCTATACTTTAGACATCATTTGTGACGAGCATACATTAGCTATACTTTAGACATCATTTGTGACGAGCATACATTAGATATACTTTAGACATCATTTGTGACGAGCATACATTAGATATACTTTAGACATCTAAGATCAAGTATATTTAGGAAAAATATACTACGTGTTTTGACAACCCTTAGCAGAATGGGGACTTATAGAAAGCCGCTTGTAAATTAAATTAAAAAAGTATAAATCATTTTTGTAACAGACATAAATTAGATATTCGAAATGAAACATCCTTAAAATAGATGCATTTTATTTTCACAAACCTTAACCTTGAGACCCCATATGGAAAAAAAGGGTCCCAAAATATTTTTAAAAAAAAAAGTTATATATGCACTTGTCATTTGCTCATTTTTGATTTTTATAAAATGATACAATTCAAAAGTAGCACATGACACATCTAAAAGCTAGGCTTTAGATATTCTGCATAATAAAATCCTTTGAATCACGTGTAATTTATTTAAGATTTGCAAAAATCTCAGACGTAAGCCGTAAACTTTGAAACTGGAAGGACACTTTAAACTTCTTAAAGCTCTCTTTTGAACATACACAAGCTAGAGATTAGATACATGTATTTCAGATATAGCAACCATACAACAAAATGTATTTAAAATGCAAACTTCGGTTCTTTTCAATTTGGCCACAAAAAGGGAACCTCAATGGATATATGTATCTTGTTTAAAAGTGCGTGTTGTGGAGGAACTGCATAATATATACATTGTAATTGGACTGGTTTAATTTGTTCTTGAACAAAAACCAATGTAACGGGACTGAGCTAGTCGTGGTTTTGTCGTGTTAGTGTATAACAGATATATAATAGTGTTTTACTGCCAGACTTTCTGGTCTGAATGGTTTAGCGCTGTGGTAGAGCGCTTGCTTATTACCCGGATGGACCGGGTTTCCGATCCTTAACTGTACACTCGGTCACGTATGAAGATGTTTCCTCCTTAGGTTTTCTGTTACACCAATAATAGTTCGCAGGCCATCAAAAGTCGGTAACCGTTTCATGAAACATTTAGTTGTTATATGTATTCATTTTGTAATGATACGTTTTTGTGAAAGCTAATATGATAAGACAAACTTGAGTAACACATACATGAATGCACACGTACACGTACTTATCAGAAGAAATTGTTTTAAAGTTCGTAAAATGATACACAAGATGATAAATAGAACACATCTGCCTCGCCCAATTTAATCAAAAAAGTTTAAAATGTCAAAAGCGTGCACGTCAGAATACAGATTATGTACTTTCCAATAAAAAAAAAACCAAATGTGTACGTCGACAGAAAGGAAGACGTCCAAAGTAGACTTCACACACACACACACACACACACACACACACACACACACACACACACACACATATATATATATATATATTACCATGGAACTGAATTGCTTCTTCCAATTTCCTTTACCATTCAAGAACTGACCGCCTCGATATGAGTGCAAAAAACTAATTTTTAATAAAACAGAATTAAAATTTCTTGATTTTTTTTATCAAAAGGGTCGAATTATAGTAAAGAAATGCCATTGATAGAACCGTGATTTATTGCATAGAAGTAAATAACCGTTTTCATTGGCTTAAATTAATGCCGCATTACTATTTTAAAATATAACATATTGCATCGTTTTTTACTAAGTAGTTTTTTGCTATAAGCACTATCAATTGTTTGCTTTTGGAATGAGCTAGACTTTTTTTGTGCCAATAACATGTCGACATATACGTGATTTAGCAGCAAAAGTATAAAGTTTTTTAAGTTATGCGAATGGTTACTTGTGGACATGGTACGACTTTACGTAAAACTAAGACATTTCTTTTTTCAATCTTTTTTTAACTGATGTTATAATAATAGACTTTACTGAACGGTTTTTTGATAAAACCAATTTATTTTTCATGTAATCATATTAGAAGGAAACTGTTGTTAAAACTGAATTTAATTTTATACGGAAAAATCTGGACGCAATCTAACAAGATTAATGCATACAATTCAATGATGTCTAAGAAAAAGTGTCAAATTAAATAATGTTGATTTCTTTATCTAATTTTTATTTATTTGTTTATCTATCTATCCAATCATTTATTTATTTATTTATTACTTATTATTTATATTTTTATTAATTCATTTATTCATTTATTAATTCATTTATTCATTCAATAATTTTATTTATTCAATCATTTATTTATTTATTTATTTATTTATTTAAATTCTTATTCTTAATAATCGTTTTGAAGAATCTGTCTTCAGATTTTGATAACTGTATTGTTATAAAAAAGTAAAACTGCAATGACGAAATTTCAAGCACATACATGTACATGTTACAATGAATACTTTGATACCGCGGTAGACCTATAGTAATGACTATAATATGTTACTAACTACTGACATACATCAGTACCTATTAACTAAGAATATCAGTAACAATTATACATGTATCTTTATATTAATCTCCAATTAATTAACGAGTAGACCTCTGTTTTAAGCCAGTATTTAGGTACGTGTTATAAAGATCAGCGGATGTGTATAGTACTGGATAATCATGTATGTAAACATCCTCTATACCATCACCTGCTAGTAGTTTAGAGAGAGAGAGAGAGAGAATTCTCCTCCAAATGTAAGGTACAAGACACACGTCGATATTAATAGGAAAAACAGAAAACAGAAACCGCTCAATGAATCTCTAATACTGCTTCTTTCCTCATGGTCCGTCCATCTCTCCGAGTGTTGTGCATGGAATATGCATTCGATGATTTGTAAAAAAAAAAACAAAAAAAAAAAACAACACTTCAACGGTATCTAGCAGCTTGTTAAAATGAACACTAGGTCAAAAATTAACACAATTTGGAAATTTTGATATATATATTTTTGTAGATTTTGACAGCTAACGAGATCTAATTAAAGAAGAACATCGGCAAAAAAAGTATAACGCGCAAATAATATATTAGAAAGTGATGTTACTTCATATAAGTTGTGAAAGATAACTTCAGGTAATCATTATGCCAGCATCGAAAGAAGAAGAAAAAACTAAACAAAATAAGAGTATAATCGTTGGAATTTACTATTAATGTGAATGTGTAGGCATTTGAAACAAACTTCAACTGATGACAGTTATTAGGATAATAATTTACATTAGCGATGCTACTGCAAGGAATTAAATTTCAGTAAAACATGAGTGGAGGAAGTGCTGGGGCATGTGATCCTCCCGGCTCGGGATCATCCCTAAAACCTTACTTAAAAAGAAAGAAATCATCTTTTGGGGAAACCAAGGTTGCCTTGATTGGTGCCGATGGAGTTGGAAAAAGCGGTAAATATATACATTTTATATTCTAAAAGTTTGTAAAACTCATTGGCCAGATTTTTAATACAGATTTGCTTCATTTCTTTATTTTTTTTGACAGTTTTTAGCAGTTTCTTAAGTTAAAGATGAAAAATCTGTAAGTGCTATGGCTGTGGACAAGGCCCCATTTTTACTATCGTACACTCAACTCAAATCAGGGGATATCAAATGTCAATTTTTAAGACATTTACACAGTTAGAATTGAATTTCTAATGTAACTTTTGTTTTGTAAAGGTTTGTAAAGCAAAACAAAATATTGCCTCAAAAATCTTAAAAATTTTAAAATATTGATAAGACAAATTGAGTTGAGTTTACACTCAATTGAGTGAATGATTGTGAAACTGGGGCCGGAACAACTATTGCAAATTGCATTATTATTATTATCATCATCATCGTTATCATTATCCTTATTATTATTATTATTATTATTATTTTTATTATTGTTGTTGTTATTGCTGCTGCTGTTGTTGTTGTTTGTGGTGTTGGTGGTGGTGTTTACAAATAAAGGTTTGGGATCTGTTTTTTTTTTTATTAAAGTCATCTTGATCTAGTAGTACCTTGTTAGACATTTATTACAATTTTAAAAGTGAGTGAGTTATTGTTTAGAGTCGCATCTGCTTAAAATCATTTACCTAAACATGAAATGAAACACATGAAATTGTAACATGGCTACCGCTTCCATAAATATTAACTTACCCGAGGTTGATAAAACCTGATATCAACCTCATCAAAAAGTCAATAATTTGTATATTGATATAAGGTATCACGCAAGTAACTTTTCTTTTCTTTGATGTATCACATCCGTTTTTAATATAGAACTGCAAAGTATAACTCATAAAAGAAATAAATTACTCGTAATGTGCTGTTAACTTATAAAACAGATCTAAATCAAATGTTATGATTAAAGTGCATGGAAAAAATCAACTACTTGCCAAGGTTTTTACATTTTCAAATAAACACGATGAATTATCACATAACATCCAGATGAACATTGTCAAATTCTTTTCGCACTGTAAGCAAATAATAATCGTTTATGTTTATATTGCGTTATTAAATAACACCATGCGCCAGCAATGATATAAATATGAAGATATAAATGCAAAAAAAACTGAGAATCTGAATACATGAGAGAGAGAGAGAGAGAGAGAGAGAGAGAGAGAGAGAGAGAGAGAGAGAGAGAGAGAGAGATCAAAATTTGTAACACTTAAACATTAAAAACCCTGCACATGACAAAATGAATAAAATGTTTATATTAATTTAGTAGTTACAAGTACATGTGTACCCAAGACAAAAGTTATAATACCACAAAACAGAGTTTTGATCTTGGATACATTAAAGCACATAACAAATTACCCCCAAAAGACTCTTCCTTGTACCCAATTTGTGTCTTTTTTGGACACTAGACTCTTCGCTGCTCGGGGCTTGAGTATTCGGCGCTCGCCATAATAAAAAAAATTATATCTCCCTTTCAAAACATTCTGGATCCACTCCTGAATAGGTAGACATACTGTCATATACCACTTTTTAAATGTATTTTTATGATTAAATTCAAAAAGTGGTATATGACAATACTATGAAAAGCACGCGTAAGCTTATACAGCTTGTCTAGTTCTATAGCAAGAAATCCGGTACGTTAAATCGGCTTAGACTTGCAATAATTGAAAAAGCGCTTATCAAATCCGTCATATTTTTGTTTGATTTCGAAAGTCTTAAATTATTCGTTTGTCCGATTCAAGTCTATTTTTATTTATTTATTTACTTATTTATTTATTTATTTATTTATTGTCTCCAATATATATTTTCTTCCTACGCAGACAGTCCTAATCATAAAAGTAAAAGAAACAGTCACAAGTTTTCTAAAATGAAAAGCCAGACAAAATTTTAGTTAAATGACTCTAATGGATGACAATGTTATTGGTTTTACACTGTCAAACGTTAAATGAAGAACATCAGCGAATACACAGACAAGTAACATAGTGCGAAATCCATCATGACGATAAATCAAACTATATCTGTACTATACAGAACACCAAAGATAATTTAAATGCAATCATCTAAAGGGGTGTTAAGTTTCAAAGTAAAGAAATCATTTATCTGACCAGTTGTAGAGGGCGCACCTGACCAGATGTGCCTCTTCAACATCAAAGCTTTAGAATGCATTAAATTTGAAACTCGACGAAAGCATGCGGTGGGGGTATTCAATCTCTAAACCGTTCCTCCCAGTAATAAAGGTGTATTGGAAAATATTCACAAGACACATAGAACCAGTATAGAATTTTGTTTTTTCTGAACAGAGCAATATTTATGATACAAATATCAATCAAATTAGAAAAAATAAAAACAGTGACAGATATTCGAAATTAGCTACAAATTTAAAAATCAAACCCAATAAAATAGTCAAATTTAATGTCCTAGAATAAAATCCAGATTTTCCATTCATCCTAGACTAAGTAATATATACATGAACCATTTATAATCTATGAGTAATTAATTGTTGTAGACTGGTAATTGTCCAGAACATTATAGTTCCAGTTCTAATAAATCAAACCAGCTGGCAAAACCTCCATTAAGGTCAAAGGTTAATGGGTTACTACTGTTCACGTTTGAACTTTGACCTTATCAGTTGTATCTTATTCTTAACGTTTTCATTTACATGTGCAAGAAGACCTAACGATTTATGTTTTTGTTTTTCGTCCGTTTTACTAAAATTGAATATTGACAAAAAAGGCTTAAAATGACAGAATTAAGTGATTTGAACATTTCTATAAAAATATTTCAAATATTAACATATAATTGTAATTGTGTTACAATAACAGTAATTGCAGCCCAATTGGGGTTTTAATTTTATATATTTTATTTATTTATTTTTTTTTTCATGTCTCACTAGCTTTGAGTGATTTCAAAGTTTTATCCTGTTATAACTGAAAATGATGTCATTTCGAAAAAGACATTAGACCAAGGCTAAAATCCCCGAATGTCGCACAAACGTCCAGTATTGGAGGCGAGACCAGGTTCTTTTGAAGTGAAAACGAAAAAAAAGTACTCTAAGAATGAAATGTAACATTTAATTTTAACAGAATAAACATAAATTTTGAAACAACCAGAATCATCCAAAAACAAACATTCAGATAATATATATTTGTAAAACAATGTAAGCACACACACACGCGCGAGCGCATATGGATGTATGTATGTATTTATGTATGTATGTGTTATGACTTATATACAGTTATATGACAATGTAAACTAAAACAAAATAACTGTTTTAAGTGATTTTACACAGAATCCCCACAACAAGTAAATTTTGTAGGAATATAAATACTATTATTTATTTATCTAGTGTATGAAATATATTATTTTTGAATTCTTATAAAATGAGCATCTCATGACCTTTTATCTATTTCTCGTAAGTAATGAACAACTTCTTAGTTTCCATAGCAATATTATCATCAATCAACATAAATCATTGAGCTCATTTCAAGTCGGTTCAGCCCATTTGCATAATTTATACTTTTTTGGAAAACGCGCACCTGATCTCTGAAATATGATAAAACAATTACCACTTCAGTAATAAGTAACAGTAAGCCATACGTAATGAATGAAGACTTACAAATCATGATTTACGTCGAACAAGTCTCGTTAATGTCTTAACGGTAATTAATCATCGTACACACGAAAGTTTGCTAACGAATCATTAGAGTTGTCATGTCGAACAGATGGGCTATCCATCAGAAAACTTAACCAATAATGTTTCAGAAGTCGACCATCGAATCATTTGATTTTTTTGTAAATTACTCAATTAAAATCATCAAAGTCGAAATGTTGGAAAATTTATGGTCATGATTATGATAATTCCGATAAATAAACAATTCTAGAAAGGTATCTTAGGACAAAATTCTGTTAATTGCATTAGATTTAGAATAATTACTAATTTTTCTTTGTTTATCTTTAGATTAAACGAGTTAAACATAAAATCCACGTACTATGTTAATCTTAGAACTAACCGTCAGATTATAACTAAATGTTCAATATCTGAACATGCAAAATTCAGACTATAATGGTTCAAACTATTCATCCGGGGAACAAATAGAGTTAAAAAGAACTGATTAATCCGCTTCAAACATACTGACGCACCAACTGAGAACGGAATTTTTTAGTCTCGCAATGTGAGTGAATTTGCGATTTATTGGTAAAACGCAATACTAGTATACATCTGATTGGCAGACGAATAACTTGACGCAAAAATACTTTGTCTTCTTACTTTTTCGATCCTTACGCCCAAAGTCTATTCTTCGACGGCAAATTGTGGAATGGAAACATTTTCATACAAAATAAAAGTTTTTAGACATGACTTTTGGATTCTATCTGCTTTTTATCACACAGATAATATGCAGTGTTATTCTTATGCCTATTCTTTCATTTTGAATCTGCAGTGTTGGTCCATGCCCTCTTCATCACAAGGAATATGCTGTGATTGTTCACGCATTCTTTGACATTTTCATTTTGCAGTTTGGTTACATGCCTTCTTTGACACTTGCAATCTGCAGTTTTGATCCGATGCCTGTTTTGACACTTGAAATATACAGAAGAGATTCGTGACAATTTTAACACTTCGGATCTGCATTGAAGTTTTTCTTGACATGCTCAGTCGGGATTGCTGTGTTCATGCCTGCAATAACAAAAGGAACATTCAGTGTTGGTTTTGTGCTTAAATTTGCAGTGTTTGTTTCAATGCTTTCACATTCGTAATCAGAAGTGCTGGTTCCATGCCTGCTTAGATACTTAAAATATACAGTTGTGGTCCGTAAGTGCTTTGACATCGGAATTCGTAATCAAACACAAACATACCGGTTCATGTTAAAATCACAATCCCAAAATCAAAGTATTAACTTTGAAAACTAGCTTATTCAGTTAAACATATGAACTACCACCAGGGAAGTTAGGTTGGATTCTCCGGAAAGGTAAACACCTCCTCTCTAGCTAGCTACGTCCACTACCTGTGAAATCATATTTTAGAATGAGAAAAGTGAGAATATAGAAAGTGAAATATAATCAGGCGTATTGCTGTATAGAAACGAAACCCTGACAATAGAAAAACTAAAGTTATTACATTTGTCGTATAGCTTCAGATGCAACCTTTCTCGGGTGTCATAATTGAGGTAATTCATAATTCAAATATAAAGCAGATTATGGAGAACTATTCGTTTATTTTATTCCAAGCGCATTAGAATACACGGCATAAACATATTCTCCAAAGTTTGGATTATTTGGAGATAGAACCTTATCTATTTATCTGTATGTAGATTTGAATTATTTTTCTATTTTTCTTCTCTCCAGACTTAACAGGGTTCTGCATCTTTTCTAGTTGATATAAATAATAATAAAAAAAAATCAGCAAGCGCCTGCACAATTTGTGCCCATTTGTATTCCGACTGTTTCTTGAAAAACGCAACAAATGTGTTGTCTATCAAAAAAAACTAACATCATGTTGATGGTATCTTAAGTATATTTTGTTTGCAGCTCGTTTGTTGTTTGACAACATAACATTATGATATTTTCCTTTTCTTTCTTTCTTTCTTTTTTTCAAAGGGGGGGGGTGTAAAGTTATTGGGAAGGTTTGTGAAAAAGCATTACCCTTTCAAATAGGTTTGGAACAATTGTAAGTTAACGCGTCTCAAATAAAACTAATTTGTGACAGTATTACTACAGATATACGTTGTTAATAAAACTTAGTAGATAGTTATCTTCTTAGCGTTTTGAAGAGTTTGCCATTACAATACACGTATGTGCTTGAATCAAAGAGGTCATGTCTTACAAGTCTTCATAAACACAAACACCGTGTACATTATAGAAAGAGATAATATATAAATTTAGGTATGCGTGGAATTAATTCATTTTGTTTCCTCTTAGAATATAGATTGTTGTAAAGATCTGAATTTTTGCAAGTAATGAAAAAACTATTACTATGACAATATGAATAACTCGTGAATATTAATTTATCTTTGTCATAATGTTCTGTGAAAATAAAAACAAAATATAATGCTATGAGAGCTAATTGTATAGAATGTGTAGTGATTATAGCTATTCTGTCATGTTCGCTGATGGTTGTAAAGCGTGAATGTGTTATTTTCATCGTTAGTTACAGATGATGATCTTAATTAACCTTTAATCACAACGACTGAAACTTAACTGGCAACGAACCACAACTGTAGGAATTTCGGTCCTATTCTCTGTTTGGCTATTTTATGTATTCTGAAACATAATGGGTATAGAAACACAACGAGACACATAAGTTCGGGATCGAATCTCGACTGGGCAACTTTTTATTATATTTTCGTAAACTTTCGGTCGGAGCTTGGGGTTGATTCTCCGCTGGTTCATCCTGCATCGTTACAGGACTACATGTCAGAGGATGGAGATTATTCTTTGCTTAGCCACCTTTTTATTACATGCTTGGTTTAAAAGTTAAGAACCAACATTAGGATATAGTTGATTATTTTAAACCAAACCTTTAGCTTTTAAAACCATTTGGATGATTCCTTAAAACCTGATGTCCGGTTTGCGTTATTAAGAAGAATTCGAGCTTCTCTTTGATATTATAATGATGCCTCGATTTAAGTAAAAACAATCGGGTATAGAAACCCGACCCCACCCTGTGTCACTTAACATGATTTCGCCTAATAAAAGGAAGTTGGCCATTACACAATAAAAACGGTTCTCATACGGGCATATTAGATAGTAAAATCCTTGCAAGATCACAAATACTTGAAGTTGATATTGGTGATTCATCGGCAAAGTTAAAATAATTAGTCCGGTTAATCAAAAAATCACAGATATCAGACAATTTTAAGGGGAAATAACTCATACAATGAGATTCCAACAGAATTCACACCTTTTGACTATAAAATCATGATGCATATTTCTTTAAATGTTCAAATTTTATTCCTGTCATAAATATATAAAACATATATTTGTTAAAAATTGATGTGTCGTATGTGCACATCTCAGAAAACCACCCCCATCAGCAACACTAGGGGCCGGAAGTTTGACAGATAAAAAAAATAAGACAAACAGTTGATAATTAATGAATCTAAAGTTCCAAAATTATATGAATCCAAATCCAGGTAAGGAATGCTTTGCATGAGGGAAATGTATTAATTGTGATATTTTATTTGCGATTTACTGTATTGGAAATAAATGGGACCAGTTGTTTAAAGCGTGCTTTGTTTAATCAATTGATAAGCCAAACATAGAATTTTGGATATTTTCAAATAATTTAAGAAATTTATGCTGAAAATGTGTCAGAAATGGGTAGATCAGGTAGAATTTCACCGAACTATTGCATATTTTTATAAAACTATTGATTGATGATAATGACATATTGATTTGTATTGATGTTTTAAATTTGTGTTAATTATGGAATAAACAAAACAAGCTCCGAACAACTGGCTCCTGTTATACAACATTTAAAACGAGAAAAAAGCGTTCTTATCTTCTGATTGAATTTGTGTATGTTCTCAATGACTTTTGAGACATTGATAAATAACACATGATTGGAACATCATTGGAAAATAATGCTGTTTGCATCAAAACAATATCTTGATATTAAGTACTCTTAATTAATATCAGATCCTCTGACGTAATGCTCTTGTGGCTAAAAGAGGTACCGTAGGTTTTCTAATTTCCCTGATAATCAAGCCATTAATTAATCATATAAAACAGTTTGTATTAACTCTTGTTAAAATAGTTTTTAATTTTTCTGTAGAAAAAAAAAGACATTTATTCATTTGACTTTATTAACCCTTCCTTGCTGTTTGATTTTAAATTTTCACGTTGTAAATTGTTTTACAACAAATTATGTTTTTATGTCAAGGTTTTTCAAGTTGTTTCTGGTATAACAATACTATATACAAAATTTTTATTCTAAGTGTATTCTGAAAAAAAAAAACTAAAATAAAGAGAAATGCTGACTTTATCTTATGGGGATGTGATAAACAGGAGAGTCTGCCAAAATACTTAGGACTATTATATGAGAAAACTGTATTTATAAGCATGACAATTGGTATGAAACAGCAATAATGTATATGCTTTTTTTGTCTTCTTTTTATGATTGGTGTCCCGGTTAATGTAGGGAATATCTCAAAATATAATAATAAACCAAACAGTAAATTACCAAAATAAATTACTTTAATGTTAAAACGTTACTAACATTACCTCAGTAATACATAGAGGTCTATCCGATATATTTCTCTTCATAACATAACAGTTTTGATGGTTTTTTTTTATTTTGACATTTTTATCGCAAAAAAATTTATAATAACGTTATATATATGATGTGATGTGATGTGATGCGATGCGATGTGATGTGATATAATAATTAATATAATGTAATGTAATGTAATGTAATGTAATATATAATATAATAATATAATATATATATATAATATAATATTATAATATAATAACATAATATATACAATACAATACAATACAATACAATACAATACAATACATACAATACAATACAATACAATACAATATATTTCAATACACTACAATTCAATACAATACAATACAATGCAATGCAATGCAATGCAATGCAATGCAATGCAATGCACACACAACACAACACAACACAACACAACACAACACAACATAATATAATATAATACAATACAATACAATACAATACATACAATACAATACAATACAATACAATACAATACAATACAATACAATACAATACAACACAACACAACACATATTATAATATAATATATATAATATAATATAATATAATATAATATAATATATATATAAATATAATATAATATAATAAATATAATACAATACAACACAACACAACACAACATATGATAATATAATATAATATAATATAATTTAATATAATATAATATAATATAATAATATAATTATAATATAATATAATATATATATATTTAATATAATATATATAATATATATAATTAATATAATAATAATATAATATAATATAATATATATATATATAATATAATATAATATAATATAATATAATATTGCAATATGATAAAATTTAATGTAATATACAATGCAATACAATACAACACAGTATAACATAACATAACATAACCATAACATAACATAACATAACATAACATAACATAACATAACATAACATAACATAACACAACACAACATAACTAACATAACATAACATAACATAACGTAACGTAACGTAACATAACATAACATAACATAACATAACTGCACAAACTGCAAAGAAAATAATTTCACTAACTTATGAAATAAATGAAAACGTTAAAAAGCGTAACCTGTCTATAAAAGACCAACACTGAACGTCAGTCATACTAGCCGGGTGATCAAGGCCGATAAAAGCAATATAAGGGTGGCAATATGTGCAACCGATAACAAAATCAATGAAAAACACAGGATTAAAGTGAACTATAATTTAAAATCCTTGAGACAAATTATTCTATTGACAAGATGTTTTCTTGTCCTTAATAGCTGAAAAATCTCTGATCTGACATACAACCTACAAACCAAACAGCAACTAAATCAAAAATTATTTTGGAAAATATATCGGCGTGTGTCTAAGGTATGATTTGCGCTTCTAAAACGATGTACTCACGCATTTCGTACCATATTCAGAGTAATTTAGAGTACATTTTTAGATCTTAGATTTTAGATCTATATACTACTGATGTGTACATTTGTTTTTATCTATCAGATAAGTATCCGTTTTTCAACTGTAATTTGCAATAAATAAATAAATAAAAAAATCCGCAGAAGAAATTGGTAAATGATCCTCTTGCAAATTATTTGATCTAGTTGATTTAAACATATTTTATTGTCAGTCATATATACACAAATATAAGTACATTAAACATAATTATAATGACATATATGGACAAAAGGATTCAGAAACAAGTTTCTCCCAAATAAATAAGAAATTCTTTTTTTCAAATGCGCATTGTTTAACAGTTAATCACACTTAACTTTTGTTTATTTGAAACACTAAGTATAAGAAAATCTTCTTGTCAGATGAAATAATCCTTGTCAGATGAATATATTATCTATGTTTGATCAAGTTACCGGTATTTGCTGCAACATGTATAAAGGTCTTGCAATTAAATGAAGGCAAGTACAATTTAGTTGTGTTTGATCTTTCCGTATTGTTAGCGCTGTTACCTAATTAGAATATCGCATTAACAACCGTTACCTGATGAACAGACACTTATCACAAAAATGTTTGTATTTTTCTCTCGATGTTTTTCTGTGTTAAAAGAGATAATGGCCATGGTTTATGCAAAAAGGTAAAAAAAAAAATTGTGTTTTTTCTTTTGATTTTTTACGGAATTGAGATAAATGTAGATGGGGGAAGATCAGCATGGTGCTAACAAAATACATGTATACCTTTGGTCTCGATTAATTAAAAAAAGTGTTTCTTCGGAAAATAAGTGGGAACTTAAATATTTAAGTTGCCAGTCATTGATTTGGTATTTCACTATTATTCACCTATACTTTTACATTTGTTCATGATGACATCATAATGACTAATTAGACATTTAACAACACGTGCAGCACATGCATTTCTTGTCTCGCGTTAAAAGGCAAACATGTAACAGACCCGGGCTCGTTGGTGGCGTCATCAATCATCAATTTGATTGATTAAAATTTAATGAATATTTTTGTATAAAAATTGTAATATCTTAACATGTAAATAACCTAAAGCTTTAAAAAAAATACCTTTGCCATTTGTATAAATAAATTTTATTTATTTTAATTCTTTGAAATATTTAGAGTTAGGGTCATCTACTTTAATTAAAAAACAAAAATAAATAAATGAATAGTTGAATGAGTTGAGTTGATAAATGGTTTCACTTATATCGAGACGTTGCCAGCTATAGACGGAATGCAGCAATTTTTGCCTGGGCGTTGCGCTGATGGCATTAACAACAGGGTTCTTTATCGTGCCATGCCAAACTTGACACGGGACCTCGTTCTTTTTTATTATGAGTTCCCATCTGAAGGAACCGCTGCTATCACTTCGCAATGCCGAGTGCTTGGCGACAGAACAGTCACTACCAACTTTCATGTCTTGGATCAAACCCGATCGGGGTTCGAAACCACGACCTCCCACTTACGGA